>CM056057.1:188208602-188748899 GCA_029574335.1 Rana kukunoris
CCTACTGTGCACCTACACCCCCTTCCTGCCCAGACGAAATTTAAGCTTCCGGCACTGCGTCGCTTTAACTGACAATTGCGCGGTCGTGCGACGTGGCTCCCAAACAAAATTGGCGTCCTTTTTTTCCCACAAATAGAGCTTTCTTTTGGTGGTATTTGATCACCTCTAGGGTTTTTATTTTTTGCGCTATAAACAAAAATAGAGCGTCAATTTTGAAAAAAATGCAATATTTTTTACTTTTTGCTATAATAAATAACCCCAAAAATATATAAAAAAAAATGTTTTTCCTCAGTTTAGGCCGATACGTATTCTTTTACATATTTTTGGTAAAAAAAAAAAAAAAAAAATTAGCGTTTATCGATTGGTTTGCGCAAAATTTATAGTGTTTACAAAATAGGGGATAGTTTATGGCATTTTTTTTTTTTACTATTAATGGCGGCGATCTGCGATTTTTTTTTATTGGGACTGCGACGTTATGCCGGACACTTCGGACACTTTTGTGACATTTTTGGGACCATTTACATTTATACAGTGAACAATGCTATAAATATGCATTGATAACTGTATAAATGTGACTGGAAGTGAAGGGATTAACCACTAGGGGGCGGGGAAGGGGTTAAATGTGTGTCCTATGAGTGTTCTAACTGTAGGGGGAGGTGGGGTGACTGGGGGAGGTGACCGATTGTGTCCCTATGTACAAGGGACACAACCGCTCTCCTCTCTCCCTGACAGGGACGTGCAGCTCTGTGTTTACACACAGAGATCCACGTCCCTGCTCAGTTACTGACCAATCGCGTGTGCCCGGCGGCGATCGTTGCCGCCGGGCACTCGCGCGGGATCCCCGCAGAGCGGCGGCGGCGCGCTCGCTCCCGCCCGTGGCTTTAAAAAGACATCACGTCATATGACGTGATGTCAGAACAATAGACAAGTGGTTAAAAATATGAAGCAGAATAAACTGATAAAGAAAAAATCCTTATATACAGATGAAATTCATCAATAAAGTTCAAGTGAATCTGCACATAACAAATAAATACAATAAGACAACCTTAACCTACTGGATATTGCAACCAAAAGCACCAGTGCTGTAAAAAATCAACGGTCTTGATGTGAGATCTGAGGTGAGCTGTTAGCACATATGGAGTGATCACACCATCATATATGCATTTCTATCACCGCTGGGATCTGTTTGATGTACCGTATTTATTTGCTTGGACACATTGATGTGGGATGTGAAACACAAAAAAGAACACTTTATTGATGAACTTTATTATCCTATGAAATATATTTGGTTTATCTATTTATTCGCCATATTTGCACATATTTAGATGTTTTACAGCACTGGTGCATTTGGTTGCAGTACCCAGCAGGGGCATCTTATTTGAATATTGCTACCGCATTAATGAACTTTATCTGCATGTGGAATTATCTTGCTTTGCACAATTTTTGATATTTGCAGCACTGGTGCTTTTGGGTGCAATATCCAGTAGGGTACTATTGATTTTTATGTATTTTATATATTTATTTGTTATTTGCACATTCGAATGAACTTCATTGATGAATTTGATCTGTATATATGGTATTTTTCCTTTTTATCTATTCCGCTTTGTTTGCACATTTTTAATTATGCGCAGCACTGGTGTTTTTAGTAGTAATATTCAGTAGTATATTAATGATCTCTGTTATTGATATTCCTTATGTTGTTTGCTTAATATTTGTACATTCATCTGAACCTCTTGCAGCGCTGGGGTTTTGATTTAGTACCCAATAGGTCTTTTTGTGTTATGCATTTTTTACACTTTGTTTTATTGATCCGTCTGGATCCGATTGGGGGAGGGGAGAATGCTGAGGGGAGGTTAATTACCAATGTTATTACATTTCTGTAATATGAAGCATGAGGGGGTTAATGTATTGCCATTGGTCACTGATGCATTGGTGACCAGTGGCAATTAATTAACCCCTTTGTGCAATAGTGGCATTAGCACCCAGTCAAACACCATTGATAAAAGTCACAATGTGATTAAAGCTAATCGCAGCTACCCATCCTCCCGGGATTTCGAGAAGCGCAGTGACATCAGCTGACGAAGTGACACGCTGAGGTCACCGCACTTCTCGAATTCCCGGAAGGACAATTAGCTGCGATTAGCCAGTCGGCTTGTTTTGATCCTAAAGCGATTAAATGTTTCTGTTAAGTGCAATATTTTATACCCTAAAATTAAATTTTTAAAGATATTTATAGTATGGCGAGCAAGCCTTTTGTATTTTGGGGATGGGGGGCGCAGTTTGCCATCTTCGCCCTGGGCACCAAATGACCTTGTCCCGGCACTGGTGTATACGACATGTACGACATACGACGTGTATGCGACAGGTGTATATGTACAATATTCAAATAGAAATGCGGTAGAGTGTTTCCCCAGGGTAAATTTGTTTGTGCACAGTTTCTCAGTGAAGCAGCAAAGAAAGGTTTTTAAAGGTGGGCAATTGCCCTCTCACCAATGACCAGGCCGGTCTAATGCCTTCTGTACAGCGGTTCCTAAAGATAAGTCCTTCTAGCGCTTTCACTCGCGATCATGCGATTAACAGCAGCAAGTGCAGGTTGTTGGACTATAGGGTGATGCTGGATAGATGTGAAAAAATGTGGTGATACTGTGCTGTTAAATTAAATCTAATCTATAAACTAATGCTGCAACTTAAAATGTGAGATACACACAAAATAAACATAAATGAAAAAACAAGCTGCGCAACTACAATATGCATCAACCAATAATTAGTTGTGAAGAAAACAAAATGTGCTATAAAGAAAAATTAAATTATGAATATATAAATGTAGAAGAGTTGCCAAAATGAATGGGTTGCTCAATCTGTGTCACATATTCAATCCTTCAAAAGAGATATGTATAAATGTAGAGCAGGTCAATGTCCTATTATCAAAGATGGTAATATCAAAAGATAATCTTCTAATTGGAGATATCCTGCTCTCCTACGATAAGAAGGATTGGATTACGCTATCTTCGCCCTTTTTTCCTCAACTTGCTTGGCTGTGTTTATCATTGACCTCCTGTGAGCGGTGGAGCATCCCTGGGACATTGGGCTGAAGACATCTTGCATACAAACCTCTAGGCTGGGTTGATAGCCATATGCCCACAGAAGATCTCTAATTGGGATTTTTTTATCCGGTAAAAGGGACCAAATTTGAAAGGTGGAGGATCCTCTTTCCTATCCCATCACTATTCCGTGGTTCTTTTGATGTCACCACTTCTTATCGTAGGAGAGCAGGATATCTCCAGTTAGATTATCTTTTGATATTACCATCTTTGATAATAGGACATTGACCTGACCCGCTCTCCATTTATACATATCTCTTTTGAAGGATTGAATATGTGACACAGATTGAGCAACCCATTCATTTTGGCAACTCTTCTACATATATATTCATAATTTCATTTTTCTTTATAGCACATTTTGTTTTCTTCACAACTAATTATTGGTTGATGCATATGGTAGTTGCGCAGCTTTTTTTTTCGTTGATGCTGGATAGATGCCCGATAATCAGCAAGCAGGGATGGGCCCCTCTCGGCCTGGTTGGAATGTCTTACACCGCGACCTCATCCTCTTGGAATGGAGAGGTCTGTCTCGCACCAGGCCCAGGAGGAAGAGAGCGTAGCGCGCTCCTCTGGTCTCTTTTATGCTCTTCCCAGCATTTTCCTGGATGATGATGATAAAGATTCCTGGGATATGTAGTCCGGGTGCATAGTCATACCGAGTAATTGCCAGTCTGAGGAAATACTAATCCCACAATCCCTTTTGGGTCGGATCACAGATATGTCAGTTAGTGATGCTGGGCACTAGAGGGACAATACAGTACATAGAAATGACAGGGAATCGATCGGCTTTAGAAATTGTAGTTGCTACATCCTCCCCTCACTTGAAAGTCTTTGGTCTCTGAAAACAGAACACAACCTGCAGGATAACTTCTACTTTACCATAAGAAATTGATGGTTAATTGCACGACAAACCAGACGTTGTAACAGCCAACAACTGATCCAAAAAATTATCTTCTAACAGTAAATGATTTAAGTCAAGCAAAGTCATGTTATTCTTGTGACAGGCTAGTAATACGTTAGTGGCCCACTCAGTGTCAGGTCATCATTTTTTTGACTAGAACATTGAGCTGTAGGAATAAGCTGATCAGAATTCTCCCTAAATGTATCATATGTCAGTCTTTTTGGAGGGCATATTTTCTGGCTAAACCTGGAGTAGATATACAGCTCCGGTCCTTGATCTGTTCCCCAGAAACTACATCCGGGTTCAGGTTCGGGCCCTGAGTCAGGCTCAGGCTCTGGTTTAGGAACATTTTCTCTCCGTTACCTTAGTAAAGGAAGTGTGAGTTCCAATCACATCTGATACTTCATTGGATACCACCTTAACTTCCCTATCTCCCCTTAGTGTGTGAAGATCTGGTACTTCAACTTCCTGTTGTGGGAGCCGTGTCCTCTGACTGTTTTCCTTACTGGTCCCAGGAATGGTGGGATTGTCTTCCAGAGGGGGAATCCACAACCAATCAAGGGTTAATTCAGGAGGAACTTTGCTTTCCTCCTCAGGTGGTCTAGGTAGACAAGTTTTCCTGGTTCTAGGCCTCAGCGTATGAGAATAAGTCTCTGAACAAGAGGATGGGGGTATTCGGACAGCCTCGGCTTTTGGCAGCAAATGGGGTCAAAGGGTCCGCCTAGCTCTTTCACGAAAAGACTTATCTTCAGTGGAATTTCGATGTTGAGCACTCATTGAAGTCATTCTTAGAGAACATTTTCTCCCACCTGGCTATTTGAGCTTTGATCCTCCTCCCATCCAGAGGGTTGATTTGGGCAGTGGACTGTAGTCTCTCTTCCATCTCCCTTTTTACTAGCTCATCTCCCGTCACGGGGTGGCAGCAAACACTTTTCCAATCACTTTCCCAATCACCATCTTGGGCTTTAGGCTAATTGGGTGACTAGTGACGTTCCTCACACTGACAAGAATTTGCCCCTGCTTCTTAGTAACGCTCTGGTGGGTGCAATCTCTGGGACCACCTCTGATCCAACTTCCTCCTCTGTTGAATCAGCTTTCACCACCACATATGGACCCAGCTGGTCCCAGGACAACTTAACCGTGGCTTTCAGACCGGCTCTTTCTCCCGGCTGTAGCACCCTTTCAAGGGCATCCAATCGCCACAGTCTTCCCACTTCTTGGGGGGCTTTCTTCTCTTGCAACACTCTTTGGAAAGCTTGACACAGTTGAGGATAGATTTTTCCTACTGGGGCACCCTCCATGTCTAGTGGAGTGAGTAGTCTCAGCACCAGATTAGTGTTGGTGCCTATCAACAATGAATTTCGACCTGCCCCAGGAGAACGGGGGCAGATGAATGCCAACGTATGAAAAGTCTATGGTTTTCCAGCCAAGGCAGTGTCAAATGTTATTTTAATGGGTATGTATCCATTATATGGGCACTTCTAGGTTCCTATGCCCAACATCTCTAACTTCTTAAGTTTGCACAAGGGGATGTGTCTCAAGTATGTGTGGTAAAAGTCTCTGTACAGCAACATCTCCTGAGCTCCAGTGTCCTATAGAGCTTACGTATAGATACCCTCTACTTCATGGGTGCACGACCTATGGCCCCCCAGCTGTTGCAGAACTACAAGTCCCATAAGGGATATTAAGGCTGACAAATACAAGCATGACTTCCAAAAGGCAGAGGCATGATGGGACTTGTAGTTCCACATCAGTTGAAGGGCCACAGGTTGGGCACCCATGCTCTACTTGTATTGCAACTATAGGGGAGGGCCCCACTAAGTTCTTTGGCAGGTTCACAGCAGGTGACTCTATAGCTTGTGCTCTCATCAGCCTCTTTAAAAGTAGTGTAGTTGGTCTAACTATTCGTTTAGTAGGGTGTGCATTAATTTCCTGTCCCCATCTTCCCTTCCCTGAGTTTTTTTTTCTTTTCTTTTTTTTTGTTACTGAGTGGAAAGGGCAACAGGTGGCTTGCGTCCCCTTCTCCTCATAGATCTTCTCTTGACTTTAGAGCTCAGTTTTCCCTTTTGGGACTCTTAACTAGCTTCTTCACTGAAGTCCCCTGAAGTTTCCTGCCGGCTATGGGAAGAGTAACTTCTGCAAAGCTTTCAGAACCTCCTTGAGTAATTGAGGGCTGATGCTGGTCTTGGGGCACTCAGCTCGAATGTTTCTGCTTTCTCCACACCTGTAACATCTCCTTTCTTGCCCTTGGAAATATTTTGACTCCCCTTGATAAACCATTTGTGCTTGGGTCTCCGTCACTCGCATTTTAAGCATGGTATATCTGGGTTTGTGACTGAGCTACCTAGACTATCAGTTTGGTTGGTCCCATTTCGCTTACTGGCTTATGTCGGGAATGAGAATCAGCTCTCACAGATACCGAGCCCTTCTCTTGAGCTCTGGCCAATGGCTGTCTCTCAGCATGTTCTCCCCCTGCTTTAAGTGGGATCACTCTAGAAATTACCCCTTCTGCTAGACGTACCTCTAAAATGTATTTAATACTTGGTAAAAAATCCTTTGTTGGCGCCTCCTGTATGGAGAAACTAGTCACATGCATTGCTCAGGTGTGATTTTGGCCCATTCTTCCACACAAACATCAAATCTTGATCTTAAGTTCTTTCCATAGATTTTCTATTTGATTCAAGTCAGGTGATTGGCTGGGTCAGTCTAGCAGCTTTATTTTCTTTGAAACCAATTGAGCTTGGGATGAGTTTGGGATCATTGTCTTGCTGAACTGTCCACCCTTGTTTCATCTTCATCATCCTGTTAGATGACAGCAGATTACTATCAATAATGTCTTGGTACATTTTTCCATTCATTCTTCATTCCTTCAAAGATATGATATTTGCCAGTATCCTATGCTGAAATACAGCCCCACACCATGATGTTCCCACCTCCAAACTTCACGGTTGATATCGGGGTGTTTTTGTGGTGATTTGCAGTGCCATTTGACCTCCAAGCATGGTGTGTATTATGGCATCCAAAGAGTTAAATTTTGGTCTCGTCTGACCAGACTATGTTCTCTCAGTATTTCACAGGCTTGTCTAAATGTTGTGCAGCAAACTTTAACCACTTCAATACCGGGCTTTTATACCCACCTCAATACCGGGCCTATTCTGGCACTTCTCTCCTACATGTACAAATCATCATTCTTTTGCTAGAAAATTATGCAGAACCCCCAAACATTATATATGGGTTTTTTTTAACAGACACCCTAGGGAAAAAAACGAGGGTCATTGCAACATTTTATCTTGCACGGTATTTGCGCAATAATTTTTCAAACGCCTTTTTGGGAAAAAAATTGTTTCATGAATTAAAAAAATAACAAAACGGTAAAGTTGGCCCAGTTTTTTTGTAAAATATGAAATATTATGTTACACCGAGTAAATGGATACTTACATGTCACGCTTTAAAATTGCGCACACTCCTGGAATGACGCCATACTTCGGTACTTAAAAATCTCCATAGGCAACGCTTTAAACATTTTTACAGGTTACCAGTTTAGATTAATGCCGCGTACACACGATGAAAAAAAACGACGTTTTCTGTGAAGTAAAAAAACGACGTTTTTGAAACGTCACTTTTCAAAGACAATTTTGCATACACACCATCGTTTTTTCACAAAAAGCGAGGTTACGTTCACCACTCTTTTCCATTGAAGCCCGCTTCATAACTAGCTTTTGGGCATGCGCGGGTTGAAAAACGTCGTTTTGAACGACGTTTTTGCTACACACGGTAACTTTTTGTGAAACAAAAAACGACGTTTTGAAAAACGACACAAAAAATTCAAGCATGTTGGAATTTTTTTTTGGTCGTTTTTTTTCATCGCAAAAAACGACCGTGTGTACGCGGCATTACAGAGGAGATCTAGTGCTAGAATTGTTGCTGCATGCGGCGATACCTCACATATGTGGTTTAAACGCTGTTTACATATGTTGGCGGGACTTGCGTTCGCTTCTGCGCGCGAGCTACCAGGGACATTTTATTTTTTATTCTTTTCTTTTTATTTATTTTTTACACTTTTTTATTTATTTTAAAAAAAAAATCACTTTTATTCCTATTACAAGGAATGTAAACATCCCTTGTAAAGCATGAGATCGTGAAAAAAAATTCACCGATCTCATGATTAGTGTTGCTTACTAGCCGTAATCGCGGCTTTGTTTACTTACGGGTACCTGGGCGTGACGTCATCACATCGTGCCCGGGCCTCCGACGGTCATGGAGATGACTGGTGACCATGTGGACCACAGCTAGCACAAACTCTTTTTAGTTGCTATTGGTTGCTACACTAAAGGGGACTGGAGAACCCTGCCAGCAAATAGCAAATAATAAACTGTTAAGCTTTATTCAGAGTGAGGCCTAACCATGTGCTAGCTGTGCCAAGAATCAAGCATTGTGCAGAAGAGGGAGCAGAGATGACTCGTAAGTGCAGTGGTGTCACTAGGGTTGGTGTCACCCGGTGTGGAAAAAAATGGTGTCACCCCCCCACCAACTATAGTCCCCCCTCAGTACAGACCCCCCTCCACTAACTACAGACTATAGTCCCCCCACTTAGTACAGACACTCCATCAATATAGACCCCCTCACCCAGTATAAACCTCCCCCTCAGTACAGACACCCCCACCTCCGTGCATACCCCCCTCGGTTACAGACACCCCTCGGTGGCAAACCTCCCCTAGTGCAGGCACCCCCCCTAGTGCAGACACCCCCCTCTGCAAACCCCCCCTAGTGCAGACACCCCCCCTCTGCAAACCCCCACTAGTGCAGACACCCCCCTTATCTTACAGTTTTCAGAAGAGAGCGGAAGATACACACAGCGGTGTGTCCCTCGAGCGCGGGCTCCTCCTCCTCCTGTGGATGTAAACAGAGGAGGGAGCGGCGGCTTCCTTCACGCTACGCAGAGGGACACGGCGCGAGCCACACATGGCAGCCGGTGGGCAGTGTTGGTGTGATGCCGCTACCCATGGGTGTCACCCCTCAGGTGGTGTGTCACCCGGGTGTGGCCCGCACCCCCCCCCCCCCCGCACCTGGCTAGCAACGCCGCTGCGTTAGTAATGTGCTGGAGGAGTATGAAGCTTTAAAATACTTTTTCATCCGTTTCAATTATCTGGGCATCCCATGTTCCCTTAACCTCAACCATGTTAAATCCCCTCAATAAAACAACAAAAACAAGCTATGGACTATTCATTGTTCAGTGAGGAGTAACTGGAAGTGACTGCTGGGCTGTGCAGGGTGACAGGTGGAACTGCTATACTCAGCGACCCAAAGAGGGCACTGCTACAAGAGTTTTGAGAGAGCTCTTTGTGCGACACCTTGGTAATGAGACACCTTTTTATAGGCCATCAGTTGAGACTGAACCAGCTGATCTTAATTTGCACTGACAAGGGGCAGGACTGCTTTCTAATTACTGGTGGATTTCAGCTTGTGTCTTGGCTTTCCATGCCTTTTTGCACCTCCCTTACTTTGTGTTCAATACATTTATCCTGTGTCATTCCATTTTATTACACACAACTACATTTCGGAAATTATTTGTTTTCTTGGTATATATGGATTGACATGGAAAAATAGGTTGTATGCAGAGCACACAGCCATTTCTCCTTGTGCTAAATAATAACACATTTCATCTTATGCCCCGTAAACACGATCGTTTTTCCGTGACCGCGGACCCGATCGCCGCTGGAGTCCCGCGAACGGTCCCCGGAGCTGAAGAACAGGGAGAGCTGTGTGTAAACACTGCTTCCCCGTTCTTCACTGTGGCGCCGTCATCGATCGTGTGTACCCTAATATAGGGACACACAATCAATGACGTCACACCTACAGCCACACCCCCCCTACAGTTAGAAACACAGATGAGGTCACGCTTAATCCCTTAATCCCTTGTGTTTAGCTCCCAAACTTCCATTGTCATTTTCACAGTAAACAATGCATTTTTAATGCATTTTTTTGCTGTGAAAATGACAATGGTCCCAAAAATGTGTCAAAATTGTCCGAAGTGTCCGCCATAATGTCGCAGTCATGGAAAAAATCTTGCCAGAAACCAATCGATAAAAGCTTAATACATATCAGCCTAAACTGAGGAAAAAAAGAAAGCTCTATTTGTGGGGGAAAAAAGACGCCAATTTTGTTTGGGAGCCACGTCGCACGACCGCGCAATTGTCAGTTAAAGCGACGCAGTGCCGAATTGCAAAAACTGGCCAGGTCCTTTACCTGCCTAAAGTTCCGGGTCTTAAGTGGTTAAGCTAAAAATTCACTTACCATTCATTCGATTCCCATTCATTCAAGTCAAGAGACATCACCAAAACCATGCTACATTCTTAGCACGGCCATCATCACTGACGACCGAGACTCTCACAGCCTCCTTTTATTATCACAAAAGATCTCACAAACAGGAAGTGATGGCTGCAGCAGCCAATCACCACCTCCATGGGAGGGGACAACACAGGATGTCCCCTCCACACAGGAAAATGACAATATAATGATCTGACTATATAAGGAGTTTACAACACAAGAAATACAGCTAAAGGACACAATACAACAACACAATACAATAATAATACAATAAAAGAACCAATCACAGTAATACAATCACATGTATACATTCAAATAGACTAGCAGTGACGTGAACTGCCTCCAATGATGGGAACCATACGAAAATTATGGCTCAATGGGCCATAATTGTTCTGTAGTTATGCTATAGTTCTTGTGAACGCAGATCTGTCCGCTCGGAGTCATTTAATGCCAAGACATAAAACAAATATCCCTAAAAGAGCAAACATCACTGTGTCGACAGGAAGATTTTCGCGCCACCGGTCTTCCACCAACGTCTGTATGTGCGAATACGCTCACATGAGCGCATTACAGCAAAACTGACTCTGGGGGACATCTGACAACATTATTAAAAATGTCCACAACAGTATGAATTGCATGGGTTGTTGCCAATATGTCGGGAAAATTTCATGCCAATAGCACTATAAAAATAAATTTACCTAGAAAAATGGTGACGTGTGCAATACTTATTTTACCCGCTGTCAGGGCTGGACTGGGACAAAACTCATCAATACCAGTCCACTTTAATTTTGCAAACACGCACAAAAAATGTTTATAAACTATACGCAATTGCGCAAAAAATAATTAGTTAAAGTATTCCACTGTAAGTAGAAACAGTTTTTTTTTCAGGGTCCCCAGAGAATCCCCCCACTTACAACAGGGTCCCCAGAGAGCCTCAGCCTTGCATCAGAGTCCCCAGAGAGCCCCCCCTTACATCAGGGTCCCCAGAGCCCCCCCATTACATCAGGGTCCCCAGAGAGCCCCCCACTTTCATCAGGGTCCCCAGAGAGCCCCCCCACTTTCATCGGGGTCCCCAGAGAGCCCCCCCCACTTTCATCGGGGTCCCCAGAGAGCCCCCCCCACTTTCATCCGGGTCCCCAGAGAGCCCCCCCCCCCACTTTCATCGGGGTCCCCAGAGAGCCCCCCTACTTTCATCGGGGTCCCCAGAGAGCTCCCCCACTTTCATCGGGGTCCCCAGAGAGCCCCCCACTTTCATTGGGGTCCCCAGAGAGCCCCCCACTTTCATTGGGGTCCCCAGAGAGCCCCCCACTTTCATCGGGGTCCCCAGAGAGCCCCCTCTTCCATTAGGGTCCCCCTAGAGCCGCGCCTTACATCAGTGTCACCAGAGAGAGGGCGGGCAGTGAGGGAGGATGTAATATCTGTTGCCCATGGTTGCACAGTTAGGGGGGAACAATGGTCATGCAGGGTGGGCGGTGAGAGATGTCATCTCTCTGCTCTCTCGCCCGCCTGGCTCTCCTGTGCTGCCTGCCCGCTCTCCTGTGCAGCCCGCCGCATGGCTGCAGAGGGGCCACGGCCCAGTAGTGGTTCACGGCCTGTGGTTGGAGACCCCTTGGACTCAAGGGTCTGGGCCCCAGATTCTGGGCTATAGCCTCAAAAGCCAGCCCCTAGCGACATCACTGGCTGTCACTGAAACCGGCCCACTGAGCCATCAGCCCACTGGGAAACTCCCGGTTGTCCCGATGGATAGTACATGCCTTCCCGCTGTATATACAGTAAATAACAAATGTTTTGCCTTTTGCCTTTCATTTCTATTTTAAACTGGCTTGCTTTTGTAAAGTTTACAATCACTTTAACCTCAGCTAAGACAAATCCAATCTCCGGGCCTACTGGACAGTGCTGTGCTGTGTGGCAGAGCTATGTAAATCTAAGGACTGGATGGACAGCCATACAACTCTTTTGGCAGGTCAATTTCTATATATGCATTTAGTGGTTTGCCTGCAGTTAAAAATGACATTATACAGTATAAGGGCCTCTATAAGTAGGTTGAGCAGACTGTCTGTCTTTGGCATTGCATTGATTATTAGTGTGTCTCCCCTGAGATGAAACATTTCTCCCTCTCACCACGCCCCCTCTCCCCCACAATCTAGCACAAAATAAATAAATATATATTCTCGTGCGATAAATGGCTGGCGAGAGGCAATTGTGCCGAGTAATCTGTGTATAATTCTATCATCCCTGGGGTCTTTATATTCCTGAAGATATTACTGTGGACTAGCGCTGGCAGTATAACTATATATAAAGGTGGGGGAAACGCAGCTCACAATCTAATTACCCAGCGGAATTTGGAACAGTCAGCAAGCCAGAGAGAGAAGAATGCAGAGGGGCTGAAAGCAGACTTGATTACCCAGAATCCTGCGAGGGATGAAGGGTTATCACTGGATGGCTATGCTTAGGTGTACTGTGTCTTGGGGATAGCTTTAGGCTGGCTTTACACACATCAATATTTCATCAAGTATTTTTTTTTCTTTAATTTTAATATCAGTTTTTTCTTTAACCCTTAGGGAATATTTTCTTTCAACAGCGCCACCCACAAGGTTGCCCATTTTTTACATTTAATTTGATTACAGATAAAATAAAAATATTATTATACAGGATTTATTTCGCACCAGCAGTTTGCGTTCCCTCTGTAAATTTAGATTTTATCTTTTTTTATTATTTTTATTTTATTTATTATTATTTATTTATTTTTTATGCACACTCAAGATGACTTTTTTTTTCTATTATACCACATTGCTTCAATGAGAATAACGTAAAACATTTGAAGCTATACATTCACTTACTTTTCAATGTGCCATCTATAAACATCAGTTGGAATAAATGAATAATGCCCAATGGGATTTTCAAGCTGAAACCTATGCAAGATTATTGGTTTATATATACTATATGCAGCTGGTACACATTACACACTTTTTTTTTTTTAGACTGATAGGACTCTCTCACCGACCTGGCAGCCGGAGTATCACTCGAACCTTTGTAGGATAAAGTCCCTGCCACAGACCCTCCTTGGTGAACGTCAGGGAGACGCCTCTGCCACAGGCCCTCTCTGACTGCAGTTACGGAGGCAATATCGCCCAGGTACCGACTGACAGGTGATCAATCCTTCAGTGTCTGGCTACCTTGATCCCCGGTGGTTTGTCAAAATCCTTTTGGACTGCCAGCCTCTCATTGGCGCTCCTCAGACGGACTCCCCCATTGAACAGCAATACCGCTTGGGATCCTCAAAGGTGGGAACCCAGTCGCTCACTGGGTCCCCATCACTGTTCAGATGCTCCGGGCCAATATGGCCCCGGAACCAGGAACACTGTGTGGCACGCATGCCCCCGGCCAGGTAGGCCACAACATCGGGGCGCCGTGATGTGGCCACCCTGAAGGTGGGTGTCACACTGGACAAAGAAGACCCAGAACCAATGGCGTATGCCCCATAAATATCCTCCCCCAGCATGCACAGCGAGACCCAACCCTCCTGATTGGCTGCTGGAGAAGAGCACCCAAACCTTGAATCAACTGGGGTGGGAAAAGCACCCTTAGCACAACAGAATGAGCCCACAGTACAGCCAAGCTGAGACGGAGACCCCATTTTTTAAACATAACAATTTGGATCAGAGTTTAACTACACTCTGATCTACCTCTAAATTTAAATAGCACCGGTACTTCAAAGTAACCAGGCGCTACAGTTACTATTGGGGACACATTTCATTTTAGGCCTAAAAAGAGGTTGTAATCTCATTCTCATTTTAATCTGCTCTTCTGATTCACTTTCATTTAAAGACATCGCACACTATTAAATGGTTTTGTTGTTTTCACTACATATTAGTGTAGTTATACAAGGTGTGTCTAAAAAGTTTGGTGACTGGTCAGATATCTCGCAGCAACATTGCCAGGTCCACGCACATGGCTATCCAGAGACATGTGGCTAAGCGTCACCTAGCGTGGAGCACACATCACCGTCAGGGTAAACCCGCTGCGGACAGTTGGAGCAATGATTGAACATCAAGTTCTGCTACAAATTGGAGAAAACAGCGACTGAGACGCATGAAATGTTGGTGCAGGTGTACAGGACTGAAGCTGTGAGCAGAAATTGTATTGAAAGGCTTTTGCAACGGGAAGGAGATGAGTGAGGATGAGCCACGTTCAGGTCGGCCAGCGATGAGCGGAATCCCAGACACGATGTAACAAGTGTGACTGATGCTGGCACAAGATCGGCGACTGACTCTACATTTGATGGTGGAGGAATTGGGTATTAGCAAGGACACAGTGTGCATTATCGACCGCAAAGATTTGGGTAAGCGGAAGATCTGCTCTCAGTTTGTGCCACACAAGCTGACAGACCAACAGAAAGAACAGCCAGGAGTGGGACGCAGGCTAGGCACAGGGCTGACATGTAAACCAGCAGCCAAGGAGTTAAGAAGCGAAGTGTACTGACTAGGGGGCAGTGGGTGGCTAAGGAAGTTATTCCCGGTGTGTTGGAGGGGCCAAGGTCCAAGGCTCAATCTCCTGCCACCAGGAAGTAGAAGTAGCTCCCACCCTCCCACCATTTGATTTTTGTTTCAGATTATGGGTGACGTTTATGCTGATTGTGATTATGGGGGGGCGGGACAGTTGGGGACCTTTGGAGGCATTAGAACTTCAAACTACGGCCCTCCAGTTGTTCAGGAACTACAATTCCTATCATGCCTAGTCATGTCTGTGTATGTCAGTGTGTTACAATGCCTCATGGGATGTGTAGTTCTAAAACAGCTGAAGGGCCGTAGTTTGAGGATCCCTGCATTAGGAAGTAAGAACAACATGGCAGAAGTGGGGAACCATCTTGGTATGGTAGCCTCGGTTGATGCCAGTTAACCAAGGTTTATCAGTGTGTAAGGTGTAGAGTGTTGTCGTCCCTGAGTCGGTGCGGCTGCGACTGGGGACTTTGTGTGGACACGCTGATACAGTGATACATTTGGTTAGTGCCCCCAAGGATTCTCAACATTGGTTAAGATGTATCTGGGATGAATATTGTTTTGTTGTTAATAAAGGTTATGGGGCAGATTCACAAAGCACTTACTCCGGAGTATCACGAGTTAGGCACGCGTAAGTCTAAAAATGCACACGCTTATCTATGCACCTTATCCCCAAAACGATATACGCCTGAAATCCACATTTTTTAGACCGACGTAATTTGGATAGACCGGCGCAGCGTGCGTGCAAAACTGCACTAGACACACCATTGATTTGCTATGCAAATATGCATATGAGGGAGATACGCCGATCCACAAAAGTAAGTTTGTGCGGTGCAGTCTACAAGATGTGCTTATCAGCTACACGGCCGGTCTAAAATTAGACCATATAAAAGCAGGTTTAAAATTGGACAATCCGTCTACATGTCAGCTAAAGCAACACTGTTAGGGACGAACTGAACAGCCACACTTGCAGGACATTAATCTGTATGCCAACATGCCAGGGGCATCCATGCTCATAGCTATACTACTGACTTTAGATGAGCGCAGAAGCAGGAGGGCATGGAGGAGGGCACGGGAGAGGATCTTTGTCAGGTATATCCGTAACCACACTAGTAGGGATTCCTACCTATAAGATTTTAGAGACACATTTTTTTCTTTGTTTTATATGGTTTAGGGTGCATCGGTCACAACTGGCATCCTTATAGCAGCATAGGATCATTTTACTTTAGCAATCTTTGGGCCTGCTGGCCTGCACAGGCTCCTGACCTAATTAATCCACCTTTACTCAATTTCACTGAAATTAGTGGAAGCTGAGGAACCAACATCTACCCTCCTATTAACACAGGGTATCTCTCCAATTGCACCCTAATTCCAGCCAAAAGGGGGCCTATTACCATTGGGCTCACCCCACGGATATACCCGACAAAGGTATTAATTTAGCAGTGCCATTTCCCTTTCTACTATTCATATTTATATTAGCTCCCCACATAGGGATCCTACTGGGAGGCAACAGCTACTTTATTCACCATAGCGCGGACTCCCCTGTTCTTACACGGGAGAGGATCTGCCGACCGCCACTGGGCAAGGTACTGGCAACACTCCATTTCCTTGCCAGTGGCTCTTTTCACCCTAATGGGTAAATATATATTTTATATACATTTTTTTTCTGTTTAGTATATATTTTATAATAATTAATATAATAAATATATATTTTTATTTTTTTAACTAATATAAATTTACTAATTTTAATATTATTATAATTATCTTATTTAATATTATATATATATATATATATATATATATATATATATATATATATATATATATATATATACACCGACACGACACAAACCTCCAAACAGCAACAGACAACGGAATAAAAGCACCTTGCTTCAGGAAGGGAAAAAAATTGGATGTACTTTTGCAATGGAAGGGCATTTCTCTCGGTCTATTTAAGCACTGTGCATAGCTCACTATGTCTGACGGGCCTAGTTCCTATCTAACTGATTGCACCGTGCCGAGTTCTGAGCATGCTCAGAGAGGTGCTGACCATAGTCTGCTTCATGTGCACATGCCCAGTCTGGCCGGCCCTTCATTTGCATGGGGTCACGGCTCATTTCAATGGAACACGCCCACGTCCTTCCCACTTTGAATTACATCGCCTTACGCCTCGGAATTTACATTGCACCGGTGCAAATTTGGCCGAAAATACTACGAGGATACGGTATTTGCGCCTCGAAATTAAGCCGGTCTAACTTAAAGGAGTTGCACTACGCCAGTCCAAATATGCGCCGATGTACGTGAATCTGGCCCTATGTTTTTAAATGTTTAATAAAATGGCCGTTGTAGCCAATTTACTCCAAAACAGGTATTGTTTTTTGTTTTTGTTTTTTTAACAGGTTATGTGTGGGGGGTATTTTGTTAAGTTATAATATGAGGTTTGCATAGGCTATACCATAGTCAAGCAAAACGGATGAAAACCTCCGGAGCCTTCATTACCAAGCGTGACCAGGATCCATCCTTACTGGAAACCATTGTCACAGGGGATGAGACCAGGTGCTACTAGTTCGATCCGGAATCCAATCGGCAATTGATTGAATGGCGTTCAGTCTTCCCCGCAACCCAAAAAGTCCCAGGCAAATGTCCAAGGTCAAGACCATGTTGATTGCCTCCTTAGACAACAATGGCATCATCCATAAGGAATTTGTTCCTACGGGTAAAACCGTAAACGCCACATTCTATGCGGGAGTTTTGAAACAGTTCCTACGATGCACCCGCCATGTTCGACCAGAGTTGCACAGGACTGGACAGTGAATGTTGTTGAACGATTAACACGCCTGCACACTATGCGATCCGTGTGCGCCAATTCTTGGTTCAGCGCGGTATACCTGTTCTGAATTATCCACCGTACTCCCCTGATCTGGCGCCTGAGGACTTCTTTCTATTTCACCGTCTGAGCGTCATGAAAGGTGCACATTTTGCGGAAATCCAAGAATGCGTGGCAGCGGTCTTACGATTTGATTCCTACAGAGGCCTTTGCTGACAGTTTCCAGAAGCTTTATGAAAGCTGCCAAAAGTGTGTTGTGAAGGGTGACGAATAATATTTTGAAGGCCAATAAATGTCATTTGTATCTTCTGTTTGTTTTGTTTTTGTATACCATTCACCAAACTTTTGTAGACACGCCTTGTATTCCCTATGCTGTTTGTTCACCCACAATCTTGCTGTTCGGTGAACGGTCGAACACCCAATGTTCAAGTCGAACTTACATTGGGCTCCAACATGGAGCTCATCTATAGTTATAGCTCATATCTTCAGCCACAAACCCAGAAAACCACTTGCAAACTGCAACGTGTTTATACGTATTGTAGTCGGCAAGTGGTTAAAGGCACAGAGCAATATGTTTATATGCTGGTGATTATCTTGTGATCTGATATTTATGAGTGATGCTGTACACACATTTTTTTATATATAATTTATTTCGCACTTAAGTGCCATTTTTTTGTTTTGAAAAGTTTGTTTGCTTTACCTTGCAATAATGAACTGACATGTTGTGACTTCAGTTTGTGGTGCCATGGCTGATTGGTTCCCCTATGTCTATGTATTTATTCACCTAGCTTGTCCCTATTTGCCAAGGGCAAAATACAACAACTTACTCCCTGAAAAGCACTAGACTGAGAGATCCAAGGATTGTGGGATAGATAGTTTCTATAGAGGAAGTAAAGATTTACTCTACTGTAGGCTGTGTGTATAGCCATGGCAACAAATGACACTATGAAACTACAGTGCAGTGATCAGTGCACGTTTAATGCAGGTAAAAAAACACATGGTGCAAGAAAATAAGTTTTAGGCAAGTGTACCACAAGTAATCACTGACTGTGTGAACAGCCACAGCCAACTGCTGCTCACACCTGTCAAACACAGCAGCAGGAATCAGTAGATTCCTACTGTTGCTATTTGCACCGTGGCAAAATGCCCATGCAAATGTGGTCCTATAGCGCTTTTGGATCCACTGCAAGTGCCCCAACAGAGCATGACACTGATCTAAAATCACAGCTGCTGCAATGTGTCAGTTTTCCAAGATGTATTTAAGGTCAGATTCCAGGACACCAGTGAGCAAGACTCTGGCTACAGCAGGTAGGCAGAACTGTGAGTCAGGTAAAGGTATCCCACTTCTGAAGTCCTGAGTAATAAAGCATCCAGTTGTAATAAAACCTACTAACAACCACCCAGAGCTAGAAAATCCATTTAAAGATGAAGTAAACCCCCTCTAAAAAAGAAAAAAAAAACGCCCTGCAAGACAAAGGCATTATGAATTGCTTATATGAGATCGAAACCCCCGCAGCGGTCCTCGTTCACCTCCTCCATCGCCACCATGATACCCGGAGTGACTTCTGGGTATCGCTGCTCCGGCGCTGTGACTGGCTGGAGCAGCGATGATGTCACTCCCACGCATGCGTGAGGGTGCCGCCACTAACGGCATGATCACCATTAGAAACTGCACACTCAGTGCACCTGTGCCAGATGTCTACCGCGCATGCACTATGACATCGGTGCCGCTAGCCTTAATCTAGGCTTACCTGTAGGTTAAAGTGGTTGTAATGAGTTTACAACCACTTTAAGGTCGACTGACTAGTTAAAGCATGAAAATGCTGGCTGCCTGGCTATCTCTGGCTTCAATCCTTCCTGGGCCATTTATTTTAAAATAATTATGCAGCCAGGGCTGGACTGGGACAAAAATTTGGCCCTGGACTTCATCCAGACTGGCCCACTTTGACAGGTCTCTCCAATGGCGGCCGGACAACTCCTGCACCCCCCCCCCCGGCCACCCGCACCCCCTCTCCCCCTTCACTAGCCACTAGCCGTTCTACTTTATTAGAGTAGAACGGCTGGTACTGGTATTCTTATAGGCAGTACCAGTGGGGGACGCTAGACATTATTTTACCCGGGGCAAAGAATCAGTTTGGTGCTCTCCTTAATGGGACAAGATTAGGCAGAAGTGAGAAACTCCCAGGCCATAGCTGTTGAGTCAGCTGTCTGTCCCCTCTCCGATGCTCCTCTGTCGTCGTCCCTGCTCCTCTGGTCCTCCCCCTGCTTCTCTGTTCCCCCCAGGTGAGGGGAGGGAGAGGAGGTGAGCACTGCAGGAAGGGAGAGACAGAGGAGCAGAGGGGGCGGCAGTCCGCTGTCACTGAAGCCGGCCCACTGAGCCATCGGCCCACCGGGAAACTCCCTGTAGTCCCAATGGCCAGTCCATACCTGTATGCAGCCAGTGATGTCAGAACACATATTCCAGGTCAGTGATGTAAAAAAGCATGAACGCTTTCAGATCTGCATTTCACCCAGGCATTTAGCATTTTCAGCATTTTCTCTCAATACAGGATTCTGGATGTTGAGGCGTGAAGTTTGACATTATATTTTGTTTTCTTATATGATTTTTTGCCAGCTTCTTTTTGGTGATAGCAAATCACCATCCTATTGTTCATACAATGGCACATATTTTGTCATCTGAATATTTATTGGTGAAAGTGAAGACTGAATAAAAAAGAAAGGCTCATATTGTTTTCCTTCTTTTTCTGAATGCAATTATGTGTCGCGTTTGTATTGTTAGGAGCTGAAAATAGCAGCTTGCAAAGCCTTTTAAAGCTAAACACGGACTATCCGTGACTGCCTGCTCCTAAGACATGTAATTGTCCCATGGGAGGTAAACTAATTAGCATGCAGCACAGAGACCCTGCAAGCTAATTACTGACTAGCGCAAATTTAATTTCATTATGCTTGTGCAGATCAAGTCTTATCGAATGGGTGCTCAGTTAGTCTCTTGGTGTACCCCACATCTTGGAATCGTAGATCTCTGCGCCATGAGCCTGCTGCTGTTATTCTCATGCCGCGTACACACGATCATTTTTTGTGATGAAAAAAAACGACGTTTTCTGTGAAGTAAAAAACAACGTTTTTGAAACGTCACTTTTCAAAGACGATGTTGCATACACACCATCGTTTTTTTTAACAAAAAGCGAGGTTACGTTCACCACTCTTTTCCATTGAAGCTCGCTTCATAACTAGCTTCTGGGCATGCGCGGGTTGAAAAACGTCATTTTAAACGACGTTTTTGCTACACACGGTGACTTTTTGTGAAACAAAAAACGACGTTTTGAAAAACGACACAAAAAATTCAAGCATGTTGGAATTTTTTTTGGGTCGTTTTTTTAAGACAAAAAACAACATTTTGCCCACACACGATCAATTTAAATGACGTTTTAAAAAACAACGTTTTTTTCATCGCAAAAAACGACCGTGTGTACGCGGCATTAGTGCAGGCTTTTGGTGCTGGAAATGGAAAATTAAGCAAAGCCCAAAATGCAAACTTATCCCTAACTAAACCCAAAGCCTCATCTAGACAGCTTAAACCTTTATCTGAAACCAGGAAAGGGTTTTTATTCTATCGTGTCCCTGTTGTAGTTGGAATTTCCGATTGGAAAAAGTCAGACGGAATCTTTTCATCAGATATTCCGACCGTGTGTGTGCCCAATCTGAGTTTTTCCATCGGAAATTCTGACGGACTTAAAAAGAGTACAGGTTCTCTTTTTTCCGATGAAAAAAATCTCTCTTGGAAATTCCATTCGTCTGTATGGAACTCCGACGGAGAAAAAAACATGCATGCTCAGAATCAAGTCGACGCAGGCTCGGAAGCATTGAACTTCATGGGTTCATCGTAAGGTTGTACATCACCAGTTTTTTGACGGTCAGAATTTGATATAACGGGGGCATGGCCTGGACATGGCCGAGTGAGGCAGCTTTTTCTCAGAGCTCCCGGCCTCGTCCTCCATTATCCTGCAATAATACTTCTTTAACCGGTATGCAATCCGCAAAACGCCACAGGAACAGAGCAGCAACTCGGGGCACCCCCTTTCAGACAGAACCTGGGTAAATACACCGCTACTTTAAGCATTTGCAGGTGGTTTCCGCCGGCGCCAGGGTTGCGGTGCCAGGAGGCTCCCCACTTGTCCTGACACAGAAGGCCCGGGCCCCAGAGATTGGTGTCCTCATTGCTGACCTCCCCGCCTCATTGGATAGCCCGGAGGATACCACACAGAGCCCGCGACTGGCTGGGATGTCATCCCCTCAGCCGCCCAACAACGCTGGGATGGACCAGGACTATCGGGCCTTGTTACAGGCCCTACCCACCAGGATGGACATCGAGTCGTTGATCCTCCGGCTGGAGAAAACGCACAGACGGGACATCCAGGAGGTGAGGGGCGAGGTTTCTAACCTAACCGACAGGATCACCTCGGGCGAGGAGTCGTTCACCACCCTGGAAAGACGAGCGTCAGCACTAGAGCATTCCCGGGACCAGCACAGGGATTGTGGGATTGTGTCATCGCGCTGCAGCTCCACCTGGAGGATATTGAGGACAGGAGTCGCAGACATAACCTGCGACTCCGGGGAATCCTGGAGGACATGGAAGCGGAGATGCTGGGTCCAGGGGATTTTCCGCACGGTGCTGGAGGACCGGGATGCTGAGATTCAGCTTGACAGAGTCCATAGAGCGCTAGGGCTGCAATCGATTGGACCCGAGCAGGCCGCGAGACATCGTGGTCAGATTCCACCGTTACATCCAGAAGGAGAGTGTCCTCCGCCGTGCTTGGGAACATGGAGACGTGGAGATGGCGGGGTCTCACATACTGCTGGGGGTACCCACTTGCAGTCACCTTTCGGAAGGACACCACGGCTTTCACACTCCAGACTCCCCGAGGGAGAATAACGACCCCCGGAAACCCACATCCCCAGGGAGAATAAGTGTGCTCTCTCTTTACCGCTCCCCACCCCATCAACACCCCCCGACAGGAACCCTAAAACTGAGCCCTCCAACCTGTCTTTCCCCGAGGGGGCACCATGGTTACAGTCCATTCCGTTACGTCTGCAGGCCGCAGCACGGGGGATCAGTTCAGCTTCCCTCTCCAGGCTAGCGCATCGTGTAATAGGTAACGCAGGGACAGAGCAAAGGAATATCTCTGGGTAAAAAACAACGTCTCGGCCTCCCCTGCTCCCAAATCAGCCCACCCAGGAAGTCTTATCGTGGTGAGGCCACCGCTCCAGGCTCAGGGCAAAAAAGGAAAGGAACCAAAAAGAAATAGCCTCCGTCTGTGTAGACTCCAGTAGCAGGTAGAGAGTTCGGCAACATGGGACATTTGGCGGGGGGCTAGGTCCAAGTGGCTGGCGGCGTCCGGAAAACCAGCAGTGGTCAAACTCCCCGGAGTTCCGGAGTGTGGGGGGGACAGAGGATGGGAAATGGAGGCAACCCCAGATAGCCCAGGCTGTTCTGGGTCCCCTCAAGGTCTCTCCAGGATTGGGCACATAACCGGGGGGTGGGGGGGGGAATAACCACATACAGGGAATGAGGGTGATTTAGTCATGCGGCAATTGGACGGGGGAACTGTCACCGACATGGATGGATGGCCTGAAAGGCATACTCATGATGCTCTCCACCAGATGCGGTTCTGTGTCTCTGTCTGCCTTTTTGCTGGCGAGGTGGTAGGGGGCCCCGAAAGGTGGACAGGCCAGATCGGCCTGTCGGGCCGATCTGGCCTGTTTGGATAGGTGGTAGACAGTATAACCAGTGACTTTCGGAGTGGGTCCGGTGTTCCCCCTTATGGGTCCCCAGCGACAAGAAATTCCAAGATCTACGGAGATCAGGACTTTGTCAGGCCACTCATTTTAGCTACGGAGGCAGGTGGGAAAAGAATGAATGGGGAACTGATGGACCCGGACGGGCAATTTCCGACTGGACTTTCTAGGAGCGCTGCAGCTTAGTCACTACATTTTTAAACACCTGACACCTCCTAACCCAGTCACTTACCCCGTCACGCCATTGGAGGAATTGGGCACGGGCTCAGGGGTATTGCCACATGCACTCTCGCTGATGTATAATATGCTCATAACACCGACTGAAGACTTCCATCTCCCAAGCCTCGCTAAATGGGAGCAAGACCTAAACTGCCACCTCTCTGCCAGCACACGTCAACATATCCTTAAATTTACACACAAGTCTTCCTTGTGCTCTAAAATACAAGAGACTAATTATAAAATTTTCATGCGCTGGTACAGGACTCCAGCTCTATTGGATACATTTTTTCCTGAAACCACAGACATCTGTTGGCGATGCCAAAAAGAAAAAGGCACTATACTCCACATTTTCTGGACCTGGCCGGAGATAAAGACGTACTGGAGAGAGGTTTGCAGGATAGTACAAAAATTCACAGACCGACAAGTCCCGGATGAGCCGGCATACTTCCTTCTTCACTCCACTGATACCCCGGCCCGCATCTACAAAAAAATAAGTAGTCAGGCACCCGCTAGATGCAGGAAAGACCTGCATCCCACTTCTGTGCAAATCTCATAGCCCCCCGACCATCATCCTGTGGCTTAAAAAGGTTGAGGAGATCAGCCTGATGGAGGATCTTGTCCTTACAAGCCAAGATAGAAGCAAAACATACTGCAAGACGTGGCAACTTTGGAACATTTCTAAATATTCAGCAGAAGACCAGGCCCTCAGAGGGGTTGACTAAACCCAATTGATGATCCTTTGACAGAGTGGAGTGGACCACTCCCCCCCCCCCCCCTTAGATGGCACGGCGAACGACATGGCTGCGTCCTCCTTCCCCCCCTCTTTTCTCCCTTTTTTCTTTGTGGCCCCAACTTCTGTCTGCTCTATCTACTGACCTCGAAGTGCCCCCGGGCACACTTTTCTGCCTGAAAATAAAGAACGATAGAGGGCGCCAATGTGACTATATGTGGTACCTAGCTAGCATATCACAGTGTGGATATGCGTGAATAAACAGTGACATTTCTGAAAACAAACATCAGCTAATGAAATACTGTGATTGATAACAACAAATATTAATGAAATAAAATTAGCCTCGGTGTGGTGATACAAAAATGAATTGTGGTGTATTAATTAGCAAACGAAAATAAGTCCAACTGGTAAACAAGAAAATGCGATGATCTTCTTTGTGCAGAGTGCAATCTTGGTTGGCCAAAGTCTGTGAACAGATCTGTGCCAAGATTGTCATTGCGAACCATCGGTGAGACACTCCAGTGGAAGAGCATTGACACGCTTTAGTCCCAGTGCCAGGCAGGCACCAGCCAGAGTAAGAGGCCATTTGGCTGTTTGTGTGCAAATCTTATTGATTTTATTAAACGGTATTGCACCATGATTTTTTCCATTTATTTTTCTGTCCATACATGAGTATACCTATTGCTACTGTGGTCCCAGCGTGATCCAGCATGCCCCAAGTGTAACAGGCACTCATCCTGTCCCGCTCATCTGACCTACTTGTAACAGAGAGGTCATATTATCTGGTAAGAATATAGTATTTCTCCAGCACTTTGGGTGGAGCACGAACAATTTTTTGGTGAAGGATTCCCTCACACCCCAGAACCAACATACTACAATCTTGGCACAGATCTGTTCACAGACTTTGGCCAACCAAGATTGCACTCTGCACAAAGAAGTTCATCGCATTTTCTTGTTTACCAGTTGTTTACCAGTTGGACTTATTTTCGTTTGCTAATTAATACACCACAATTAATTTTTGTATCACCACACCAAGGCTAATTTTATTTCATTAATATTTGTTGTTGTTATCCATCACAGTATTTCATTAGCTGATGTTTTCAGAAATTTCACTGTTTATTCACGCATATCCACACTGTGATATGCTAGCTAGGTACCACATATAGTCACATTGGCGCCCTCTATCGTTCTTTATTTTCACATATTATAGTCACCCACTATACAACCGAGGAGCAGCATACCACTAGATTATATTTAACAATTTCCACCAAGGTGGAGCTCACCCTATATAGTTTTTGGCGCGGAATTATTTTTTTTTCCACACTTTTCTGCCTATTCCTTTTTCTTTTCTCTCGCTCTGTTTCTGTTTTCTACTCTGGGAAAACAAAAAACATGGGGTGCCGGGCCCCTCGGATCACACTGTTCTGACTTAAAGGGCGGGGGAACAGCATGTTTCTGAGTTGATGGATATACGTTATGACTTTGACTGTAATTTTGTCACGCATTCAAGTATATGTACACCTTGGATTATTATTATGTAACCGTCGTTCATGATACCCTGTATGTTTCACTTAAGTGCCTTGATTTGTATTCTATCGTGTTGTTTCGTTACTCTGTATGTGGTCTGTCGGGACCGGTTTTCTGTTATAAATAATAAAAAAAAGATTTTGATATAACCTAGTGTGTGTAAGACCGCTTGAAAGGAATACCGTCAGAAAAATCCGTCTGAGTTTATCCCGATGGAAATTCCAATTGTGTGTATGGGGCCTAACACTTTCTACTAACCATCCTCCCCAGCCCACCCTTCCTAACCCTGACGCTTACTACTTATGATCTTCCCCAGCACACCCTTCCCAACCTAACTGTGATATTTACTACTTATCTTTCCAGCCCACCCTTTCTAGCCTAACCATAACACTACTTGCGACCTTCCCAACCCTAACACTCACTATCCTCTCCAGCCCACCCTTCCCAAACGAACTCTAATGCCTACTACTAACTGTCCTCTCCAGTTCTATTCCAGATATATCCCCACTTTGTCCAGCTGACAACAGATCAGATAGGGAGGGAAAATCACCCTAACAAGACTGTAAAGAGTAGGAAAAGCTAACAGAGGTTCTCCCTCTAGTATGTTTTACCTAACATAACTTGCTATCTTCCCCAGCCCACCCTAACATTTACTAATTACTATCCTCTCATGCCTCACCTGTAGCAGACATGTCGGGCGGACGGGTTCCCAGCCGACAGATTTCAAAGCATGCTAACGTCCATAATCACCCGCCTCCGTCTGGATCCGGTTTTCCAGACGGAAGAAAACCCTATTTTCCGTCTGGCGGAACGGATCGGATGAATACGGACACACGGTCCGTATTCATCCGATTCCCCATAGGGGAGAGCGGAGAAGAGACAGTATGCGGGGACCACCCTGTCCGCCAACAGCTCAGCGGGGATTTTACGGAGGATCCCCGCTGAGCAAAAGTGCTAACGGATCGGGTCCATTACGGATCCGCTCCGTGTGAAAGAGCCCTTAGACTGTCGTGTCAGAGGGAACCCTCTTTCTGTACCTCAGGCGGAGTGCTCGGGAGCTGGGAGGAAGCCTCTCTTTACGCAGTCATGTAGAGGTGTCCTGGAACAGGAGCTAGAAAGACAGTTGTCAGAACGTCCACAGTAAATTCATTCAGAAAGGATCCAGGACAGGTGTCTGTGAGTGGAAAGCACAGCGGAAAGCTCTGGAAGAGACATGCCAGGGGAGCTGGATGTAGAGCCAGAGTGAGAGACTGGGAATTTTGTGTCAAGTCGCTGCAGCCAGGAGGGCAGGTAGGATTTGCAACCGGACTTGCTGGGATCAGTAGTCCATCTACATTTATTTTTGTCTATCAAATTGGTTGCTACCACAAAGGGGTACTGCAGACCCTGGCATACAAAGGGCTATTAAGAAAGGAGTCATGCTGGCTAAATTTGGACAGTAAAGTAAATTCTCCTAAGTATTCTGCTGGAGGAAAGGACTGTCAAGTTTGGAGTCAACAATCTTGTGTTCTGCTGAGAAGTATATGCGCAGTTACTTTTTACTCTACTGAGAATTGTGACACAGCTAATTTTATTCTGCCAAGCAATATTCATCCTATGGGCATCCCATGTCCATTTTCCGCAACCAAGTTCAAGAGACTTTTCATTGAGTGAGAAGTGTGTCTAATGGAAGTCTAGGAGCAGGGTGAAACGTGTGGATGCTGTAACACATACCAACCCCATGGGGCCAGTGTTGCGCTACTTAATATCCTGTCCAACCCACCACACCCTTTCAGAGAATAACCTATTTCATGAAGTGGAGCTGTAACATGGAGTATAGAGCTTGGGGTGCTTAAAGGGTGGCTACAAAGAGAGGGCCTTCCAAGGTAAAGCAAGATCTTTATCTAAACTATTACTGCATGACCACAACAGCAGATGGCAGCTACTCATGCCCTTCCCACACTAGTGATATCATGGACAGGCCCTCATAAGGTCTCATGCTCAGGGCTTTTTTTCAGGGCGAACCTAGTGGAACTCGGTTCCACCCCCACTGGCTCAGACCTCTTGGGGGAGGGGCGCTATGGCCTGCTCCCCACAATCACTTGTAAACACAGAAGTCTGGTTTCTGTTTTTAAGGGCCTGGACCACCCAACACCATTTTTTTTTTACATTTTGGCGCAGGGTTCCCCTTAAAAACTTCAATACACTGTGTTGTATAAACTACACTGCCTGCACTGACTGAATATAGAGTCTACACTGAATATGTAGTCTACACTAAATGCAGTGTGTGTGTGTGTGTGTGTGTGTGTGTGTGTGTGTGTGTACAGTTGTGCTCATAAGTTTACCTTTCCTGGCAGAATTTATTATCTCTTGACCATTTATCAGAGAATATGAATGATAACACAAAAGCTTTTTTTTCACTCATGGTTAGTGTTTGGCTGAAGCCATTTTTTATCAATCAACTATGTTTACTCTTTTTAAATCAAAATTACAACAGAAACTACCCAAATGACCCTGATCAAAAGTTTACATACCCTGGTGATTTTGGCCTGATAGCATGCACACAAGTTGACACACAGGAGTTTGAATGGCTATTAAAAGGTAGCCATCCTCACCTGTGATCTGTTTGCTTGTAATTAGTGTGTGTGTAAATAAAAGGTTAATCAGTTTCTGGACTCCTGACAGACCCTTGCATCAACACCAACAACTGCCAGGAAAAAATTTTCAGGATGCAAAGAAAACCCCACAAATAACTTCAGATAAAATACAGGACTCTCTGAAAACATGTGGTGTGGCTGTTTCAAGATGCACAATAAGGAGGCACTTGAAGAAAGATGGTCTGCATGGTCGAGTCGCCAGAAGAAAGCCATTACTATGCAAATGCCACAAAATATCCCTCTTACAATACGCCAAACAGCATCGAGACAAGCCTCAAACCTTGTGGCACAGTCATTTGGAGTGATGAGACCAAAATTTAGCTTTTTGGCCACAACCATAAACGCTTCATTAGGAGAGTCAGCAAGGCCTATGATGAAAGGTACACCATTCCTACTGTGAAACATGGAGGTGGATCACTGATGCTTTGGGGATGTTTGAGCTACAAAGGCACTGGAAATTTGGTCGAAATTGATAGCAAGATGAATGCAGTATGTTATCAAAAAATACTGGAGGAACATATGCATCCATCAGCCAGGAAGCTGCATATGGGACTTACTTGGACATTCCAACATGACAATGGATCAAAACACAAGGCCAAGTCAACCTGTCATTGGCTACAGCAAAATGAAGTGAAGGTTCTGGCGTGGCCATCTCAGTCTCCTGACCTCAATATCATTGAACCACTCTGGGGAGATCTCAAATGTGCAGTTCATGCAAGACAGCCAAAGAATTTACAAGAACTGGAGGCTTTTTGCCAAGAGGAATGGGCAGCTTTACCATCTAAGAAGATAAAGAGCCATCCACAAATACCACAAAAGACTTCAAGCTGTCATTGATGTTAAAGGGGGAAATACATGGTATCAGGAACTGGAGTATGTAAACTTTTGATCAGGGTCATTTGGGTAGTTTCTGTTGTGATTAGGATTTAAAAAGAGTAAACACAGTTGATTGATAATAAATGGCTTCAGCCAAACACTAACCATGAGTGAAAGAAAAGTTTTTGTATTATCATTCATATTCTCAGAAAAATGGCCAAGAAATTCTAAATTCTGCCAGGGTATGTAAACTTATAAACACAACTGTGTGTGTGTATATATATATACGATACCGAGTATTTGCGGGAGTACTTGTACTCCCGCAAATACCTTTGGCCAATTATAGCTTTCTCAGCAGAGCACGCTGTGATTGGCCAAAGCATGCAGGTCAGGTGCATGCTTTGGCCAATCATCATACAGCAATGCACTGAAAGCAGTGCATTATGGAGTTTTGCAGCACTCAAATTTCTCATGGACGCCCCATAATATTTGCTGTTTGACTTGAACATTGAGCTCAAGCCTAATTAAAATAGATATAATAAAATATTTAAGAACGTGAGGGGTGAACTCACTTTTCTGAGATACTGTAGTACATGCCCTTAATGGCTCATCATGATAGCTCTCTGGAAATCAGGTACTTTGTTTAGGGCCCAATAGAGCATTAACCTTGCTATGGCACTTCTTTGACATGCTCTTTCCTGGCAAGGTTGCCCACGGCAAGGAAAATGCAGAGTAGAGAAGGCAACATGCACTTTTACCATGTAACATTTGATTGGAAATCAGAATCTATAAGGAGCTACTCAAGACTCTCTGTAGCTTTTCACCTCTTCCTCCTCACACTTTTGCTTCACAGATTGTATAATCCAATGGGAACCTTTTTAAACAGCAGACTGCTTGCTGACCACAACAGTGTGTACTGGCATACTTTTAGGGACATGCAGTGTTATAAGTGGCAGATCCTTAACACAGAACTCAGTACTATTTACCCATTACATTTACTACTTCTTGCATTTAGTTGTATATTTTTAGCTAAAGTTCGAGAAGGTATTTAACAATGCTATTTTTTTTCCTGACAATTTATTAAACATGCATATAACGCATTCATCTTAATGCACATTTTTCTCCACACACCCCCCTCGTAAATTGCCAATAGCTGTCAGCAAGGGAAAAGAAAGATAAAAGGGACAAATAATTAAAAACTAGGAATTTCTTTAACAAATTGTGTGCATGCTCCATGGAATTGGAATATGTTAATGCATGCTGACAGGTCCTCAGTAAGCAGGAAAAAAATGGCAGTTTGGATGGGTGATCAACTGTAGATGGCATCATCCATCGTGTGGGTCTTTGACATCGGAAAAAATTAGTTTGTTTTCCCAATAAGCTAAATGGTAGGCTAATCTGAAAATAAAAATACAAGCCTAATTCCCATCGAAACACATCTCTAAGCAAATATGAACGAAGGCTCTGATAAATGAATTTTGTCTACAATGCTAAATGTATTTTTAAAACTGTGCTTTGCGTAATTACTTAGGTTTTCTATATAATAAATATCTCCTGCACAGTCACTGGCTGAAATTTCAAGTCAAGCTGCCTGAAGGAGTGGCTGCATTAATGAAACTTTATAGCAATTGTGTTTTTATAGTTTCATCTTTATTTGTACTAAAAAAAATTATTGTAATATTTTAAATGTTTTTGTAATCTGTTATATAACAACGTATATATTGCAGGACAAAATGTAATATTTACCCCTTGTAGCAAATATGTAAAGCTCCAGCCTCTTCCTTTTCACACAAATGTTATACCCACCAGCTCCTCTAGCAGGAACATCAACATCGTATCTAATAGAATAACAGTTTGCCAGAAATCATAAAGTGCTGGGCTTTTCTTTTAGAAAGCCTAGCATGGTTTTCAAAAGTAGCGCCATAAATAATAATAAATGTTTATTTCTTAAAGATTTCCATTTTTTATTTTATTTTTTTCAACAATAATTTTATTGAATTTGAGTGAAGTTGTTAGAGACCGGCGATAAATGAAGCTTCACATAGGTAAGGTCCAACACAATATGTCATTCATCAAAACAATAATATAATTATGAAAATACTTAAATTGGCGGTAACCATAATGAAGAAGAATAAAACAAGACTAAGACATTAACAAACAAGGTAACAGTGGGTATAACAACATTGGCAACATTAGAGAAGTGCCCAGAGCCGATTAAGTTTGCATGTGCTGCGCTATATAAGTTTTCATTTATTCATTCAGAGATATGTAGTAGACACTATATCAGGTGAGGATCATGACCATTCACTCCATAAATTTCATGCCTTTTCAAATTTATTAAACAAATTAGTTCTACAAGACAGAGAGCGTTCAAGTATAAGGTTAACCATAGCGATCAGTTCAGGCAAGTTGGGTGATAGGTCTTTCCGCCACAACGTAGTAATTCAAGATTTTGCAGTTGTTAGCTCGTGAGAATCTACAATACAGTGATGGATGGTGAAGCCTTTAATGCCTATGTTGAGTAAGATCAAGGCAAGATCAAAACCCCTATTACAGTGGAGATCAACCGGAATGTCTAATGCCAGAAGCTATATAAAGTCTTGACTTGCCATATGATATCTAGTAGGTTACCCAACGGGCTCTCCAGCTTGAGGATTGACTTGGGTAGAACTTAGCCAATCTGTAGGAGGTGAGATAGCACTAAAACATGATTTTATGGTTCAGTTCCCAGTGGTCAATGCAATGTGAGGCACTGTGAGAGTATTGGATTGCTGATAGCCACTGGTTATCTGAGAAAGTAGATTGTAGATCTGATGCCCATCATTGCATTGGGATGGATTTGATGAAATTCTCCTTATTCTGGAGGAGGTAGTAGAAAAGGACAACTCCTTTCATCTTACAAGACAGATCTGAGTAGTACTGTCAAGCTGTGAAAGCAAGTCTTGGGGGTATGTTTAAAAAAAAGTGTGAAATACGCAGAATGTTAAATTTTTTATAATGTTATACAAATTAAATGTTAATGTATACGTGAACCCTCATCTTATAAAACAACCCATTCAGTTTAAAATAGAAATGAAAAGCAAAACTGTATACATATTAAAATATATATAAATAACTTTTTCTTTTTTAGAAGTGATTACATACCCTCTGTTCTCAGCTGCATAAAGAGCTGAGATAGCTAGGGGAGGAGAAACGGCAACACACTGGTCTTCCCGTGACTGGTTGTGCAGGGGGAGGTGTGTCAACTCAAGTTTGATCATTCGTGGAGAGCAGGCTAGGATCCCAGCACAGCCAGAAAAATTACCGCTCTGTGCTCTCATGCCTAGTGTAGTTAGTTTTTAATAGAAAAGCAGAGGGACTGGCAGTTACACCAGGGAAGAAAACAAAGAACAGGATACGATTTCATAAAAGTACAGAGAACAGCAGGCACAGATCAAAAATATGAAAAATTGGATTAACGTTTACTTTAACTATAATGGCTTTTGGTCAGTTAGTGAACATAATCAAATGCAGGTGACCTGAGAGTTTGGGAACCTATTAATGCAAACACAAACTTCACTTCATGAAGATTGTGCATTAACATGTTTTTTTTTTTTTTTGTTTTTTTTACATTCCCTCACTGCTAGTTCTTTTAATAAGTAGTCTCTATGACCAATAATGCATATAGAAAGTGGAAAGGAGATTGAAAGCGCTGACTACACAAACTGAAGTTGGTCTTTCCATAGATGAGCAATCTGGTTGTCTATGAATCTTTGTTGGAAGGCTGTTCAAGTAGACGCGTTGACTCAGGGCTGAGCACGCTCTAAAAATCATTCAGCAAAGACCTATATTGTGTGGAGACACCACTCATTATGTGCCAGGAGGTTAAGCCAATTTAAAATGTACGTTTTTTGGACATATGCCTGAGCTTTTAATTACGACAGTCTCCATATGTATATTGGCTCTCTTCTGGTTTTGAGGGTGGCTTTTCCGATGATTCACTAATGGTCACAATGCCCAAGATGACATGTACATTTTTGAAAGATGCACCAAAGCTCCTAATTAGGATTCCCATGATTCGGTAAAAGGCACAGTGCCTAGGGCATGTCTATTTTTAGGGCCTATGAAAGGCTAAAAAGTTTAACAAAGGAATTTAATTATGCTGGAGGTCATCTTCTGATAGCACTGCCAGAAAGACACAGGCTTTCTCAAGTTGGCAGCTTGAGTCCAAAATATTGGACCGAAATTGGATATACTGTATTTTCACTTTGCCCATCTAGTGTGGTTCCACAAGAACTCTGCAAAGATAACATTGATGGTAGTCACATCTCACAATGATTGGCATGGTGTTTGCAGCCATTAGAAATGCAGTATGTTCAGTTTTGATAATTAATCAGAGCCTAATACTACACACGAAGTACACATGATCGGAAATTCTGACAAGAAAAACTTGGCTTTTTTTCCGACAGAATGTTGGCTCAAACACGGTCACACAAAATTCCAACCGTCAAAAATGCAGTGACGTACAACAAGCAGGGGAAAATGAAGTTCAAAGATTCGAAGCATGTGTCAAATTGATTCTGAGCATGCATGGTTTTTTTTTTGCGCGTCGGAATTGCATACAGACGATCGGAATCTCCGAAAATAACTTTTCTTGTCGGAAAAATTGAGAACCAGCTCTCAATTTTTTGCTGATAGAAATTCCGACAGAAAAGTCTGATGGAGCCTACACACTGCTGGAATTTTTGACCAAAAGCTCACATCAAACTTTTCTTGTCGGAATTTCCGATCGTGTGTACGCGGCATAAGAGGACCTGTGTGGGGACAATGCTGACATTTGTGACTGTTTTGCCTTGTCACATGATGTATTAATGTACAACTGTCGGGACACAACAATCAACTGCTGGCTCAAACCTGATCCTACTTACCTCTGACCGATTACTTGTTTGTTTTAATATTCATAGAACTTCTTTGTTTTCTGTGAACAATTATCGTATTGATGTATACTGAATAAATTATATTTTTTACTTTTGTACAATATTTTCTCTCTCTTGCTAACAACAATTATTTTTTGCTAATTGCACCATTTAGAAAATCCCATTTCTCTTTCCCCCTCTCTTTTTTTCCATTTTTCAAATGTCTGGGATGTGGTGCCTATCTAATATGGTGTGCTTTCAGTGATTGGACCAAAAATATACAATGTATGTACAGTATTTCCCAAAGACGGATTAGCTATTAATCATTAGCGGAAGCAAGGGAAAGGAAATTAAACATTTTACAACTAGATTGAGGCTTTAATTGGTTAATAGACAGCCTTTTCCTGGTGCCTCCATGGCAGCATACCAATGGTCATGGCTCCGCCCCAGACCGACCCACAGGACCACTTATTTCTCTAATAAAAGGACGCTGTACTCCCATTCTGGCATTCTTTTTTCTGTCCTCATCCCCGCAGGATCACGATCAGCCTTACCTCACCGGCTCATGGTGTTACCATTGCAGGTTCATGCTCTCCTGCAGGATGGAGTCCTATGGCTTGGGTTGCTAAAGGCACCAGATAAGTATAGGAGCCATTATTTTTCTGTGGATCTTTTTCATGGCATGTATGACCACCAGGGGCTGTACTTCCCCTCATGTGGGTGATTGGCTGGCGGTCCGATAGGGCAGGCTTGGGTAGGGACAGCCTGGATCGCGGCAAGCCGCTCGGTCGTTCAGGGGGAAAGATCTCTATCTCCCCAGCATGGCAGCGTTCAGGATTAGCCTCCTCCAAGGGGGGGGGGGGGGGGCGCTTCGCGCGCGCTAGCAGTCTCAGCCTCATACTCTCAGGGGGCGGAGCTGCGGCGGATGCGCAGAAGAGGCGCGGCGGCCATCTTGGTACACCTTGCACATATAAGCAGCCTGTCTCTCTCATTCAGGGACAGGCTGCTGGAGAAGCAACACTTTTGTTTTCTCCCACTCTCTGCCACCTGCTGGACAATATGAACCCTGGCCAAGGTAGGCTCAGCAACATGTTTGAAGAAAAAAAAAAAAGGAGCTACTGATTTATTTTTTTATTTTTTTTCTGCAGTAGTATTTATAAATGCAAATATATAAATTCATAGATTAATAAATTACTAGGTTGGCGTGTGTGTATATATATATAGGTATATGTATATAGGTATGTATGGGTATGCTGAGATATACACATTATATATATATATATATATATATATATATGTGTATGTATGTAGGTGTTTTATGTTTCCTGATAGATCGTGTAATTGCCCTTGCACTATAAATAATTCCAACATTTGTAAATTTACCCATAGCTGCCCCGGACATAGCCACGCCGCTCCAAAAAGATCCTCATCATCCCATTAGGTAAGGGCTGCTACTAATAGGTAAGTGACAGGAGAAAAAAAGAGCACGTCAAGGGGGCTGACAACCTTTTATGGTTTGTATTTTCACAGCCCGCAACGAGAGTCTTCACGCAGATCCTCCCGTGACAGAGGCTCATACCACCACAGAAGTTCCAGCCACTCTCATGCATCAGGCCATAAATCTAGTAGCCGTCAAAGCTTTTCCCATCATACCTCCTCTAAGCCAAGGAAAGATGATTGCTGGGTATTTGGCAGGAAAGCCCTGCCTGGAAAGCTAGCCTGTGGTCAGTGCCTTTTGGAAGCTACAGTGGAAAGACAAGATCCGGCAAGTTCTATTAAGGACCTGATAAAGGAATCCATCAGGGAAATGGCCGCATCACAGGCCTTCTCTCCCGCTGCTGACGGGGAGGCCACAGAAGCACCTTCCGCGCTGCCTGAAGGGAGCACCTCAGAGGATGACGCGGCCGCGATTGAGGAAGAATTTTCAGTCTTTAATTTCGATTTAGTGGAACCCTTTGTAATGGCGGTCAAGGAGGCCATCCAATGGGATGAGGATCCAGAGCCCCCCTCCAAGGCGAGGAAATACTTCCCTCAGCTAACAAGGAAGGTCTCACACTTTCCCTTGATGGAGGAGATCAAGGCAATCATTCTAGGAGAATGGCAAAAGGTGGATAGGAGACCTGTGGCCTTTAACCGTCTCAAAAAATTATATCCGTTGGCCGAATCAGACAGCAGTCTCTTTGATTCCATCCCACCGGTAGACGCCTCGGTGATGAGGCTGGCCAAGAATACGACTCTCCCTCTAGAAGACGTGGTCTCATTTAGGGATGTCTTGGATCGAAGGATCGACACAGACCTCAAGAAAATGTATCAAGCAACCGGAGGGGCTTGCAAGCCGGCGGTGGCCCTATCTTCCGTGTCCAGAGCCTCCAGGATCTGGGTGGATAACATCGAAACGGCCCTGAAGGCAGGCATAGACATCGATGAAGTGATCAGAGCATTGGATGAGTTAAAGTTGGCCTCAGACTTTATGGCTGAAGCGGCCATAGATGTCCTGAGATGTTCTGCTAGGGCCATGCTATTTTCGATCACGGCCAGGAGGGCACTATGGCTGAAACCATGGGCAGCGGACCCATCTTCGAAGCAATCATGGTGTTGTATTCCCTACGATGGCAAGGCACTATTTGGGGAAAAGATGGACACCGCAATTTCCAGAGTCACAGGGGGGAAAAGTGGCCTTATCCCTCAGGACAGAAGCAGAAGGAAAAGATTCGCTCCTAGGCCAGTGGGTCAGCAAAGGGGAAGAGACTCAAGGTCCTATCGCCCAGGCAGAGAATACAGAAGGGGATGGAAGGGATCCCAGGCTTCCTTTCTCCGATTAGGGAGACCCAAACCCACAACATCTACAGGGGAGGGCCAGAAGTCCTTTTGACTCCCTAACCACCCAGACCGGGCCTGTGGGAGCAAGGCTCAAATCCTTCGCACAGGTCTGGGTGGAAGAGTGCACCGATCCTTGGGTAGTATCTACCATCAGCCAGGGACATTTTTGGAGAGATTCAAAAGCCGCCCACCACCCTTTTCTCTACAAGAAACCAGGGTTCCGGCTTCCAAAGGGAAAAGAGAAGTCTTGTTCCAGTACATTCAGAGACTGTTGCAACAGGAGGCAATCCTCCCGGTCCCAGCATCAGAGGCAGGTATGGGATTCTTTTCTCCCGTCTTTTTAATCCCCAAAAAGACGGGAGGATGGAGGCCTGTGTTGGATCTAAAAAAACTAAACAGGTATGTCCGCTTAGAACACTTCAAAATGGAGTCGCTGAACACAGTCATCTTGTCGGTGCAGCCTGGGGACTGGATGGCTTCGATAGATCTCCAGGATGCGTATCTCCATATCCCCATCCACAGCCATTTCCAGCCTTTTCTACGCTTCAAGGTCGGCAACCTTCTTCTACAATTCCGGTGTCTCCCCTTTGGAATCTCGTCAGCCCCCAGGACCTTTTCCAAAGTCCTAGGTGCCATCCTGATGCCCCTCCGAGAAAGGGGATACGAGTTTTGCACTATCTGGACGATATTTTGATCCTTTCGCAGCACGAGAACGTCTTAGTCGAACACATTCAAATAGTGCGCAGCACCTTGGCCCGGTTTGGCTGGCTAATCAACCTGGAGAAGAGCCAACTGGTCCCATCACAGAGGATGACTTATTTAGGGGCCCTATTCAACACCCGAGAGAGCAGTCTCCCTGCCACCCGAAAAAGTTCCAATCCTAATCCGGAAGGTGAAGAACGCAATGGAAGCCCGCATCATGTCAGCATCCGATTGTTTAAGCCTCATAGGCTCTCTTTCTGCATACATCCCAATGATAAAGTGGGCCAGGTGGCGCCTGCGGGATTTCCAATTAGGTTTCCTGGCACAATGGAGCAAGAAACACCTCAAGCAGAAAATAATACTCTCCGTCCCAATGAGGTCCAGCCTCGAATGGTGGACAAGACCTGCCAATCTAGTAGTTCTGCGTCCCCTAGGTCCTACCTCCTGGACAGTCCTTACCTCAGATGCCAGTCAGCATGGTTGGGGGGCCCATGTGCAGAACCAGTTAGTCCAAGGAACTTGGGCCTTCAACGCGGAGGGGGTGATATCCAACATACTGGAGTTGAGAGCAGCGTGGATGGCGTGCCTACATCTAGCCCCTTTCCTCAGGGGCAAATCCATCTTGCTTCAAATGGACAACAAGGCAGCAGTAGCCTATGTGAGGAACCAAGGGGGCACCCACAGCAGGTCTCTTTACTGCGAGGTATCTCCATTAATTTCCTGGGCGGAAAAAAATCTATGCGATCTCCGAGCAGTTTACCTTCCAGGAGCCGAAAATCTATTAGCAGATCGTTTATCAAGACACTCGATAGACAACAACGAGTGGTCATTGGATCAAGAGGTGTTCAATGGGATATGCCAGTTGTGGGGGACTCCCCAGGTAGATCTATTCGCATCGCCTCTCAATACAAAGACCCGGTGTTCTTCTCGAGATGGCCGTACCAGGCATCAGCGGGAGCGGATGCCCTAATTCAGCCATGGACATTCCAGCTGGGGTATGCCTTTCCCCCAACCCCATTAATTCTGAGGTTTCTCCAGCGACTGACGATAGAGGAAGTCACCATCCTGGCGATCATCCCATACTGGCCGAGGAGGCCTTGGTTCCCGCTCCTAGTCAGCCTATCACAAGGCAACCCTCTCCGTCTGCCACACAGGAACAACCTGTTGTCCCAGGGGGACTTCCTACACCCACACCCGGAGATTCTGGATTTGAGGGCTTGGAAATTGAGCGGAGAAGGTTGGACAGCCTAGGGTGTTCACAGGAGGTAGTCCAAACCCTTCTTCAGGCAAGGAAATCATCCACGAATGCCACCTATTACAGGGTTTGGAGAAGATTTGTAGCCTTGGCGGAATCTAGCCAATTTGATCCTCTGGCGCCCGGAGTTCAGAACGTCCTATCCTTTTTACAGTCAGGTTTGAATCTGGGGCTAGGCCATAGCACCCTGAAGGTCCAGATATCAGCCATCTCAGCATTGACAGATACGCGATGGGCCCTAAACCCGTTAGTTGACCGCTTCCTGAAGGCAGTTCTAAGGATGTGACCACCTAGGAAGACTCTGTACCCCAAGTGGGATCTAACAATAGTCCTAGAAGCTTTAGCACGTCCGCCTTTCGCTCCTACAGAGGAATGTTCATTGGAGCATATTACCTGGAAATCAGCCTTTTTGATTGCAATTACGTCAGGGCGCAGAATTTCAGAAATTCAAGCTTTAGGGGCTCAAGAGCCCTATATCTACTTCTTCCCGGACAGGGTGGTTCTACAACCCATCCACCAGTTCATCCCCAAAGTGCCGTCAGCATTTCATCTCAGCCAAGAGTGGGTCCTTCCATCCTTTGGAGAGAGCCAAGCCTCTTCGAATTTACATGAGCTGGATGTGGCCAGATCACTGAAGCATTATCTGAGGCTAACACATGAGTTTCGGAAAGACCAACGGTTGTTTGTCATCTCCAAGGGAGCAAGGAAAGGCAAAGCAGCCTCTAAAACGACAGTTGCAAGCTGGATCGTCAAGCTGATTCAGATGACTTATCGGGCTAATGGGCTACCAATTCCCAAAGCGGTGAACGCTCACTCAACACGTGGAATCTCTTTGTCCTGGGCAGCACTGGCTCGGGTCTCTCCGGAGACAATTTGCAGGGCAGCTAGCTGGTCTTCATTTAATACGTTCATGACACATTACAGCATGGATCCAGCAGTTCTCACCTCCCGAGACTTTGGGAGAAGAACTTTAGAGCGCTCTACTCTATAATAACCATGAATAAAACATTGAAGCAGTACCCTCCCTGTAAGCGAGTTATTGACCATTGGTATGCTGCCATGGAGGCACCAGGAAAATGGAAAATGTAATACCTACCTTTCTGTAATTTTCCTTTCCTGGTGCCTACCTATGGCAGCATACACCCACCCTACAAGCTAAGGGTTACTCTGCAAGTCTGAGGTCTAGTTACAAAGAATGCCAGAATGGGAGTACAGCGTCCTTTTATTAGAGAGTTAAGTGGTCCTGTGGGTCGGTCGGGGGCGGAGCCATGACCATTGGTATGCTGCCATGGGTAGGCACCAGGAAAGGAAAATTACAGAAAGGTAGGTATTCAATTTTCCATTTTCTTTGTTTCAAACTAGAGTTCTTTTTTAGATCCCATAGGCAGGTCAAACAAGGTAGATTTATTTTGTGAAGAAATGCATCTACTCTGATCCCTTAGATGCCTTGGACCATCCGAAAAGATCAGTCCATCTTTGCCATGTAATAACCCTGCCTGGAATTTTCTGTCGGTTTGTATTCATTTAAGTATCTGCTTGTGCGCTGATGCTAAGCTTCATTGTTATAACCCGTGTCCTTTTCATTTTTCTACACAAAGCTCGCCCCGTAGGGCCGTATAAACAAGCACATTGTTGTGTTTGGCTTGCGACTGCCTTGAAAACAAAAAAGAAAAAGGAGCTTGTATATCAATATATTTATTTTCTCCCATTTACCACAGACCATTAGCCACAGAGAATTTAATGCCACCTCTTAGACCTGGCAAGATCTTTTTTTACCAGACGAGAAGCAGGAAAGATTGATATCTACCCATTACCAGGCACAGAGCATTAATCCTTTCAGCGCCAGGAGGGACTGGAGTGTCGCAGTGAAAGGGATTCTGGGATAGAAATGACACATGAGACGGTTCGACAGAGCTTATAATTCTAAAGTACACTTAGTTCTATTAACCACTTACCTACTGTGCACCTACACCCCCTTCCTGCCCAGACAAAATATAAGCTTCCCGCACTGCGTCGCTTTAACTGACAATTGCGCGGTCGTGCGACGTGGCTCCCAAACAAAATTGGCGTCCTTTTTTTCCCACAAATAGAGCTTTCTTTTGGTGGTATTTGATCACCTCTGCGGTTTTTATTTTTTGCGCTATAAACAAAAATAGAGCGTCAATTTTTAAAAAAATGCAATATTTTTTCCTTTTTGCTATAATAAATAACCCCAAAAAATATATAAAAAAAATATTTTTTCCCTCAGTTTAGGCCGATACGTATTCTTCTACATATTTTTGGTAAAAAAAAAATGCAATAAGCGTTTATCGGTTGGTTTGCGCAAAATTTATAGCGTTTACAAAATAGGGGATAGTTTATGGCATTTTTTTTTTTTTTTTTTTTTACTATTAATGGCGGCGATCTGCGATTTTTTTATTGGGACTGCGACGTTATGGCGGACATTTCGGACACTTTTCTGACATTTTTGGGACCATTTACATTTATACAGTGAAAAATGCTATAAATATGCATTGATTACTGTATAAATGTGACTGGCAGTGAAGGGGTTAACCACTAGGGGGCGGGGAAGGGGTTAAATGTGTGTCCTATGAGTGTTCTAACTGTAGGGGGAGGGGGGGGTGACTGGGGGAGGTGACCGATTGTGTCCCTATGTACAAGGAACACAATCTGTCACCTCTCTCCCTGACAGGGATGTGCAGCTCTGTGTTTACATACAGAGCTGCACGTCCCAGCTCACTTACAGAGCAATCGCCTGTGCCCGGCGGCGATCGTTGCCGCCGGGCACTCGCACGGGATCCCCGCGGAGCGGCGGGTGCGCGCGGCGCCGGCGACGCGCGTGCGCCCGCCCGCGGCTTTAAAGGGACATCACGTCATATGACGTGATGTCAGAACAATGGAGTCGTCTGCCCGCCGTCATTTGACGGCGGGCAGATGACAAGTGGTTAAAGGGCTGTTACATTTTAAGATCCAATAGCGCTTCCATATAAATGTGTCTATTTAGATGGATTGTATCCACTTTATTAGGTTTACCTAGTGAGTAGCCATAAAAAAAGTGGCTATAATTAGCTACAATACTCAAACATGCTGGCTTTTAACGATGCTAAATCTGTATTTGTTTTTACACATCGTTATACTGTTGCCTAAATAAAAAAGACACAATGAGGTTGATTTACTAAAGGCAAAGTTTACTTTGCAAGGGAATTTGCCCCAGAGCTTAGTGAATGCGGTAGAGCTCTATGGACATCCATCATCCAATCATATGCAAGATAAAAAAAATTATAATTTTGCTTTCACATGATTGGGTCTTCTTTACAAGTGAAATATCACCACATTCATTAAGATCTGGGGAAAATTCCCTTGCGAAGTGCAACTTCCCTTGCAAAGTGAACTGCCTATTTGCCTTTAGTAAATCAAGCCCAATGGATCCACAGATTCCTACTGTCTTAAAGGGGTGTTCCAGACAATATTTTTGTTTATTAAAAGTCAGCAGCTACAAAAGTGTAGCTGCTGGCTTTTAATAAACAATCACTTACCTGCTCCAGCGACGCGCTGACCGGGGCTCCGCTCCTCTCCCCTTCTCCCCGGCCGGCGTCCTCATTGCAACTGTGGGCACCCGGCCGTGACAGCCTTCGGCTTCACGTCCGGGCACCCACTGCGCATGCGCGAGCGGAACTGCGCATGCGCGAGCGGCACGGCCCACCGCTGATTGGACAGGCGATCGCATGGGACCTGTCATGTGTCCCATGCAATCGCCTACAGGGAGGGTCTGGGTACCAAAATCAACGTTTGATGTGCCCAGCCGTGCCATTCTGCCGACGTAAATGTGCAGTAGGCGGTCCTTAAGTGGTTAAATCATTAGTAAAAAGCTTGGTCTGGTTAAACTGAATTTAAATCATAATTTTTAAAGAGCAACTATCATCTCTGTCCCGCAGCGGCTCCTCCTCTGACCTTTGTTCACTCGCCGACAGTCCTATTCACTTTAATGGGATGGCTGATGATGTGGCAGCGACACAACAAGGCGAGGGATGTAGCAGCAGCAGGTGAGGGGATGCCCGCTAACAGGCGCTGCCATGATGAATCTGAAATGACAGCTGCTCTTTAAATGTAAGGACTTATTCTTGCTGGTAGTTAGATTTTTTTTTTATATTTGTAGACAAAAATGAAGGCTTCCTATTTACAATAAGCTGTCAGGTTAGTAAAACAGTGATATCAGAACTGATCAGAGCTGCACGATTAATCACTAAAATGGATGTAAACCCACTCTCATCCTTTCTAAACTACTGCCATAGTTCTGATCTATAATGCCTCCTGCATGTATCCTTACCTGTCAAAAACTGCAGAATCTGTGGGTGGGTCTGTTTGGAGCCCTGTGGGTGGAGTCATGATGTCAGTAGACTCTCCGCCCCCCTCTACACTCCCATGCATTTTTTCCTTTGTATTCCTTACACTAAATTCTGCTATGATCACGAACATTTAATCAAAATCCTGAAAAATAACCACATGACTTCAGAAAAGGAGTGGGGATGGGAATTAAAAAATAATGCCTGTCTCCAGGCTAGTGCATGAGATATGTAAATAACCTGTCATTCACAGCAAGGGGGCAGAACGGACTAAGGTTTTTCTCTGTAAGTCCATTTTATTTCACTGTACAATAAAAGAGGATTGCTCAGAGCTGGATTACCTCTGTGTGGCAAGACTGTGCACAGATGATAGGAAATATTATACCCTACATTGTGACATAAAAAAAAAAAATTCAGGTTTACATCCACTTTAAGGAATCAATATCGGGATTCAACCCCCCTCGCAATCTTAAAACAGCATTTCCCCGATTCAGTACAGAGCTGTTCTCTGCTCACAGCTGTCAAAAAAACAGGCAGCCTGATAAGTTTATCACAATATCACTTAGATAAAGAGAAACAATGCAACATTTAGTTCTTTTAGATCAAGGGGGTGAATTTCAGTCTGTAAATGAAAGACTAAACCTTTTTCTGACGCTTGTTGCTTACAAGTTAAAATCTGTTTTATTTGCTAGAAACCCCCTAACATAAAAAATATTTTAGCAAAGACCCTAGACAATAAAATGGTTGTTGTTGCAAAATATATATGTTGCATTGTATTTGCACAGCGGTCTTTTAAAGGCAATTTTTGGGGAATAAATACACTTAAGTGAATTGAAAAAATGACTAAAGGGTAACGTTAGCCTAATTTTTTTGTATAATGTGAAAGATTATGTTACGCTGTGAGAATCGAGATCTTTATTCTAAACAAAAAATTGCGATTCTCACTTTAGCCAGAATCATGCAGCTCTAGAACTGATTAAATCATACAGTTTGTAGTGTACATAGATTTGTAAAACAATGGGATAAAGGAATATTCCTGAACTTTGTTTAATCTCACGGTTACTGTGATATTGCATCAATGCGGTGCATGTTATTTAAGCTTGCAGAGCGTGGATTCATTGAATGAATTTACCAAAATGTTTATATTGTGGAATGCACAGCCTCATGCTACATAACTAAGCTCCATGTCATGCTGAATAAACTAAATTATTAATGCATCTTAATGTAGAAATAATTTTTAGTTAGATTTTTACTCCAAAAGCATTTTTCCTTCTAAATACATCATGGGACACAGAGTCAGGCTAATATTAATTACAATATGCAAGTTATTGTCCTAAAAGGTGTTTGGGGACCTAGGTCCTGCCCCAGGGGACATGTATCAATGCAAAAAAAAAAGTTTTAAAAACGGAAGTTTTTTCGGGAGCAGTGAATTTAATAATGCTTAAAGTGAAACAATAAAAGTGAAATATTCCTTTAAATTTCATACCTAGGTGGGGTGTCTAGTATGCCTGTGAAATAGCGCACGTTTCCCGTACTTAGAACTGTCCCTGCACAAAGTGTAATTTCTGAAGGAAAAAAGTAATTTAAAAATCACCGCCATCAATAAAAAAAAAAAAGACATGGTGTTCCCCCGAAATATCCATTCCAGACCCTTCAGGTCTGGTGTGGATTTTAAGGGCAACTTCACCCCAAATTAAAAGCGTCATTCGCTGGGCTGTCTCCGGTGCGCTCTGGATCCTCGGACCTGGATGGATCTTCTTATCGCTGGACCCCGGCGGAGAGGAGATTACCAGTTGCTGGATACCGACAACGTTGGAGTGGGGATCGAGAGTGGATTACCACCGCTGGATTTTTATTTTTTAATAAAGGACATTTTCCACGGTGTGTGTATTTTTTTTTACTATTATTTACACTTCCTTAGTGAATTGGTAGAGGTACAATGTACCCCATTACCATTTCCCCCCCCCCCTCTTTTCAGTGGCGGCCAGGTTACGTGCTTGGATAAGGGGTCTGGTGTGGATTTTTGGGGGAACTCCATGCCATTTTTTTTAAATTTGGGGTGTAGTTCCCCTTAAAACTGTAAAACTTTTTTTTTTTGCCTTGATACATGTCCCCTGGGGCAGGACCCAGGTCCCCAAACACTTTTTAGGACATTAACTTGCATATTAGCTTTCAAAATTAGCACTTTAGATTTCAAACGTTCGAGTCCCATAGACTTTCACAGGGTTCTAAAGTTCACATGAACTTTTGGTCTGTTTCGTAGGTTCTGGTGCAAACCGAACAGGGGTGTGTTCGGCTCATCCCTAGTCATCAGTAGTTCCTGATGAACCTAGTTGTATCCCTGGTGTTGTATCCCCTGAAGGATCAGAGGCTTCTCAGTCGCAAAAACTTTCACCCTAACTCTGACCAAAATGGTTTGTTCTCAGTGGCGTAACTAGAACCTTCAGGGCCCCGATGCAAGAAACCATTAAGGGCCCCCCTGACCCCCCGGACAGGGCTCTTTTCTCCAAGCACGGTGGCGGAACAACAGGACCCGGTCGCTAGTGGTTGGCTGCATATAAAGGAGCTGATTTCTCCATTCCGCCTGCTTCTCCTCCTCTCCCTCCCGCAGGCATTTAGCGGCTGCAGGAGGGAAATGGAGAGATTGGTTCCTCTATGCCAGTGTTTCTCAATATTTTTCCAGCCAGGGAACCCTTGAAGTATACTCTTAGGTCAGTGAAGGTGAACCTTGGCAACCCAGATGTTTTGGAACTACATTTCCCATGATGCTCAACTACACTGCAAAGTGCATGAACATCATGGGAAATGTAGTTCCAAAACATCTGGGGTGCCAAGGTTCACTATCACTGCCCTAGGTGAATGGGGCTGCACTGCAACCACCCTGCAACTGTGTGCATTGCAGCTTAGTGATGATGCATTTAAGGGGTTAAAAACAGGCAGTCAGGAGGCAACACATTGCCTCTTTACCAGCCGTCAAATGCCTCTGAAAAGCGATCTGAGCATGGATTGCTTTTCAGTGGAACAGCATTTTTTTTCTAGTACTATGAACAAGCAGAAAAATAAAAATATCAGTTCTGATTGTACACATATAGGGGGTCATGTAAACACACATAGGCCCCGTACACACCATTAAATAAATCTGTTCAAATCGGTCTGACAGACCGATTTGATCAGATTTGTCTGGTGGGCTCTTTTGGTTTGATCGCTGTACACACGATCAAAACAAAATCCCCGCCGGCAGACAGCGCGGTGACGTGGCGATGACGTTGACGCCGCCACGTCACCGCACCAGGAAGTAAAACACTTCCGCGCATGGGTCGAATCCATTCGAGGCATGTGCGAGCAGATATGTCTGCTGGTTAGCGTACTAACCAGCAAACATGTCGGACGGACGGGTTCCCAGCCGACAGATTTTAAAGCATGCTTTAAAATCTGTCTGCTGGCAAAATCTGTCTGTCCGCCCGTACACACGATCAAATTTGTCTGCTGAAACGGTCTGGCAGACCGTTTCCAGCAGATAGATTCGATCGTGTGTACGCGGCCATACATACACATACACTGTTTATATACATATATACAGTATATAAATGCACATATGCACAAACATATAAACCAGTGGTGGCTGGTGCTCAACATTTTTGGGCGGGGGGCGCAAGCAAACTGAAAAATTCTTAAAAAAAAAAAAAAAAAATTGCAGTCTCACTGTGCCCATCAAACGCAGGCCCTGTGCCCATCAATTGCAGCCACTGTGCCCGTCAAACGCACCCACTGTGCCCGTCAAATGCAGCCACTGTGCCCGTCAAACGCAGCCACTGTGCCATCAAACACAGCCAGGGGGTGGGCGGAGAGAGGGGGGCAATGCCCTGCGTTTTTATGGACGCACCACCACTAACACATGCACAAGCACATACACACATATTCATACACATATGGCATGTAACCAAAAAATGAGATCGCGCTGAAAATACATGTAAATAACTCCAAACGGCTATTATAACATGTATACAGATAAATATTATCTAAGTGGTTTAGCTAATTCAGCATGTGCACAGATAAAACATTTCCAAAATGTAAATAAATATCTCCAACGTAAATGTCCATCAGCATATGGGTGAGTTCATCGATATATATTCCCACAGGTGCCAAAATCACACGGTTGGAAAAGTGTGGTATAGAAAGAACCTCCACCGAAGTCATATAAAGCCTCTTACCAGACGGACATATATTATGGGCATAATATAGTTAATGCTGCTCCTTAGCAATCAGGGAGAGATCCAATGCGGACAGCCTGGTTGTCAGATTTAGGTATGAGGTGTCTCCGAATTATCCACAGACATAAAAGGACAAGAAGCCTCACATAGCATAAAATCCTTATTTATTTGAATAAAACAAGAAGTCTTGCACTTACATCAAGTTGCAGAAATCGAGGCGAAAAAAACACATCAGCCGGCCGGCTTGAATACACAGCCCGTATTCCGGGTAGAGAGATGGAAAACACGCGGTGACGTCAGAACGTCTCCTCCCTACGTTTCGTCTGAGCAGACTTGATCACGGGACACACTCGCATACATACTGGCATGCACACACTCGCATACATATTGTAAACGTTTGAGGTAATTAACTCTTGTGGCAGATGCGTTTTTTGTGCAGTGAGTCAACACCAAACAGGCATATAATGTTAAGGGCCTGGTAGCCCACATTTATTAAAGGAGAAAAAAGAAACAAAAGTCCATTCAGGAATCCCACGCAGGGGTTTAAACGTTATCCAAAGATAAATGAAAATACCAGCCCACCTGGCTACTCTTTAACAGCACTGCGGCTACAGGTACTGGTTCCTCAAACCATCACCTCCTCCAGACCCACGGTGCTGGATGCACACGGCTCCGAAGCCTTCCAACGCGTACAGCGTCTATCCTCACACAGAGACAATAACAGCCATTGCTCCCACTTCCTTCACCTTCCTTCCCTCCTCTGCTCTCCCCAGCCCTTCATTTAATGAGCTGCCTGCACCTGGGAAGGCAGCTTGCAGGCTGTCTTCAAAACCTGGACACAGGTTTGAGATCCAGTCCCACCCAGATCTCTGAAGGATCTCCAAGCCATAGAGCCCCATATAGCAATGGAAAAAATATGAGAAAACTGCCAGCGCAGTTTTCTCTGTTTTTAAATTTACGCTCTGCAGCTCTGCAATCTGGCTATATGCAGACCGTGTGTCCATTTCATCGTGACAGTAGTCCCTACTGTTACAATATGCATATGCACATGAACACACACACATATGAACACACACACACACATATAAACACACAGTAGATAAAAACGTCAGTCTTACGTTAGCAGCTCTTCCTGCCGGGTACTGCACTGTAGGGGGAGACAAAGAGCACACACAGTGCTTTCACATTGTAATGAATGTGACGAGCTCCCCGCACAGTGCAGATTACAGCTCGGCCTGGGATCGGGAGCTTGTCTCCGTTTCTCCCCTCAAAGCACTGTATACAGGGGGCCCTCGAGGTCCCCCTACAGCAAGGGGCCCGGTCGCCATGGCGCACTCAGCGACCTCTATAATTCCGCCACTGTTTGTTCTGCCTTTAACCTCTTAGCAAATGTGTCTGAGCACCCCTGGTACTCTTGGGATCCCTGAGGCATTTTCAAGCCACACAGGCTTTCCTCCTACACCCCCTGCTGGAACAGGCGGTGTATGCTGATTGGGAATATCCTGACAGTATTTTGTTCCGCTTAATCACTTCAGCCCCGGGCCATTTAGCTGCCCAAAGACCAGAGCACTCTTTGCGATTCGGCACTGCGTTGTTTTAACTGACAATTGTGTGGTTGTGCAACATGGCTCCCAATAAGCGTTTGATTGGTTTGTGCAAAAGTTATAGCGTCTACAAAATAGAGGATAGTTTTATGGCATTTTTAATAAAACAAAAATTATTAGTAATGGCGGTGATCATCGATTATTATGGTGACTTGCGACATTATGGCGGACACTTCGGACACTTTTGACGCCATTTTGGGACCATTGTCGCTTATACAGCGATCAGTGCGATAAGAATCCATTTATTACTGTGTAAATGACACTTGCAGTAAAGGGGTTAACCAGCAGGGGTTGCTGAAGAGGTTAAGTATGTCCTAGGGATGTGTTCTAACAGTAGGGGGAGGGGTACGTGTGACACGATACGACACTGATCACAGATCCCGATTACAGGGAGCTGTGATCAGTGTGCTTGTCACTAGGCAATATATATATTTATATCCCATGGATCAAAAGTTTGTTAAGAAATGGAGCAGGCAATTTGTATTTGTCAGTCCATAAAAAATCAGGTCTGATGGCCTGATAGGCCTAACCAGGAGGATGATCTGCCAGAAAGTAAGACAGATATTCCATGAGCGCCGTCTTTTGCTGTTGACGCTGCGTTTGATGGCACAGTGGCTGCGTTTGATGGCACAGTGGCTGCGTTTGATGGTACAGTAGATGTTTTTTTTTTTTCAGTTTGTTCGCAGCCCCCAAAAATTTTAACCACCAGCCGCTGCTGTGCATAGCATGAATCTATCCAGGGCTGCCGCTACCAGCTCCTACCAGCCACCTGATTAGAGCCATAGGCTCTAATATGCATCAAAAAAGGTAAACAGCGAGCGCCATGCTTGGTTGACTCAGTTCACCCAGCTGTGTTAGAAAAGCAAATGAATATTCACTGTTCTAAAACTGAACCACCTCTCCGCCAATTAGGTTCTCGGGGTACCCGTCACCTGATTGGCTGAAACTTCAGGCGCTGTGTTTGAATGCCTATCAAGCGTCCAATCATGGGAGAGGACAGGAGGAAAGGAGGACGGGAGTAGGCATGTGGAGGAGAGAAGACAACGCTCGCCATCACCCACTGCCCCACCAAGTCAGGGTAAGTGTCGGGCAGACAGCGAGAAGGTGTCTCATAGGGAAACTCAGTGGCTGAGTTTGATGGGCACAGTGGCTGAGTTTGATGGGCACAGTGGCTCCAATTGATGGGCGCAGTAGCTGCAATTGTTTTTTTTTTTTTTTTTTTGTTCAGAATTTTTTTAGTTTGTTTGCCCCCCCCCCAGCAATTTGGAGCACCAGCCGCCACTGACTGATAAATGTTTTTGTTGTTCATCTGTTACTGACCAGGCTTTTTGTAGTCTCCTTGTTACTGAGCTGACTTGCCTCCTGACCATGACTTGTTGCTGTCCACCTGTTACTAACCTGGCTTGTTGCTCATCGCCTGTTACTGACTCAGCTTGTATCCTTACCATGGCTTGTTGCTGTCTGTCTTTTACTGATCTAAGGAATGACCTGTTCAAGTTCCTCTATAGCGGTCTGCTGATACTAGTCATGATAAGCTTCTTGAGGGTATCTAGGCCTAGGTGGTCTACAGCTCCTCAGGGGCACTTCTTGGTCAAGATTCTTTCTCCAACCCATCTCCCTGAGCCCACATTGTCTATCCAGCACCATGCAACACTGTGCCCATAAGGTCCCACTCCATGTACACTGGGGAGTACTTCTCAACCCTTTAAACTCGAGTTGCCACCCTGTAGGGGGTAAAATGTATCAGAGAACGTTACGGCTGGAGTGTCTCTTGTCAAAATACCCCGTCACACTGCCCCACATCCTTTCACAATACCCCATCATACTACGATTCAGGGGCCCTTAATGGTTTCTTGCACTGGGGCCCTGAAGATTATAGTTACGCCTCTGCATCTGCTTTTCCGGCTACTACTCCTCCTCCCTCCCAGGTAACGGGCATAAGACTGCCTTTTTCCTACTACTACTCTCCCTTCAGACAGTAGGCTCCAGCCCCCTGCAATTTACAAAGGCTCCCACCCACCAGTCCAGCACAAAGGTAACAATCGCCGCTGAACTGGTGGCATGTGGGATGAGGGGGGAGCCGAGTAAGACCAGGGGAAGGGGGGTGGCGGTACCAGCAGGCAAAGGAGTGGGATCAGCGTTATACCATTACGATTTTTTGCTTACCAAAAGATTTACCTCTTAGCCTCCCATTCGCCCCCGAATCTGATAAAGCACACTATAGTGCATTACCAGGACATTCTGCGTTGCTTCACTAAAAGTAATGTACTGACATCAAATTTTACTAGGATAAAGCAACAAATTGTTTAATTGTTTTGTTAATGAACTATACCAGACTGGGCATGCAGAGTACCTACTACCAGACCAGGTGGAGCTGCGTGCAGAGTACCTATTACCGGAGCAGACGGAGTGGTAAAAGGCCACTCTTGTCAGAAAATTACTGCAGTGTTGTTCTTTGAGCAAAGTGGCTGCAAATATCCAGTAGATGGCAAACGCATGTCACCTCATAAGTTTAAGATGTCATGTTTTGTGGTAAGCAGATGGTATGTGCTGTCTTGGCGATAGTACACTGAAGTCAATGCAAATAGCTTGCAATGGATCTGCACAAGTTTATCATGGCACCATTTTATTAAATTTGTTGTATGAAATGTATGTTTTATGCATATTAGTTATTGTGCTAGGACTGTGGAAGGTACATCTGTTAACCACTTCAATACCATGCACTTACTGCCCAAGCCAATTTTCAGATTTCATCGCTCTCACACGTTAACTGACAATTGCAACACTGTACCCATATGAAATTTTTATCTTTTTTCCCCCACACAAATAGAGATTTATTTTGGTGGTATTTGATCACCACTTTTTTCTTTATCTTTTGAAATACAAATGAAAAAAGACTGAATGTTTAAAAAAAAAATTCTATTATAACATTTTGCAAATAAGTAATTTTTAACTTTCACTGATGTGCACTGAAGTGCAGGGCCAGTGCTAGCGCAAGGCAACATGGGAAGTTGCCTTATAGCGCCAGCGCAGCCAGGGAACAGGGCGGAAAATTGACCGGGACAATCTGAAGGTCCCCAGAGCGGCGCTGACCTGTGCAGTGAGTCACTCTGTCAGACAGTCTCACTGTCTGTCTCGTCCTTGGCTACGCGCAGGGCCGTCTTTACCATAGGGCAAACCGGGGCAGCTGCCCAGGGACCTGTCACTGTTGGGGGCCCAAAGCAACCCCATTTTTTTTTTTTTTTTTTTAGGGGTCCGGAGGTCCCCATGGGCCCAGAGGCCCCCAGGGCCCCAGATGGCAACCCCCCCCCTTTTTTTTTTTTTTTTTTAAATAAAAAAAATATTTTTTTTAATATATTTTTATTTTTTATTAAAGAGCCATTTATTTTATATAATTTTATTTTATTTTTTATTAAAGGGACAATTTTTTTTAGAGGTCTGGAGGTCCCCAGGGGCCCGTAGTTCCCCAGGGCCCCGGATGACAACCCCCCTTTTTTTATAAAAAAAAACTTGTTTTATAAAAAAAAAACTTTTTTATATACTTCTTTTAATATATATATATATATTCTTTTTTTTCTTTTTATTTATTTTTTATATATATATATATATATATATATATATATATATATATATATATATATATATATTTATTATTAAAGGGCTCAGAGGTCCCCAGGGCCCCACGTGGTTTATAAAAAAAAAAACTTTTTTTATATATTTCTTTTAATATATATATATATTTTTTTTCTTTTTATTTCTTTTCTATATATATATATATATATATATATTATTAAAGGGCTCAGAGGTCCCCAGGGCCCCATGTGGCAAACACCCTTTTTTATATTTTTTATAAATGTTTATTTTTCTTATTTTTGTTTATATATTTTTTTTATTTTTTATTTTTTTATTAAAGGGCCCAGAGGTCCCCAGGGCCCTGGATGGCAACCCCCCCTTTTTTTATATAAATGTTTATTTTTAATATATATTTTTTTATTTTATTTTTTATTAAAGGGCCCAGAGGTCCCGGATGGCAACCCCCCTTTTTTTTGTAATTTATTTTTATAAAAAAAATTATTAAAGAGCCCAGATGTCCCCAGATGGCAACCCCCTTTTTAAAAAAAAAAATTATATATTTTTTATATATATATTTTATTTATTTTTTTCTTTTTATTAACCACTTAAGACCCGGACCAATACGCTGGCAAATGACCCAAGGGGTTTTTGCGATTCGGCACTGCGTCGCTTTAACAGACAATTGCGCGGTCGTGCGACGTGGCTCCCAAACAAAATTTGCGTCCTTTTTTTCCCACAAATAGAGCTTTCTTTTGGTGGTATTTGATCACCTCTGCGTTTTTTATTTTTTGCGCTATAAACAAAAATAGAGCGACAATTTAAAAAAAAATGCAATATTTTTTACTTTTTGCTATAATAAATATCCCCCAAAAATATATAAAAAAACATTTTTTTTCCTCAGTTTAGGCCGATACGTATTCTTCTACATATTTTTGGTAAAAAAAATCGCAATAAGCGTTTATCGGTTGGTTTTGGCAAAATTTATAGCGTTTACAAAATAAGGGATAGTTTTATTGCATTTTTATTCATTATTTTTTTTTTACTACTAATAGCGGCGATCAGCGATTTTTTTCGTGACTGCGACAATATGGCGGACACTTCGGACAATTTTGACACATTTTTGGGACAATTGTCATTTTCACAGCAAAAAATGCATTTAAATTGCATTGTTTACTGTGGAAATGACAGTTGCAGTTTGGGAGTTAACCACAGGTGGCGCTGTAGGGAATGTGTGCCCTAATGTGTTGTTTACAACTGTAGGGGGGTGTGGCTGTAGGTGTGACGTCATCGATCGCGTCCCCCTATTACAGGGATGACGCGATCGATGCTCCGGCCACAGAGAAGCACGGGGAAGCCGTGTGTACACACGGCTCTCCCCGTTCTTCCGCTCCAGGGACGGATCGCCGCACTGCAGCGGCGATCGGGTCCGCGAATCCCGCGGTCCCGGTCCTGGAGCTTCGGACCGGGTCGCGGGCGCGCGCCCGCGACCCACGGCTGGGTACTAAAACCAACGTATATATACGTTGATGTGCCCAGCCGTGCCATTCTGCCGACGTAAATGTGCAGTAGGCGGTCCTTAAGTGGTTAAAGGGCCCAGAGGTCCCCAGGGTCCCGGATGGCTACACCCCTTTTTTTATATATATTTTCAATTTCAGGCGGAAGCACCCCCCACCGGTTCTCTGCTCCAAGGGGGCCCATGCCTGAAGTTGTGTAAAGGGGCCCCATAATTCCTGATGGCGGCCCTGCCGCCCCTTAAGCTCCTGTGCTGCCCACAAATCAGGCTGAAAATCATCAGCGGCACGCAGCCAGTGACAATACTGCTTCCCTTCCCAGTTTTTTAAAATGTATAGCACCCCTGGCTTCCCTTTAGATGTGCACTTCTCCCTTCCTGCCACTGGGTGCTGCTTGTATATAAAAGTGAATTAGAATGTGATTTTATAACATCCCCAGTTTGCTCTTCCCAGGGCTGACTTCTTCATGTCCTGCTCCTCAAGGTATGTCACTGTTTGCTAATCTATATTGTAAATCTAAGTTTTCTGTAGAGTGTGCCCAAAGTCTTTATAATATTTGATGATTCACTGCAGGTCTGGTCAGTGTTTTAAAAAGTTCCTGTATTTTACACATGGCATGGGGTCACAGCAATTTTGCTTTAGCACCATGGGACCCCAGGCCATGCCATGTGTAAAATAGAGGAACTCTTTAAATCACAGACCAGACCTGCAGTCCAGGCTGAGTAAGGCCTCAGAGCACATGGCATTACTGTCTGTCTTTACCTGCTTGATGGGCTTATTTTGGGCATGGCTGGTTCACATGTATGTGTTTTGGTGGCCCACATTTGCTCAGGCACAGAAGCCCATTCATTTGAATGGGCCACCATGCCTGCGTTTCCTGCAAAGAAAAGCGCATGCCTCATGATTACATGTGCACACCGCACACCTATGCCCATCAAGCACTAAAATACAGCACTGTCTGTCCATTCTGCTGTCTTCTGTGACTTATCTGCAGTTCCTGCACTGTCAAACTTGCTGCATTTTTAGACGTTTAGGTCACGCTTTTAAAAACACAGTGCGTTTGTGTGTGCAAGAACTGCAGGTAAGTAGCACGGTGCAAAAGCAGAATGGATTTCAAGGCAACTGTATTTTTAAAATGCTGAATGCACCTTTTTTCTGCAGGAAACGAAGGCATGGCAGCCCATTCAAATTAATGCTGTGCCTGCACAAATGAGGGCCGCCAAAACACATACATGTGAACCAGCCAGGCCCAAAATAATCTGGAGGGGGGGGCCAAAAAAAATGTTTGCCCAGGGCCCAAACCATATTAAAGACGGCCCTGGCTACGCGGCGGTGCCGCCTACATCGGTGAGTGACGTAAGTGGCCCCGCCCCTGGTTCCCCTGTCTGCTCAGCCCATCTGCATGATGTGAAGAAGCTAGGGCTGCAGGAGGCGGAGCAACGGACGCACCGGGTCCACATCAGCAGGCAGTGCAGCCTGCAGCGTCATCCTGGAGGCGACGGTGACCTGTTGAGGGAGGCGGGACCGACCTGTTTTAAAGCTTCCTGTAAAAAAAAAAAAAAATGGCACACTGCACTTCTGGGTATTCTGCATTGCGTTTTATATAAGAAAGTTATGAAAGAGAAACTAGGTCGAGCTTTGGTTAATCCCGAGACTTGCTGTCACATCCTAAAATTATCTGAGAAAACAGTTTTATATAATGTATTGCTGAGATTTGTTGTTCCTCTATAGCTGCTTGTGTTCTCCATTGCGCTGTATAATGTATTATTGCTGAGATCTGTAGCAATGCTATAACTGATGTGCATGCTGGGGGGGGGGGGGGGGGGGGGCGGCAAAATGAACCTTCGCCTGGGTTGGCAAAAATCCTTGCACCGACCCTGCTGATGTGCACTGATAGGTGGCATTGATGAAGTGATCGAACACAGCTGATCACATGGGAAAGGGCTGCCGTGATTGGCCCTTTACTGCGATTTGTGATCTCTGCTGACTCTGATGTAAGAGGGGTACTGAGAACATTCATTGTGGAAGGGAGGGTGTGGTGGTAGTACGGGGGGGGGGGGGCACAATACATCTTTGCATGTGTAGACAAAAATTCTTTCACCAGCCCTGGTCAAACATACCGCACTGAGCTTTCCAAAATGCCCAGCGGCGCTGTAACAAACTCCCGCCTCCTAGACCGTGCTCCTGTAATAGACGGCACACTGATCCAATGCCGTGAAATTAAATCAGTGTGACGTGTATCATAGGAGCCCACAAGTTTGAATCCAAGCTACATGACAGCAGAGGATCGCTGCTCTGTGTGATCCATCTAAGGCCACTGGTAGGCTGCAATTGGTGGGCACTAATAAGGCTACAATTGGTGGGCACTGATAAGCTGCATTTGATGGACACTAATAAGGCTGCATTGATGCATTGATCTCTTGAATGATTTCCAGTCTCTGACAATCTCTTGTACCATGTCTGCAGTCTGACAGTGTCCTGTAGTATGTCTGCAGTATGTCTGGGGGCTCCTTCTAACAGAAGCCCTCTCTGTGTCCATTAGAGAGACCCCGCTCCAGGTCCAATTAGAGTACTCTGCTTCTCCTCCTGTATTTTGTTTATTGTTAAAAAAAATTGTGGGAGGATCCTAGGGTAACAGAGAATCCTTAGGGGAGCATCTCTGTGAGTTGTTGCCATAGAAACATTTGTAATGGGAAGGAGTGAGCAAGATGAACATACCCATGTGGGGGGTGCAAGAAATATTTCTGCACCCAGGCATCTGTGACCCTAGGATCGGCCCTGGTCTAACCCTAGGGTTAAGACAACCTAGCAGTCGGATACCTACTGGTTTCTCAGGGATAGGTGGAGTCACATTTGCCCCCCCCCCCCCCTACAGGGTGCCCTTAACAAATATGAACTTTTATGGACATTTATTAACAGCAGGGCAATATATTTGATGCCTACGTCTCCCAAAAATCTACTTTGCCAATCCCCTCACAAAAAATGAGAGGGGGGAAGGTACTAGGTAAAAAAAAAAAAGAGGGAGGAAACCCCCCCCCCCCCACCATCAATGGTTACAGATGGGTTTGTGTTTGGATTCTAGATCCAAAATAGGAACATGACACAAAATATTAGTTAGTCCTTATTCAGATGGGTCCTTGATTTTCTTCGCCTTTCCTTTTTTCCACATTGGGGATTGTGGGTTTGTTGGGGTGGGTCTTTTAGTTGAGCCGGTGTTGGCTGTGGTGGTGCCCATGTTTGCTTCCTTGGAGATTAATTTAAGTTGTAGCAGTCCGTAAGGCTGGAGGAGGAGTAGGTTCTTCCTTTATCTGAAAATTTGACCGCAACGAAAAGGCCCATCTTTATTTAATTTAATTTTTGTGTTAAGACCAATAATAGTGGTTACAGTGCCCTCAGCTAGATAGTAGAAGGGGAGAGGTCAGAAAAATAGTTGTATTGAATGGTTCCTGATATATCACTTGGGGGGAGCATCTGGCCTGTTTTGTTACCTCTTCCTTTACTAAAATGTAGTGGGGCTTGACAATAATGGCTCTGCGTTTAACATCTTTCCTTGGGGGTCCCAGAGCCCTATGGGCCCTATCGAGTTTCAGGCAGCGAAGAGGTACAGTAGGTTGCAAGTTACCATGAAGCATACACAGGACCGGTTTTACTCGCCAAACGCTCTCATGGCAGATTTCCTGCTGGGAAAACCGATTGTGTGAACGAGGCTTTCCAGTTTGTGTTCAATTGAATCAATTCTTGATCCCAAATTCTGAAAGTCAGCTTTCAGGTCTCCAGTGATTTTGGCTGCTGTTTGTGCCAGTCCTTTATCTAAAAGGTCAGAAAACTTTTGAAATAAATCCATTTGTTTTGCTTCATTGCTGAGAAAGGCTTCTGAGGTAACAGAAACAGCTTGGACTGCAGAATTGTGTCCTGAGGAGGAAAGGGCATATTCAGACATTAAGGCCCAGATTCAGAGAGCCATTACGCCTGTCTAACTGGTGTTAGACTGGAGTAATTTCAAATTACGCACGTTTTCTAGCTAGTCGAAAACCTCAAACCATGAATAGACGGCTGCGGGCTTCAATTCGACTGGCTTACGTGTTCATACGCCTTCGGATCTACGCTGCAATAAAATTGCAGCCACTGGGTGGACTTCCCGTCGTTTTCCGCGTCGGAAAATAAAATAAATCCATGGCAGCTAAAGTAAAGCACAAAATAGTGTATGATTGTGAAATAAAGTAACAGTGAAATAAAGAACACTTAAAGGCACCAAAAGAGTATGTAATGCAGGTTAAATCGGATAACATGGATTATCGGTAACACTAGCTGCAGTGCCAGTGTATGCCAGTTGTGAAACGGACCAATAGTAAAAAAGAAAGAAATACACTGCCCAAATGCAGCAAAATCACCCAGGGATTTTTTCCCCCAAAAGTGCAAAAGGCCACACTAGAAATAGGTGGTCAAACATATTGGTGTGTGTACATCCACGTGGGGCACCCCGAGCACAAGGGTGGAGGAAGAGGACCAAATTTCCAAGGGATGACGCCGCCTTCGCAAGTGGGGAATGGTACAAGACAATTACAGGTAAATGTCCCGTCCCCCCGAGCATACAAATTGCTTTGGTCCACAATAGATCTATAGAGATTTTACATAAAAAACAGCGAATAAAAATCAAGTGATGTAAAATCAACTTTTCCACCTGATCTATGAGTTGGCCAGTGAATGGACAGGAAGGCCACTATGGGCTCGACAGGCCTGTCTTTGTCTTCTTGGTGGCTGCATGACACTAGTTGTGCTAGCCACCTCACCAGCTTGAACTGCACTTATGGGACTCGCCACGTCACCACGTGATGCTGCAGTGCTGGTTTGACTACGACTAGGGTGTACTAGGCTGCTGGTGCTTGCCAGTTCACCAGAGGGATGAGCAGTACTAGTACTGTCTCTCTGCTCCATACGAGAGCCCTGCAGTTCTTGCACCTCAACGACAGCAGAAGAACGGGGTCGGGTATGTCTGACCCTGGCAGGGACCACAACTTTGTTGTCAGAGCTATCTGTCAGGGTGCCGCTGCTGTCTACTGGATCGTATTCTGAGCCTTAGCCCTGGTTCACACTGGTGCGTTTTGAGATGCGATTTGGCATGTCAAATCGCATGTCAAAACAGCAGATTTTGCCTCAAATTGACGGCAATGGCACCGTCCTAATCGGTGCGACGCTGCATCTGCGGCATTGCACCGATTTCAAAAAGTAGTCTCTGTACTACTTTTTGCGATTTCAGCCTGCGATTTACATTGACATCTGTGCAGAAACCTGCACAGATGTCTCTGAAATCGCGGCTGAAATCGGGACTGCCGGGCGGGAGTGAAATCGTGCGAGTTCAGCCGAACTCGCACTGCTTCACTCCCGCAGCCCAGTGTGAACCAAGGCTGAATCCGACAGATGGGTAACTTCCTCTTCACTATCTTTTATGCTCACAAATGTGTAGGCCTCTTCACTACTGTACCTTTGATTTGACTTTTTGGCCTCTAAATTTACTGTTACAGTAGTGAGACTCACGAAAAAAGAGCTCCTGACAGCGTCTGATTCAAACGCTACCAAAAAAACTGTTAGCGATCGCCGGGATCAGGCCTGACTGCGAACGCTGCAGTTATGTGTGTTGTGTATTGTAAGTGACAGTAATCGATTGATACTGCACTTGGGTGGAGGGGCTAAACGCAGGTGCTAGCAGATATCTGGGGTGATTTCGCTAACACTGCATATTTGGGAACCCTAAACTACTGGGGACGCTAGTATAGGTCTGATAAGATCGCTTTCATAACTGGCAAGAGGGGACAAATCCCCCCCGTTGCTCGTTGGTGTTTCTTGGGCTTGCCGTTTTTACCGTTGCACCACAGAAACGATCCGGTGGGTGGCGCACCTCTATGGGCTTGGAGGACTGGAGCGACGCCATGACATCACTTCCGGTCTAGGGCGGAAGTAAACAATTTTATTTATTGTTTTAAAGCAAAAGATACATTTTTTGGTACCAATGTGCCGCAGTAAATGTACGCGACACTGGAGCGACGCTATGACATCACTTCAAGTCTAGGGCTGAAGTAAACAATTGTATTTATTTTTTTAACGTAAAAGATACATTTTTTGGTACCAAAGTGCCGCAGTAAATGTATGCGACAGTCGGCAAGTGGTTAAAGTGCTATTTAGGGCTACAACTAATGATTATTTTCTTAATCACTTGCATATCGCAATACATATATACACAGTAAGTTTGCAAGTGGTTTACCAGGGTTATGGCTGTAGCTATCAGCCATAAACCTGTTTTGTTTTTTTCAGCCGACTCTCTCATGAAAGCGGGCCGAGTGGCTAAATAAATAGCAGCTGGATCGCTTTCATAACTGATCTTTTGCTTTTAAAGGTAGAGGAGAGATTTTGGGGGATCTTTCTATAAGGAGGTCCTGTCATCCCTATTTCTGTTACAAGGAATGTTTACATTCCTTGTACTAAAAATAAGTGCTAAAAAAAATTAAAGGGACAGTGTAAAAATAAAATAAATAGGAACAGAAAAGTTGAAAGTGACCCCCTCCCCACCCCTCTGTGCTTGTGTGCAGAAGCAAGCACAAAGGAGGTGATCGCACACTGGAGGTGCAAAGATCACTTTGAAGATTCACGTCACCAGTCTGTCTTAAGGCCCATGAACTTTTCATGGACTTCAAAAGTATTGATATTCGTTTGTGGTGTCCTGCACATGAGTGCTTTATATTTATTGATAGTTTTCACGAAGTATGCATTTTTACGTTATTTGTTTCACATGAGCACTTGTATAATTTTTTATGAATTTGTGAGATTTTATTTATTGTGCCAGAGACCTTTGCATTAGCATTGGCATATTTAATGAGATGGCACACTTTTTTTTGATTTGTAGTATTACATATCTTGTATTTCATATATTGGGTTGCAGCAGTCTTCTTAGCCACTTGGACATGGAGCGCAGGTAGGCTTTTCTATTTATTTTTTGTTCTTTTGAATGCACCAGAATAGACAAAAAAATGGCCATACAGCACTTTTTCTGACATTGTGCTTTACCATGTGTTGTAGTGCATTGCAACATCTGTAGTAGGTCTCGCAGCAGTGACACCTATGCCAAAATCAGAAAATAGGGTCTCCTTCAGCGCCTTCCACTTCACATTTCTCACCAGTCAGCTGACCTCTAGTCTCTGCAATCTCCACCCTGTCCCCCGCCATGCCGTGAAACTGATTGGGTGGCTGTGAAGAGGCTGAGTGGGCAGGAACAGCCTAGCTGGGCAGCCGCAAAAAGGCTGGGAGAAAGGGCTGTGGGCTTCAGGAACAGGCAGGGGCAGACTGACAACTCATGGGGCCCCCGGGCAAAAGAAGATTATGGGGCCCCTGGGTTTACAGATGGCCGTTACGCCAGGAGTAAGTAACAAACAAAACAACATATATAGTACAACAGTCAGGATCTCACATCAGTCCTCCCTTACAACAAAGTCCCAACATTCTCCCTATACATCACAGTCCACAGAGTGCCACCTTACGCCAGAGCCCCCCAGTGTGCCACTCTACCGCAGTGCCCCCCCAGTGTGCCACCTTCCATCAGTGTCCCCTTACACACACCTTTGCACCTTAGTGCTTGGTGTGGCAGGCAGCTGTCGGGAAAAGGCTTTTAACTTTTAAAAATCCACTTGCTGCCGCCTCTGAATTGCACAAGTGAGTCATAGAGCCAGCGGTATAGTGAACTGCTGTGGGTGGCCTCAGATTGGGCAGCGGGGCATGTGAATAAAGGCGACGCTTGATGTGTGCCATGATGTCACTGCACAGGTGTGCACCCAGCCCTGCCCTGGCTGCCTAATCCAAGGTTGAGCTCTGCAGTGCACCAATCAGATGGCTCCAAATGGCAACAAGTACATTTTTCACAGGCATGGGATTGTTAGATCGACTTCTGTTGAGCAGCAGTGGGCACACATGGAGCATACAGTATACATACACATACAGAGACGCACACAGTATACATACACACGCATACAGTATACATACACATACTATACATACAGGGCCAGATTCAGGAAAGGTTACGCTGGCGGATCGAGTGATCCGCCAGCCTAACTGTGGCTTTGAGCCGGCGTTTCTGTTTTCTGTAACCAGAAAACAAGAAACGCCGGGTTGAAGTTCCGATGCGAGCAGCGTAACTGAGTTTCGCCATCGCATCGTTACTTCAACTTAAAAATGGCGCCGGGGGCGTTCCCGCCGATTTACGCTCAAAAAATATGTTAATGAGCGGAAATCGGCAATTCACGATCGAAATCCGGCGCGACGCAATGACGATACGACGTTTCCGGACGGGATACGCGGCGCATAGATATACCTACATGGGGTTGGAGTATCCTATGTTAGGTATAGGCATCGTCATCGCGTCGGAAAAAAAAAAAAAAAACGTCGCTTGCGTAAAACGGTCATGAATGGGAATGTGACGTCATTGACGTTCATTCACAGATTTTGGAGCATGCGCACGGGGATGTTTTGACACTCGACGCATGCGCAGTACGTTGGCGGCGGGATCGCGCGTAGTTAGCATACTACACGCCCCGTACCCGCGACATTTGAATTCCGCCGGCTCATTTGTGATGCGCTGCCGCAACTTTAGGAGCAAGTGCTTCGTGAATGACAGCACTTGCTCCTAAAATTTCGGCAGCGCAACGCAAATCAGAAGCGTTACTCCAGAGCAAAGATGCTCTGGAATACGTGAATCTGGCCCACAGTATATACCAGTGATGGAGAACCTTGGCGCCCCAGATGTTTTGGAACTACATTTCCCATGATGCTCATGCACTCTGCAGTCTAGTTGAGCATCATTGGAAATGTAGTTTCAAAACATCTGGGCTGCCAAGGTTCTTCATCACTGGTATACACACATACAGTATACACTTTATGCAAATTGGATCAGATGCTCTCTTCCCCCCTCCTTGCTTCTGACCACCCCCTCCCCCTTCCAGCGGCACCCAGCCGGACTCCCCGAAACCGTCACCCCCACGAGCACTCCCCCCCACGATCCAGGACCTGCGCTCCCCTTGACGGTTCTCCTCTCTTCACCGCGGCGGATCTCCGTCCCCCTCCCTCCACCCTGCCCTCCAGCGGCAGCCACTCTCCCCAGACACCGAGACCGTTCACCCCCCCTCCAAGCCTAATGCCGGGGGACCCAGGTCCACCACCAGCCCTCCGTCCTTCCGCAGCCGCCGCCTACTGCCTGGGGGCAGCTAGACGCTGTGGGCTAGAGCCGCAGGAAAGACCGCGGCTGCGGCCTAGTCCCCCGCCAACCTTACCTGTTTTTCCCCATCTTTTCCTTCAGCAGGCAGGTTTCCTCCGGGAATCCCTTGAGGCTGGTAGCGAGACCCACAAAGTCGCATCCTTCGGCTGCCAGAGCGTAGGAAAGGCCGCGGCTTGGGCCTAGCTCCGGTCCCGGCGGCCATCTTGGTACTCCCAGCCGGGGCCTGAATACACCACACCACCCAGCCAAAGCAAGCCAGCCTAGGAAGGTTCAGGCAAACAGGCACTGACCTACAGCCAGTAACCACCACAGGAAAACAACAGCTAACCCGTCACATCTCAGCAACCCGCCAGGTGAGTAACCCGCCAGGTAAGAAAATCAGGGGCATCATCTAGCAGCTTGATCCAGAGTTTTCCGATCGCCTCTGGGGTGATGAATGAATTTTTTTCCCCTTGCTGTAGCAATTGGCGGGCTCGGCTAGGGTTTATTTGCCTTCCTCTGGATCAACCGAGGGAGGGGGGCGGTTTTTAGGCTGGGACATTGTCCTTCTCAGCAACACCAACCTTCCACATCATCATCACCGATCGAATAACTACGGAACCCCTTGGAACATCAGCCCCTGATCATCATCTTCACCATCGTGGATCGACAGGATCACTGTATCATCACTTCATCATCAAGCCATCCCTCGCCATGCTCATCATCAAGTACGCAGCTGACACCCTCCGCAGCCTAAGGATTTTTGCCTCAAAGCTTCCACGCAAAGAACCTCCACGCAAAGAACACTACGGAAAGAACAATTACTAAGAAGCAACCGCCAATCAAACCCAAAAAACGAGAAGTCACCACTTCAACTACAACACTTAGAATGCGCCCTGATCAACACTAGATCGGCAGTCAAACACAGAGAGGAAATCCACGATTTCATCCTTCAACACAACACAGATTGCCTCTTTATCACAGAAAGTTGTCTCACTCCCGACTGCAACCCCATCCTCGCAGAATTGGTGCCTGAGAACTATCGCATATTAACCGAGCATAGAACAGGAGGCCTAGCAGTGATCTACAAATCCCACCTCGCTCTCACCAAACCAACTCTACAGAACTCATTACCCTTTATGGAAACACTCACCCTGCAACTTCAAACCTCCCCCGAGGAAACCATCCACATACTACTATGCTACAGACCACCTGGACCAAAGATGCATCTCCTCACACCCCTCACCGAATTCTTCTCGACATACACCCTGAAAACAAAAAATCTGCTGCTACTCGGGGACTTCAACCTCTAGGCTAACTCAACCCAGTATCCCATCGCCACCGCCTGCATCGACCAACTGGAAGAACTTGGTCTGCAGCAACTGATAAAAACACCCACGCATACGTCGGGACACACTTTGGACCTCATCTTCAAACAAAACATGAATATCAACAAGCTGGACAACAGACCTTTACCTTGGACAGACCACCACGCCATCAAATTTATATTAACCACCGACACCATCCTTCAAAAACCCAAATGCCCGACAACAATACACTGGGCAGGATCGAAGAGGAAACTACATTCTGAACTCTTCAAAACCACACTAGCAACCAAAATAGAAGTACCTAATCCGAACCACTCAACGGAACACTTACTCAACGCCTTAAACAAAGCTTTACTACAAACAGCAGACAAAGTCGCTCCGAAACGTTGAGCCCTCATCAGGAAAAACAACTCGGGCTGGTTTAACGGCACTCTCACTCTACTGAAACAAGAACGCAGAAGAGCGGAGGGAGCCTGGAGGAGAAACCCATCAAAAGAAAACCACACTAATTACAAAACCCTCACCAAAAATTATCACAAAGCGATCTTTAAAGCAAAAAAAAAAACTTTTCTCATACACAATCTCAAAAGCCCTAAATCATCCACGGGAGCTCTTCAAACTAGTTGCTCAGACTATGAACCCCACCTGCCTGGAGCCCCCGACAAGTGAGACACAAGAATTCTGCAATGAACTGTCTGACTTTTTTATTGACAAAATTGAAAAGATTCGGGCAACAATTCAACAGGAAAAAAACACCAATCCCATTCAGGAAAAGCAAGAAGAAGCAATCAACGTAATTGGTCCACGATCGACAAATTTCAAGCTGGTCCCAATCACCATTGACACCACAAAAAAACATCATCAGAAGCCTCCGAGACAACCCTTCTCCTAATGACACCATCCCTACAAATCTTTTGAAAGAATGCACTGACATCTTGGCACCCGACATAACGCACATCATAAACCAATCGTTCAAAGAAGGGATTGTTCCGATCACCCTCAAGCAAGGCATAATTAAACCCCTCTTAACCACTTTGCAACCGCCCTATGCCGAAAGTACGGCTCTAGGGCGGTTGCTGTATTCTAACTGGCCGTTAATTAACGGCCTGTCAGAATCGCGCTCCCGCGCGCCTCCTGAGGCGCGCACACGGGAACATCCGTGACCGCCGGGTCCAGAGGACCCGGCGCATCACGGATCATGGTAAATCACCGCTGATAGCGGCGGTTTACCACGTGATCGCGCCGTCCAATGACGGCGCGATCAGATGTAAACAGACCGGCGTCATTTGATGACGCCGGTTCCTCCCTCCTCTCTCTGTACCGATCGGTACAGTGTGAGAGGAGAGGGGAGGGAGCGGATGGCAGCGCCAGTGCTGCGGGCTGGATCTGTGACAAATGCAGTCACAGATCCATCCATCCCTCCCTCATATACCTGCAATACTCACCTCAGCAATACTCCACTCTCAATACCTGGGCATACTCTGCAATATCAGGCATACTCTGCAATACTCTGGGCAATACCTGGGCATACTCTGCAATACTCAGGCATACTCTGGCATACTCTGGCAATACTCTGGGCATACTCTGCAATACTCAGGCATACTCTGGCAATACTCTGGGCAATACTCTGGGCATACTCTGCAATACTCACTCTGGCATACTCTGGCAATACTCTGGGCAATACTCTGGGCATACTCTGCAATACTCAGGCATACTCTGGCAATACTCTGGGCAATACTCTGGGCATACTCTGCAATACTCAGGCATACTCTGGCAATACTCTGGGCAATACTCTGGGCATACTCTGCAATACTCAGGCATACTCTGGCAATACTCTGGGCATACTCTGCAATACTCTGGGCATACACTGGCAATACTCTGGGCAATACTCTGGGCATACTCCGCAATACTCTGCAATACTCTGGGCATACTCCGCAATACTCTGCAATACTCTGGGCATACTCTGCCAATACTCTGGGCATACTCTGCAATACCCTGGGCATACTCTGCATACTCCGCAATACTCTGGCAATACTCTGGGCATACTCTGGCAATACTCTGGGCATACTCTGGCAATACTCTGGGCATACTCTGGCAATACTCTGGGCATACTCTGCAATACTCTGGGCATACTCTGCAATACTCTGGGCATACTCTGCAATACTCTGGGCATACTCCGCAATACTCTGGGCATACTCTGCAATACCCTGGGCATACTCTGCAATACCCTGGGCATACTCTGCATACTCCGCAATACTCTGGCAATACTCTGGGCATACTCTGGCAATACTCTGGGCATACTCTGGCAATACTCTGGCAATACTCTGGGCATACTCTGGCAATACTCTGGGCATACTCTGCAATACTCTGGGCATACTCTGCAATACTCTGGGCATACTCCGCAATACTCTGGGCATACTCTGCAATACCCTGGGCATACTCTGGCAATACCCTGGGCATACTCTGGCAATACCCTGGGCATACTCTGGCAATACTCTGGGCATACTCTGCAATACTCTGGGCATACTCTGGCAATACTCTGGGCATACTCTGGCAATACTCTGGGCAATACTCTGGCAATACTCTGGGCATACTCTGGCAATACTCTGGGCATACTCTGCAATACTCTGGGCATACTCCGCAATACTCTGGGCATACTCTGCAATACCCTGGGCATACTCTGCAATACCCTGGGCATACTCTGCATACTCCGCAATACTCTGGCAATACTCTGGGCATACTCTGGCAATGCTCTGGGCATACTCTGGCAATACTCTGGGCATACTCTGGCAATACTCTGGGCATACTCTGGCAATACTCTGGGCATACTCTGCAATACTCTGGGCATACTCCGCAATACTCTGCAATACTCTGGGCATACTCTGCCAATACTCTGGGCATACTCTGCAATACCCTGGGCATACTCTGCATACTCCGCAATACTCTGGCAATACTCTGGGCATACTCTGGCAATACTCTGGGCATACTCTGGGCATACTCTGGGCATACTCTGGCAATACTCTGGGCATACTCTGCAATACTCTGGGCATACTCTGCAATACTCTGGGCATACTCCGCAATACTCTGGGCATACTCTGCAATACCCTGGGCATACTCTGCAATACCCTGGGCATACTCTGCATACTCCGCAATACTCTGGCAATACTCTGGGCATACTCTGGCAATACTCTGGGCATACTCTGGCAATACTCTGGCAATACTCTGGGCATACTCTGGCAATACTCTGGGCATACTCTGCAATACTCTGGGCATACTCTGCAATACTCTGGGCATACTCCGCAATACTCTGGGCATACTCTGCAATACCCTGGGCATACTCTGGCAATACCCTGGGCATACTCTGGCAATACCCTGGGCATACTCTGGCAATACTCTGGGCATACTCTGCAATACTCTGGGCATACTCTGGCAATACTCTGGGCATACTCTGGCAATACTCTGGGCATACTCTGGCAATACTCTGGGCAATACTCTGGCAATACTCTGGGCATACTCTGGCAATACTCTGGGCATACTCTGGCAATACTCTGGGCATACTCTGCAATACTCTGGGCATACTCCGCAATACTCTGGGCATACTCTGCAATACCCTGGGCATACTCTGCAATACCCTGGGCATACTCTGCATACTCCGCAATACTCTGGCAATACTCTGGGCATACTCTGGCAATGCTCTGGGCATACTCTGGCAATACTCTGGGCATACTCTGGCAATACTCTGGGCATACTCTGCAATACTCTGGGCATACTCTGCAATACTCTGGGCATACTCTGCAATACTCTGGGCATACTCTGCAATACTCTGGGCATACTCCGCAATACTCTGGGCATACTCTGCAATACCCTGGGCATACTCTGGCAATACCCTGGGCATACTCTGGCAATACCCTGGGCATACTCTGGCAATACTCTGGGCATACTCTGCAATACTCTGGGCATACTCTGCAATACTCTGGGCATACTCTGGCAATACTCTGGGCATACTCTGGCAATACTCTGGGCATACTCTGGCAATACTCTGGGCATACTCTGGCAATACTCTGGGCAATACTCTGGCAATACTCTGGGCATACTCTGGCAATACTCTGGGCATACTCTGGCAATACTCTGGGCATACTCTGCAATACTCTGGGCATACTCCGCAATACTCTGGGCATACTCTGCAATACCCTGGGCATACTCTGCAATACCCTGGGCATACTCTGCATACTCCGCAATACTCTGGGCATACTCTGGCAATGCTCTGGGCATACTCTGGCAATACTCTGGGCATACTCTGGCAATACTCTGGGCATACTCTGGCAATACTCTGGGCATACTCTGCAATACTCTGGGCATACTCTGCAATACTCTGGGCATACTCCGCAATACTCTGGGCATACTCTGCAATACCCTGGGCATACTCTGCAATACCCTGGGCATACTCTGCATACTCCGCAATACTCTGGCAATACTCTGGCAATACTCTGGGCATACTCTGCAATACTCTGGGCATACTCTGCAATACTCTGGGCATGCTCTGCAATACTCTGGGCATACTCCGCAATACTCTGGGCATACTCCGCAATACTCTGGGCATACTCCGCAATACTCTGGGCATACTCCGCAATACTCTGGGCAATACTCTGGGCAATACTCTGGGCAATACTCTGGGCATACTCCGCAATACTCTGGGCATACTTAGCAATACTCTGGGCATACAGCAGCCCCTGTCCCCGCGAGCTCGCATGCAGAAGCGAACGCATACGCAAGTCCCGCCCACATATAAAAACGGTGTTCAAACCACATGTGAGGTATCTTTATATCATGTTTTGGGGTTTTATGTATTTTTCTAGCAAATAAATGATGATTTTTACATGTAGGAGAGAAATGTCAGAATTGGCCTGGGTGCTCCCTGCATGTTGGGCCTCTGTATGTGGCCGCACTGTGTAAAAGTCTCACACATGGGGTATCGCCATACTCGGGAGGAATAGCAGAATGTGTTTTGGGGTGTAATTTGTGGTATGCATATGCTGTGTGTGAAAAATAACCTAATAATATGAAAATTTGATGAAAAATAAATAAATCTTGATTTTGCAAAGAATTGTGGGAAAAAATTACAACTTTAAAAAACTCACCAGGCCTCTTTCTAAATACCTTGGAATGTCTTCTTTCCAAAAAGGGGTCATTTGGGGGGTATTTGTACTTTTCTGGCATGTTAGGGTCTCAAGAAATGAGAGAGGCTGTCAGTACTTCAGGTGTGATGAAATTGATCAATTTTCAGAATTTGGTACCATAGCTTGTAGACCCCATAACTTTCACCCAGACTAAATAATATCCAACATTTTTTATCAAAGATATGTAGCAGTATACATTTTAGGCCAAATTTATGAAGAAAAATTACTTTTTTGCAAAATTTTATAATAGAAATGAAGAAAAATTATTATTTTTTGCAAAATTTTGTTCTTTTTTCATTTATAGCAAAAAAAATAAAAACCGCAGAGGTGATGAAACACCACCAAAAGAAAGCTCTATTTGTGGGAAAAAAAGGACAAAAATTTCATTTGGTTATAGTGTTGTATGACTGAGTTATTGTCATTCAAAATGTGAGAGCACCGAAAGCTGAAAATTGGTCTGGTTATTAAGGGTGTTTAAGTGCCCAGTGGTCAAGTGGTTAAAGAAACCCAACCTCAACCCTAAAGACCCCAACCATCGCAGACCGATAACAAGCCTGAACATCATCTCCAAGATAATGGAGAAACCTGTAGTACAACAGCTCCAGCCCCATCTGGACGCCCACAAACTCCTAGATCCCCTTCAATCAGGTTTTTGCCCAGGCCACGGGACAGAAACGGCTTTCCTCAAGATATGGGATGACGCTCTCGAAGCAGCAGATGACAGAGAATCCTGTCTCCTAGTGCTGCTGGACCTCAGCACAGCCTTCGACACGGTAGATCATAATACATTGCTCACACGACTCAAAGAAGTAGCCAGAGTTGCAGACTCGGCCATGCCGTGGTTCGCATCTTTTTTAGAAAATCGCACTCAGACAGTGAAAATGGGAGACTTTACATCAGAAACACGGACCATCACATGCGGAGTCCCTCAAGGATCACCTCTATCACCTGTACTCTTCAACATCTACATCCGCCCGCTCCTCAAAATCATCAGCAAACAGGACCTGCGCTACCACTCCTATGCCGACGACACACAGCTTTACCTTTGAATCACCAACAAAAAAGCCCAATATCGTGAACTAGAAAAATGCCTCACACTGATCGACAATTGGATGACCGAAAGCTCCCTCAAACTCAACGGATCCAAAACAGAACTACTCATCCTTCACGCAAATCGGAATTCCAACTCTAGGACCACATGGACACCACCCACTATCCTTGGACAAACCATCACGCCAAGCAACAAAGCCAAATGTCTCGGAGTCATCTTTGACTCAGACATGACGATGGATGCACAAATAGGATCAGTCGTTAGCGGGGGTCATCATTTGCTCCGCATGCTACGTAGACTCGTCCCCTTCATCCCGGAAGAAGACACACAGTAGTGGTAGGAACAATCATCAACTCACGACTCGACTACGCAAACTCCCTCTACTTAGGACTACCAAAATACCAGATCTCACGTCTACAAGTCGTCCAGAATATGGCAGCCAGACTGGTAGCAAGAAAAAAACGTGGGAATCAGTCTCCCCTGTCTTAAGGGCCCTCCACTGGCTGCCTGTACAAGACCGGGTGACTTTCAAGACACTCTGCCTAACCCACAAATGTACACAAGGAAACGCTCCCCAATACTTAAGTGAGAAAATAAAACCCTACGTCACCAACTGCGTGCTCCTGTCAACCAACCAAAACCTTCTCCAAATCCCTAGATCCCGCTACAAATCTGCAGTCCAAGGACCTCGACTCTGGAATGCTCTCCCCACGACCATCCACCTGGAAGAAAACCATCTGGTTTTTAGGAAAAAACTGAAGACCCATCTCTTCTGAATGACCAGGACCACACTGGAAGGAAAGCGCCTTGAGGCGATTTAGTTCGCATTGTTGCGCTATACAAGTTACTCACTCACTCACTCACTCACTCACTCACTCACTCACTCACTCACTCACATACAATATATACACATACAGTATACATACACATACTGTTTACACACACTATACATACAGTATATACACACACACTATACATACAGTATATACACACACACTATACATACAGTATATACACACACACTATACATACAGTATATATATATATATACGCCCACATACATACATAGTATATACATACAGTATATACACACATATACATTATACATACAGTATATACACACACTATACATACACACATACAAACGGTATAAGCACATACACATACAGTATACAGGCATACCCCACTTTTAAGTACACAATGGGACCAGAGCATGTATGTAAAACGAAAATTTACTTAAAGTGAAACAATATATTTTTTCACTTCTAGAGTATAGTGGGGGGTCAGGGGCTGTAGTGGGGGTGTTAGGGGCACAACGGAACCGGAGCGGGCTATGCTCTCGGAGCTTCAGCTCTTTCTACTGCACCTGCAAAATGTCTGTACAGTACTTGTAAGGCACTTTACATAAACTCGCGAGTGTATGTAAAGTGAGTGAACTTAAAGCGGGGTATGCCTGTATACACATATACATTATACATACAGTATATACACACACTATACATACAGTATAAACACACATTATACATACACACACAAACAGTATATACACACATACAGTATATACACACACTATACTTACATACACCAGCATTTTCCACCCAAAAATCAGCCTGATTGAATGCACTGCTGCACCATCTCCCGACATGCTGGGACTTGTAGTGCCCCAGGAGCTCACAGACACATGAGTTGGTAATACAGGAAATAGAGGAGGGGACCGTGCCTGTGTAGTGGTGGGTAGCTAATGAGTAAGCAGGTGTAGTAGAGACTGAGGGAGACATTCAGGACATGTCCTTCTGTGGCTTGCGCAGCACTATGAAGTGCCTCATGCGCTGTGGCATTAGAAGAATTGTGATATCTCTGACTTTTCAGTCCAACAAGACTGTCTATTACTCTGAAAATTCCTCTATTGCCGTTCTATGGAAGCAGTAGGTTTAAAGAGCACACCAAATGCTTAAAATAACTTCTTTATTAACTTCACTTTTCTTCATATATAATACTGCTGCTTTGCAGCAGACAGTCCATGTACAAAAAACACGTGATGAATAAAGTATAACATAAAATGGTGGTTCAAATATTTAATCTTGTCATTTAACATAAGATGGTGGATATATTTCTTTCTTCAGTATTTACTCTCTCTCTCTCTCTCTCTCTCTCTCTGTAAGTTATTAAAGCATTCTCTGATTTCTCTGAAAGGTATAACTGTGGTTTGCAACTTGGTTTGCAGGGTTGCTTTTGCAGGGTTAGCTTAGTTGGGTTTGGTTTGTGAATTAGGTTAGGTGACTTAGTTGTTCGGTGGAGGTATGGTATGGTATGATGAGTGGTGGAACTATTTTGCCCTGTTGCTTCCATTAAACTGCTTTGGCCTTGTGTCTGTTCTGCTGTGTCTCTGTCTCCATGTGGCTCTGTCTCTGTGTGGAATAATCTAGCAGCACATGGAGTATTAGGAACCTCCCAGACAGAGTGTTTGTAAAGCTGGCTGTGACTGGTCAAGACTCTGCTCAACGTGAGATTAGCTGTGATTGGGCAAAGGCTTCTGATGAGTCACAAAAGCTTAACTATATGTTTCTGGCATGAATTCAACTGTGTTATTGCTTACCTACTGCTGCCATACAAACAAATGACTCTTAAAGGCATATTTTTTATTTTGCTTCTGTGAACACAACATACAACTGTTCTATGACATCCAAGCATAAAATCACAGTGAATAACTCTGCCGTTGTCTCTCACATATAAACATGTGCTCTACATTAGGTTATTAGCAGGTTGAGCTGTATATACATGTAGGTTATATTAGCTACCTAGGACAGGTTCTAGCTGGCCAGCTACACCTTCCTCCAGAAGTAGTGCACTTCTTACACACAAAATCAATCTAATAGCCTCAGAGACAGGAGGAGCCATGCAAGAGGTAACACATCCTCTCCCTCTCTGCTCACCAGGGTAATCCACTGATAAGGATCCATCTTGTAAAACTCAGCCAGCTTACCTTATCAGGCAGTCCGTCACACACTGCAAGCTGTGTCCCTGCCTCCCTCTTCTCTCCTCCAGCAGTCGGCATCTCCTGCTTCTGTGTCAAAAGCAAGCTGACCATGGGTATATGTAGGAGGCCTGCCCCCAGTCAACCCTAGTTGGGGAATTGGTCAGAGCTCCCCATATGTACCCTATGACATTTCCAGCTCTCTGCCCTTCCCCTTTTCCAGAACCTTGTCCTTTTTTTTTTGTTTTTACATATTATTATACATACATATTATTACATATCTTGTATTTCATATATTGGGTTGCAGCAGTCTTCTTAGGTACTTGGACATGGAACACAGGTAGTCTTTTCTATTTATTTTTTTGTTCTTTTGAATGCACCAGAATAGACAAAAAATGGCCATACAACACTTTTTTCTGACATTGTGCTTTACCATGGGTTGTAGTGCATGCAACATCTGTAGTAGGTACATTGGTAAGGTGCACTGTTGTCACATTAGGAATAAACAGCCCTTTCATGTGGGCTACTTAAAGCGGAGGTTCACCCTAAATATAAGATCTCCCATGTGATCCAGCATACTGGCGTCAGCGCCAGTATGCTGTTTTTTTTTTTTTTAATCCCACACTTACTGTATTATCCTGGAATTTCATTTTTTTCCCCCGCGGTGGACGGCACCAGTATAGCGCGTCACATCTTCCGAAAATACCCAATATGGACTCGGGTAATCTCGGCGAAAATGCGGCGCCTGCGCACAGACCTAGGAGCTGACTGCGCAGGCGCCGTATTTCTCCGAGTCCTATTTCGGAGGGCGTGACGCGCCATAGCCGTAGGACTCGGAGAAATACGGCGCCTGCGCAGTCAGCTCCTAGGTCTGTGCGCAGGCGCCGCATTTTCGCCGAGACTACCCGAGTCCATATTGGGTATTTTCGGAAGATGTGACGCGCTATACTGGCGCCGTCCACCGCGGGGGAAAAAAATGAAATTCCAGGATAATACAGTAAGTGTGGGATTAAAAAAAAAAAAAAAACAGCATACTGGCGCTGATGCCAGTATGCTGGATCACATGGGAGATCTTATATTTAGGGTGAACCTCCGCTTTAACCAGTGTTAACAGGCATCAATAATGGCGTAATATTTTTTTATTTTTTTGCTGCGAGTAGAAGCATCTTATATATATAATAACACAATGGGGCTGATTTACTATTGAAGCTGCGCTGCGCCGGTACATGCATCAGTTGGCACGCCGGATGAGGAGCTAATTAGGCGCGCATTGAGGCGCGCATTGAGGCGCGCATTGAGGCGCAACGCAATAGTAAATGTGCAAATGTGCTGCTGTACACGCATTGCCATGGTAAATCTCCCAAAGCTTCTAGTGTAGGTGCATTTGTATCTAATTGGGTGTGTCTTGCTAGCCAATTAGTATCTGTCCTCACTTCATTAACCCCTTGTTATGACAAAGTCATTATTATAATATATCTTTGATTTTAATGTTTTTTTTGGCTTTCTTTTAGTATGGAAATCTTTTAATTGAAAATCAAAGAACAGAGGCCTTTAGAAACCCAAGAATTTTCATTTCTCATAGTTTTAAATGTGACAATACAGGGCAATTATTTACATCTTCCATGAATTCCATTCAGTGCAATGAGCCTGTTTGATTGTCTTTCAATGCGTCTTCCTATTCCTGCTTGTGCCTCTGTTTGTACTATTTCATCCCCAAAGATGTGTGATTTACAATGCGACTTTGCAATGCTTTTTTTTATGCAGTCATGCGACTGTTGTAAAACATGTGAGAACAAGTCGCACAGAAGTTGGAACAAAGTAGTGCACAAATATTTTAGCCCAATTGTACTCCTGCGTGTCAGAACAGATCAATGTAAGTCGCAACATCATTTTTGAAAAACTAGTGATGACATGTTATTGGAAATTGTTGCAGCTTTGGAAATAAAAAGGTCTCCGAAGTCAATATTTGTTTTTTATTATTATTTTAAACACAAAATCAAAAACAGAGGAGAGGGATGGGGAAATGGCTGTTCAGCTTCCAAACAACCTCTGGCCTTCCAGGGTGTTTATGCAGGTCCAAGATGCCAGTTCTTGGCCTTGTGCCCCAACGTATACACTTTCCACAAACGAAGATGAGTGGAGGATGTGAAGATGGCTTTCTACCAACAGGATCCGTAAGCAGTACCACTCCTGTACAATGACAATGAAATCTATATGAGTCATATTTCAGAATCTCCTTTTATTTAATGCAGACTAGTTAGAGTTTGGTCAATCACTTTATCATAGATTAGGAGTGAAACAAACATATTGGTTACTGCTGGGTGCCCCCCAAATGACTAGAGGCCCTGCCTGGTGAGACGTTTTTGGCCCCTCACCCCGCTTATCAACATGAATATTTTAATGTGACATGTCACTGTTGGCAGTGCCCCCCCCCCCCTTATCAACATTAATATTTAATGTTACATGTCATTTAGCTTAGAGCCCCAGGGAGGTCAGGATCGTCACTGTATTAACGTCATGTGGGGCATACAGGACTTGTTAGGTGCACGTTTGTCATTGGGCACCTATAGACTCAGACGAGCCGTGTGTGCATGCTGGTCTGTGTAGTGCATGCCTGCTGTGCATATTTAGGTTTTGGTTTCTCTTAGAAATCAATCTCAAAGTTTATAAAGATGTTCCTATTTTCTGGAATTACAAACGGCTTTGCTTCCTTGGACAGGGAGCTGTGTTTGTGCTCTGGGTATCACCTGGGTACTGGTTAAGGCACACACCTGTGACTCCAGACAGTCCCTCTGAACGGGTTTCCCAGGGTCCAATGCTCATGTGCTTATTCATCTAAAGAATACAAAAACATTACAGATGTCAAAAACTTAGCAGAAGTCATTTCATAATACACATGTTGGCTCTCTCTAAAGGGGACACAAACACATGACAGCTGTTCTACTCCTTCTCCACTCCATGTCAGAAAATAAACTATGCTTGCCATTTATTTTGGGGTTGTGCTGCCCAGTGGCATCATGTTGATGGCAGCAGACTCCATATAATGCCAAGAAGAGGTGACAGATATTTCTTAGTGTGGGTGTCCATGTTATGTTGTTAGTTTTCCAGATTCACAACTAGGTAGGATTACTTACCTGTAAAATATCGCCTGATGAGCTCAGCCCGAGTAACCAATCCTGCCTCAGTGTGCTCCCTCCTGGCAACTGGTGGCTGATGGACCTCAGGCTCCCTCTCCTCCTCAGAAGTCTCCCAGGATTCATTCCTTGCCAAACATATGTTGTGTAAGACACAGCATGCAAGAATGATCCTGGCAGACTTCCGAGGAGAGTACAGGAGTTCTCCCCCAGGCCTGGCCAGACACATGAACCTACTCTTTAATAGTCCAAATGTGGACTCAATAATAGAGCGGGATTTGCGGTGGGCCCTATTATATCTGTGTTCTGGCTGGCTATGGGGGTACCTCACTGGGGCCATCAGCCACGCCAGTTGGGGGTAACCAGCATCCCCTGCAAAAACAAAAGTCAAAATTAGTACATTTCATGTTTGTGAAGTGACTTCCCCCCTACATCATCCCCAACAATTTTTACATCAAGTTCAAGGTTTACACCAGGGGTCCTCAAACTATGGCCCTCCAGTTGTTCAGGAACTACAATTCCCATCATGCCTAGTCATGTCTGTGAATGTCAGAGTTTTACAATGCCTCGTGGGATTTGGAGTTCCACAACAGCTGGAGGGCCATAGTTTGAAGATCCCTGGTTTACACTATACATGCTACCTAAGGCTGGCCATACATTATACAATTTTATTTAGATTTCCCCTAACCATACAAACCCTTTGTTTGCAAACAGGCCCTTGCAATATGAATTTTAGGGTAAATCAAATCCAATTGGTTTCTTCTAATTGTATGGTGTATGGCCAGCTTATGGCTGATCTGGTGAAAACTTTGGTCAAAGTCAGCCCATATTTCTTCTGTTAGGTTGACCTTAAACAGGTAAGCTGATTGGTTTATATGCAGAAGTGAGACTTATGTTGCAAGCTCCATTTTTTGGAAGAAGGTTGCATTTCCTTAAACGGGGGATTGCAATGTCAACTTTACTTCTGCCTACAAACCAATCTTCATCCAGGTTTTAGTGCCAACACTTCTTGGAACAAGCTGAGGTGAGAAGCTGATTGGCTACCATGCAGAGCTGCAGCAGATTCACAGTGCACCAGTTCTAGCAAATACACCCCAATGATGCCATTCATGTCAACCGAGCAGAAGTAAATCAGTGTTCATGAACCCTGTCCTCAGGGCCCACTAACAGGCCAGGTTGGCAAGAAAAATTAAATAGATCACAGGTGATATAATTTGCTGCTCAGTGATTGCAGTATTCTAGTCTGCATCTCCCAAGGTAATACATAAAACCTGGCCTGTTAGTGGGTCCTGAGGACAGGGTTGATTACATTAAACAGTGTACATTTGTTTCCTAAAAAGTGTTTCCATTATATCTTACCAATGAGCCATCCTGAGGGCATTTGGCCACTCTCAAACTTTTGATATAGGGCAGTCTGGCGTAGGATGAAAGCATCATGGCATGACCCTGGAAAACCCGTGCGTGCACTCATTATGCGCTGTCTGGCATCACATACAACCTGGACATTCAGGGAGTGGTACTGCTTACGGTTCCTGAAGTCCACTTCACATCTCCTGGGGGGCCTGATAGCGACGTGGGTACAATCAATGGCCCCCAGGATCTGTGGAAATTCTCCACGTTGGTAGAAAGCCACCTTCACATTATTCCACTCATCTTCACTTTGTGGCCAGTGTATAAATTGGGGCACAAGGTCAAGAATGGCATTAATGACCTGCATAAACACCCTGGACACCGTGGGTTGGCTGATGCCCAAGATGAGGCCAGAGGTGGTTTGGAAGCTGCCACGGCCCAAAATATAAAGTGTTGACAATAATTTCACCATGCCAGGAACCGCCTGGCTTCTTGTGGTCTGGGGCTCGAGTTTTTCTGACATCAGCCCATACAAAAACTCTATTGCTCCTCGTGTTAGTCGGAATCTCCTCCGGACATCGGTGTCCCTCATCTCTTGGAGGATGGCCCGTGGCAGAAACAGCCGAGGCTGTCGTATGCGGGGTGCAGCAATCCCCGCAGTCTCTTCCTCCCTTAGTTCATTTTCTATGGCCTCTAGTGCTAAACATATTGCCATACCGAGGACATTTTGCACTGTTGCCATTATGAAAAGAAAGGCAGTAAAAATTCCAGTCTAATTTATGCTTGCACACATGCGCGGAAATATGCGCGTATGACGTCATTCCGCACGGGAAATATATACGCCATTTTTCCCGCCAAATTTGCGCGCAAAACACATGAACCACACCCTCCTCTAGTATAAAACAAACATTGCTTGTTCTTCATTCTTGCTTCTGGCTGCAGAGTTGGCACACCAACTTTCTTGTGAAGGTAAGTCACATATTTAAGTATGACCTGCTTCAAAAAATCCCTTCAAATTACCATCTCCTTCCACTGAACATTTCCCTAAAGTGTCTTTATTTTTGAATAATTACAAAATTGTTTATCAATACCATGCTGGGTTTATGAATTAACTTTTGTTGTGATTCCCCCCCCCCCCCCCCATTGGATGTGTGTGTGTGTGTCTCTCTAATTGGTACAATTGCTGCATGGATTTTCCATATTAGCTATGTGGCTTTCGGTTGGTATACATTTTGGCCCTACAAATATGCAGACATGCTGGTTAAAACCCCATACACACTCTTAGCAAAAACCTCTAATATGATGTTTTATTGTATGTACTTAATTTTGGAGGCAAACAGGCAGGCCCTTGCACTATATAGTGGAAGGCAAATCTCAATCCCATTTTCTTTGTTTAATTTTATGTATGGCCAGACTACTAATTCCTCAATTATTTGGAATGTGAGTTAGACAAGTTGGTTCTTTCCTTGAGGGCAGCCCATGGACAATCCTTTAACGCTTTTTGGTCCCTCGTCAAGTTTTAGGGGTAACAGGGTTGCTTTTGTTTGACCAGCAGCACATGCATTGTACTGGACTGCTTGCTGCGTAATGGCTTTATGCATCCAAATGTTTCCTGAATCATTTCTGCTCTGCAGGGGCTGGTCAAGTGCATGCTGATTCTCAAACACGATTTGTCATGTTTCTTGCAGCAGTTGAGGGGGAAGGCTTCATGGAGTTTAGTAACTTGATTACCCCATGGGGTCGCCCTGTCTGCTCCTTCTATTACACCCTACTCAATGGAATTTTGCCTGGAGCCTGTTTGTATAGCATTGCATCTTTACATTTTATTTTCTGACATCCCTTTAGCATCACTAAATCTTTATTAGACATGGCACCCTCTGCACCCCCCTCCCCCTTGATTGCATGTTTGCTAGCTGTTCATGTTCTCTTTGCCTTCATAGAACTAATGTTTGTTTGTTTGGTTTGTCTTTCTAATTTCAGATTTCGAGTGCGATTTTTGGGCCATTAGCCCCTCCCCTTTGTTCCCCTTAATTGGTTCCTGCGTTGTAAGTTCCTCCCCTATCTTGTTTGCTAGCTGTTCATGTTCTCTTTGCCTTCATAGAACTAATGTTTGTTTGTTTGGTTTGTCTTTCTAATTTCAGATTTCGAGTGTGATTTTTGGGCCATTAGCCCCTCCCCTTTGTTCCCCTTAATTGGTTCCTGCGTTGTAAGTTCCTCCCCTATCTTGTTTGCTAGCTGTTCATGTTCTCTTTGCCTTCATAGAACTAATGTTTGTTTGTTTGGTTTGTCTTTCTAATTTCAGATTTCGAGTGTGATTTTTGGGCCATTAGCCCCTCCCCTTTGTTCCCCTTAATTGGTTCCTGCGTTGTAAGTTCCTCCCCTATCTTGTTTGCTAGCTGTTCATGTTCTCTTTGCCTTCATAGAACTAATGTTTGTTTGTTTGGTTTGTCTTTCTAATTTCAGATTTCGAGTGTGATTTTTGGGCCATTAGCCCCTCCCCTTTGTTCCCCTTAATTGGTTCCTGCGTTGTAAGTTCCTCCCCTATCTTGTTTGCTAGCTGTTCATGTTCTCTTTGCCTTCATAGAACTAATGTTTGTTTGTTTGGTTTGTCTTTCTAATTTCAGATTTCGAGTGTGATTTTTGGGCCATTAGCCCCTCCCCTTTGTTCCCCTTAATTGGTTCCTGCGTTGTAAGTTCCTCCCCTATCTTGTTTGCTAGCTGTTCATGTTCTCTTTGCCTTCATAGAACTAATGTTTGTTTGTTTGGTTTGTCTTTCTAATTTCAGATTTCGAGTGTGATTTTTGGGCCATTAGCCCCTCCCCTTTGTTCCCCTTAATTGGTTCCTGCGTTGTAAGTTCCTCCCCTATCTTGTTTGCTAGCTGTTCATGTTCTCTTTGCCTTCATAGAACTAATGTTTGTTTGTTTGGTTTGTCTTTCTAATTTCAGATTTCGAGTGTGATTTTTGGGCCATTAGCCCCTCCCCTTTGTTCCCCTTAATTGGTTCCTGCGTTGTAAGTTCCTCCCCTATCTTGTTTGCTAGCTGTTCATGTTCTCTTTGCCTTCATAGAACTAATGTTTGTTTGTTTGTTTGGTTTGTCTTTCTAATTTCAGATTTCGAGTGTGATTTTTGGGCCATTAGCCCCTCCCCTTTGTTCCCCTTAATTGGTTCCTGCGTTGTAAGTTCCTCCCCTATCTTGTTTGCTAGCTGTTCATGTTCTCTTTGCCTTCATAGAACTAATGTTTGTTTGTTTGGTTTGTCTTTCTAATTTCAGATTTCCAGTGAGATTTTTGGGCCATTAGCCCCTCCCCTTTGTTCCCCTTAATTGGTTCCTGCGTTGTAAGTTCCTCCCCTATCTTGTTTGCTAGCTGTTCATGTTCTCTTTGCCTTCATAGAACTAATGTTTGTTTGTTTGGTTTGTCTTTCTAATTTCAGATTTCGAGTGTGATTTTTGGGCCATTAGCCCCTCCCCTTTGTTCCCCTTAATTGGTTCCTGCGTTGTAAGTTCCTCCCCTATCTTGTTTGCTAGCTGTTCATGTTCTCTTTGCCTTCATAGAACTAATGTTTGTTTGTTTGGTTTGTCTTTCTAATTTCAGATTTCGAGTGTGATTTTTGGGCCATTAGCCCCTCCCCTTTGTTCCCCTTAATTGGTTCCTGCGTTGTAAGTTCCTCCCCTATCTTGTTTGCTAGCTGTTCATGTTCTCTTTGCCTTCATTGAACTAATTTTGTGGTTTTGGATTTTTGTTTCTTTACAGACCTTGTGATTATGCCCACGAGAAGGCCCGGGGGTGTGAGGCTGGAAGGCCGTGGAGGAAGAAGGGGGCGCACAAGGGGGCGCACGGCGCAAAGGATGCCCTCACCTGGGGAGGGATCCTCCCAAAGGCATCCAGGGCGCATGCCAGCTTTTTCCAACGTCGAAAATATGACCCTGGTGAGGGAATATTTGCGACACCACGTTGAAATGAGGGGCATTGGCACCTCACGTCTGGGGTCGGCCCAAAGAGACCAGCTGTGGCAGGAGATTGCTGGGGTCGTGTGTGGAGTTGGAGGTCGTGCTCGCCGTACCGCTGCCAAGGTCCAGAAACACTGGAATGACCTGATGGGGCGGCTCAGGAAGAAGCTGGGCACGTGGGCTTCCCAGGGGTATGTGACAAGGCAAGGAGTGGCGCCATCACACCTTGCCCGCCTAACGAACTACCAGAGGCTAATGCTGGATGTCATCAGCATGGAGACTGTAGTTGGTGTGAGTACTCGGGATGACACTGATGACATCCAGCATGGTAAGTAAAAATCAGATGTACCAGTTGTAAAGTGTGTCTTGAGGAGGAAACATGTTGGATTTCTAAAATTGAATGTGCTTGCATTGCAGCCTCCAGTCCTAGGTCACCTACCCCTGGGAGTCCCTCTGGCCTGCCACAACTTCATGAGCCGCCCACACAGCCTGACCAGGTCCCCCCTGGTAAGTAAGCAAATGACCTCTGCTTTGTGTGCCCAAAATACAACAGTAAGAGGAAGCTTGTTTAACCTTAAAAATATCTTTACAGCAACACACCAGCAGGAGGAGGCAGTGGCGGCGAGCAACTTCCAACTCCACCAAAGCCAGGAGGAAGACCTAGGTTAGTATGTTTTGAACTGCCAATGCCCCATATGCTTGGAGGTCCAGAAAAAAATGGTGGTGGTAGGGGGGTGCTCATGCTTTTATATACATAATTCTGTGAATAGGGTGTCCTCCATTGCAAAGCAAACACTCACACATATATTGAGGGCAAAGGCCTCTTTAATGGTGGTTTGGGCTGGTTTGTCAGTGGCAACATTTGCATTTGAAGTCTTTGCCAAGCTGGGTCACATTGAAAGATTTGTCCACATGATTCCCAAAGACAAACTGGGCAAAATGTCTGTTTGTAATGCTAGATTATTTTGGGTGTTTACTTACTATTCTTGCTTTGTTTGAAATGCAGATTTTGACTTGAGTATGGCTGCTGCTGGAGTGGAGGACGATACTGCATCCAATGTGGGGGTATGTGCAATTCCAAAAATGTGTGTTGAACATTGAAAGGAGTCCTGTGTACTTGTTGTAATGACTTTTTGGTGGGGTTTTACGCTTTTGAACACAATGCAGCTGCTCCTGCTGACTTGCCTTCACAGGTGTTAAGATCAATACTGATTCTTTTTGGCCACGAGTGTTTACACAGAACCAGTAGATTAGGTGCTTGCCCACAAAGATTCCTTGGCCATTGATCCATCAAGTTTAGTATTGGAAAAGGGATAGTGACAAATCTTAAGTATCTGGGCATGTTAATCAGATTCTAAAATCATCTTGTTCCAAACATTTGAAGACCCCTGTGCTAAGTAACGCAGCTTTGAACATGTTTTTTTTAGTTCCGTTTTTCTAATTATTTATGCAAATGGCAGCCACTTGTAAGAATGTTTGTGTGTTCAGAAATGCAAAGGATTTGTTTTCTAATTCAATATTATGGTTTTTGTTTCTTTCCAGCCCACATTGGATGCAGCAGAATCAGCACCCCTGCCACCTAGGCAAACACGCCTTATCAATCTTAGTGAAAGGTTGGCTGCCCAGGTGGATAGATTCATGGAGCAAGGTGGCCCTTCTACACAAATTAATTATGTAGAAAGGACACTGGCGCTCCTACAGGAAACCTTGAGCCACCAAGCTCAGGACCGCCAACAATTGGAGCGTAGGGACCAGGATCATGCTTCCCAACTTTCCCTGTTGACTGTGGCTATCAACAACCAGACTGCAGTCCTCAGGGAAAGTCGTGATCAGATTCAGGGCCTGCGTTTAGCGGTAGAGCAACTAAATGCAACAGTAGCCAGATTCTCTCACAGCAGGGCCAGTAGCAGTGAAGAGCAAGGTGTTGTGTTGCTACAAGATGACCCTGTTGCCAGGCCAGGGTCAGAAAGCCATGGGGTGGCTGATTCAGATGTTTTCCGTATGGACACTCCCTCCCAATTAGATGTTCTACCCACTTCCTCACATGCCACCACAGACCCTAACACACAAACACACCATTCTTCTTCCTGTTCCCAAGTTTCACACATGCCCCCACCTGACCAGCCTACACCTTCTCACACAGCACCTACCCCCACTCCACTTGTATCCTTGCCCTCTGTCACACCCACCTCTGGACACGCTCAACCTGACCCCTCTCCTAGTTCAAATGTCACTACCCCTCTTCACGAAACCCCTAATCCCCAAATCTATGCTACCTCTGACCCCAACATCCTTCCCTCTAGTTTACCCTATTTTCATTTTCCAGTCAACCCCCAAACTTTCACTACCCTCCCTGGTTTCCAATATTATGCCTTGCCCCAATCCACCTCTCATCCCTTCACCATCCCTCCCGCACTAATTCAGGCCAGGACTCCACTCCAGCAGAGAACTGCCGTACAAGTGCCCCAGCAGCAGCAGCAGCAGATGGCCAGACTGATGGCCCAGCAAGAACAGTTATATCGAGAAATGTCCAGGCTCCTGGAACAGCCGGCACAAGAGGAACAACCACGGGAACAGCAGGAACCCCAATAATTTTTTCCCGTTTTTTTTTATGGTTTTATTTTTGACTTGCTAAATTAAAATGTCCTTTATACTTTAAAATAAATTACACTTATGAATAGGAGGCTTCCCTTTGTTTTCTTTTTTTAATTCTGATAAGTCCACATACACAATCTAAGTTTGTGTTAATCTAGATTATATCTAATCGCTAAACTATTTTGATTTGAACAAACGAGAAGATGAGCACAAAGCTTAAATGGGTTATCAATGTTTGCTTAGGAATGTAACATTTTCAAACTAGGTAACTTAAAGCGAGTGAATTGTTGGTTCACTTACCTTTTTCCTTCCATTTCTGTGTTTCTTTTTTTGGGTGTTTGTTTTCTTTGTCTGAATTTCTCACTTCCTGTTTCTCCACAGTAAGGTCTTGAGTAAGCTATTGACTTTCCCCTGCTCCAAAGATGTTGGGAAGCTTACTGATGAAAAACGGGAAGTGAGAATTTTGAACAACTAAAGAAGGCATTTAGAAGGGAAATGTAAGGAAAGGGTAGAAAAGAACAAACAAGCCTTACACGACACTACACTACACTACAGGCCCTTACACTACAGTACATGTTTTGGGTAAAGATGCCTGGGGCCTAGGTTGGCCATTGCTGGAGTGCTCAGGAGGGGAAGATATTATTGTGCCAGCTACGTGCAGAAGACCATTGTAGCTTAACCCTTTGCCAGTGTTCTTAACAAATACTGTTGGAGTTCTTTACAAAAGGTCAATACACTTTGAAGTGCAGTTGCTGTAGATTCAATTGGGATATGCAAGGAACCTAATACCAGCATTTTTGCTTGAAACTTATTGTCTAAGAAATGCAGCCGAGCTTCCCCCTCATTTCCAATATACAGCAACTGCACTTGTACTGCAAAGTGGAGTTAAATTTCGGCTCCCTCCTAAACCCCCTTTGCCCACTGAGGAGTCTTCACAAACTTACACACACCAAACCTAACTTGTGGCAATGTTTTTTGCCTACTTGATCCCTGGCAATTCTTCAAAATCGACAGGCAGGTGCACGTTACATTTTTTAGTAAAAGGTAACAGCTGAAGTTCTCTTCTAATGTTTGGCCTTATTACCATCTAATCACCCGAGAATGCCAAAATTCTGGCCATTGTGCCTCAAGCTAGCATACTAGGGCAGATATGTATGTGTTTTCTACCTGTTCTGAGTGTTTGAAATCTAAATATAAAAGGATATATGACCAGATCAAGAAAGCTCGGGGACCTTTTTTGCCAAAATATATTTTTTTTATTAAGAAATACAATTTGTAAAACCCACGTAACATTTAGGGCTTAGCCCCCAAAATTTTCTCCAGGGCAGCCAGCCGCTCCTCATGCTGTTGAAGAGTCGCCGTTATCCTCTGCAGATTCGGGCCTAGAAAAAAACAAACAAAAATAAGTTCAATCTTGAGTCCCACTTGGGGCAAATAACTCAAATCATGAATTGTGTCTCAGTGGGTATTTGTAAACAATGCTGAGCAAATAACTTGACGGAGCCTTAAACTAGTCACTTAACATGTTCATTTAATCTCCAAAGTTGGGTGAGTAAATTGCTGACATTCACAAGTCAAGTAGAAGCTGACCCAAATAGAAGTCGAGGCACCTAATATCCCCTCAAAACTCGTGACCAATCTATTGTTGCTTGACTACAATCCTAGGGTGACCATCTGCGTGCCTCACTGTGCCCCTGACTAGACTGATGTTTAACAATAGAAGTGTTTGTACATTTCCTTCCCTCTAAATACATGTACCACAACAGGTGAATTTCAATCTAGCTAAAGTAGACTCAAGGTACAGCCTTAAAGAAAGGCTCTGTGAAAGGTGGTCATCAAAGAATCAAGTGGGTGAAGAAATCAATCCTTCTTCAGAACCACATTGGCCAAGATATCGGATCCTTGTGTATATACCCCTCTGCAAAGTTAAGGTTTCTCAAAGCTTAGAATAAGAAAATACCAGAGATGTTCTGCAAATGTTTGACACCAGGCCAGTGTCCTCTTTTTTTTGCTCACAAACACACCGGAAAACCCTTTCACAACTGTTTGGAAAGGTGGGGGTGGGTGGGGGGGTTGTTCATAAAAGTATATCCTAAAATACACAGGTCTACACAATTTATCTTAGCGAGGAAATTAGAAGCAAAAACCACACCTCTGTACACAGGACGAGGGACATCGGAGGGTGCTAGACGTGCTGTGTGCTTAAAGGATCTCCATTTGGCAGGAAGGGTGCGATTTTGGCTTCACCTATTCCTAGCTACTTCCAATAAAAGCCTTATTTTTTGTAGCTAATTTTACACTAACTAGATTGGTCAAAGTAGTGGTCCCTAAAACTGACAGTCCCTGGGCAAATTTCAAGCTACTTCCAACCAAAGAAGCAAAAATGAAGCGGAAACATTTTTAACTTTGATGTAAGAAGTTAAGGTAGGTGACATCACATCTGCAACACCCTAGGGATAGGGCAAGCTCTTCTAGTCAAGAGTGTCATGTTTACCTGATTTCAAGCAAACAATATCAATTCCAAGTCATTCTTGCACTCAAAGTTGGCAAACAATATGATTATGCAAATCTCTTCAAATGTGGAGTTCCCAAACCGTTACAGCTCTGCATATCAAAGAATTACCTTCCATATATTTTTGTCTGAGATTAAGTGATAAAGCAGAATTTCAGAGCTGAATTTCACATGATTCTGCACACACTAAGAAATAACCCCTATTGTGACGACTTAGCAGCCACTAGCAATGCGCTTTTCACATAGAACTGTTTCGAAAATGTACCTTTGGCGATGCTTTCAAAGGACTTTGTGCGCACAGTACACAACGCTCTCAAACCACCCCAAATGATCCAGCTTTATTTTGCTTGGCCCACTCCGGCAACACCCCAGTGTGAAAAGGCACACTGGAATGAAGGGTAGGCTGGTTTCATGCACCTTTACACCTCTAAACCACCCTAAAACCACAAATTTGGGAAAGGCCTCTCTAAGGCAGCTAGCTACATCCCCCCCTCCCCAAAACCAAAGACACAAACCTAAAAAACACTTACGCTCTTCAACAGTCAACTGGGGGGCTGGCTCCTCCTCCTCCATGTCTCCATCATCTGAACTCAGAGCTAAACCAAACCAAAAGGCAAAAAATGAGTCATGACAGCACACACACACACACACACACTCTTGTCCCTTAATGTGGAAAAGGGTACTTACTGATGACAACCAACTGAGGAGCATCCTCCTCCCTCTTCACCTCCCTGACGTCCTCATCCGAACTCAGATCTAAAGCAAACCAAATGGCCAAAATTGAGTAATGACACACACACACGCTCTTGTCCCTTAATGTTGAAATGGGGACTTACTGATGACTAACGTGTCGTCCTCCTCCTGTCTCCTGTGTGTTCCAACTGCCGGAAACAAAAGAAAAAGACAAACATATGACACAACTAATCATATTTTTTGGTGTACTTTCCAACAATACACTAAGGACGCATACACACGATTGGTGTAAACCAGGGGTCCTCAAACTATGGCCCTCCAGTTGTTCAGGAACGACAATTCCCATCATGCCTATTCATGTCTGTGAATGTCAGAGTTTTACAATGCCTCGTGGGATTTGGAGTTCCACAACAGCTGGAGGGCCATAGTTTGAAGATCCCTGGTGTAAACCAATGAAAACGGACTGAAGTTCCGCTTCATTGGTTAAAAACAATTGTGTGTGTGCGCTGTGAGTCTGTTATCCTTTGGTACCCCAAAATGCAACTTGCTTTACATTGCAAACAATAGATGGCGAACCAATAGGTAAAAAATACCATTGAACTTTGTTCTTTTCAGCACGTCTTTGTGTTTGACGTCACTCCATTATGATAGGATTATTTGTTTAAACAATGGTGTGTAGGCACATCACACCATCAGTGAGCTTCATCAGTTAAGCAATGCAAACGGACCTTCGGACCATTACCATCAGATAGACTGATCATGTAGACGCGGCCTAAGGGTAAACAATAGACTAAAGGGCTTCATTTCTTAAGCTGGACAGTGCAAAATCAGACTCCTTTCTGCCTAGAAAACAAGGTTCTTCCATCTTTTCAGGCTCCAGGTTCTCGGAAGAAGCTGAGGTGAGAAGAGGATTGCTTTCTAGGCAGAAGTGAGTCATATTTTGCCCTCCCCAACTGTAGGATCCAACAAAAAATACAGTCCAACTTACTAGTTTGTTGGGGAGAGGCCAGGCCCACCTCTGACCCCTCTGACTGGGGAGTTGGACCTGCATAAATAAAAAACAAAACACAAACACATATCACACCACCAATCCAAGGATTTGGTCTATTTGACACCAATACGCTAAGGGTAAACAATAGACTAAAGGGCTTCATTTCTTAAGCTGGACAGTGCAAAATCAGACTCCTTTCTGCCTAGAAAACAAGGTTCTTCCATCTTTTCAGGCTCCAGGTTCTCGGAAGAAGCTGAGGTGAGAAGAGGATTGCTTTCTAGGCAGAAGTGAGTCATATTTTGCCCTCCCCAACTGTAGGATCCAACAAAAAATACAGTCCAACTTACTAGTTTGTTGGGGAGAGGCCAGGCCCACCTCTGACCCCTCTGACTGGGGAGTTGGACCTGCATAAATAAAAAACAAAACACAAACACATATCACACCACCAATCCAAGGATTTGGTCTATTTGACACCAATACGCTAAGGGTAAACAATAGACTAAAGGGCTTCATTTCTTAAGCTGGACAGTGCAAAATCAGACTCCCTTCTGCCTAGAAAACAAGGTTCTTCCATCTTTTCAGGCTCCAGGTTCTCGGAAGAAGCTGAGGTGAGAAGAGGATTGCTTTCTAGGCAGAATTGAGTCATATTTTGCCCTCCCCAACTGTAGGATCCAACAAAAAATACAGTCCAACTTACTAGTTTGTTGGGGAGAGGCCAGGCCCACCTCTGACCCCTCTGACTGGGGAGTTGGACCTGCATAAATAAAAAACAAAACACAAACACATATCACACCACCAATCCAAGGATTTGGTCTATTTGACACCAATACGCTAAGGGTAAACAATAGACTAAAGGGCTTCATTTCTTAAGCTGGACAGTGCAAAATCAGACTCCTTTCTGCCTAGAAAACAAGGTTCTTCCATCTTTTCAGGCTCCAGGTTCTCGGAAGAAGCTGAGGTGAGAAGAGGATTGCTTTCTAGGCAGAAGTGAGTCATATTTTGCCCTCCCCAACTGTAGGATCCAACAAAAAATACAGTCCAACTTACTAGTTTGTTGGGGAGAGGCCAGGCCCACCTCTGACCCCTCTGGGCTGTCGTCATGGCCCTCGGCCCCCTCTTCCTCATCGGAAATGTCAGCTACATGAAGGCAAACAAAATTAAAACCAGTTAGAACTTTCAAATTTACTACCCCCGCAACCAGCCTAATGTTACACTAACCAAGTCTGTTAAATGTTTGAGTCTCCTACAAGAAGACCTGCTGGCTCTTCTTGCCCCTGTGGGCATTTCTACATGCTTGTCCACTATGTCAAAATACAAGCTGGTCAGACTCAGGACTTGCAGCTAGTGAACAACCCATGCTCATTCCTCACTGGCTGTGTTATAGGCCATGAGGAACACAAAAGCAAAGAGGCATTCATCTCAATCCTTGCCCGATCCTGCTAAGCCTCTGTGTCTTGTAATGTTTTGATACCTCTACAGGGTGACCTGGTTCCAACTCTGTGCATTGCAGGGTGTTTTTTGGGTTGGAACCACAACAAACAACCTGCAAATGAGTGTTATTGGCCTTAAACATCATTTCGACAATCACTGGCCAACACTCATGCCCCATCCTGATTGGAGACATCAAGGCGGAGAATGCATGCCAAATCCCTCCCTAACAAAACAACAAAAACAAACATACTAATGCAATCTAGATCAAGCAACTTACAAGTATTTGAGGGCTGGTCGTCCTGCTGGGCCTGGTGCCGGTCATCTTGCTCTGGACATAAAGATTGGGTTGAGGGGTTCAGGGAATCCCAGAGACCCCGAATCCGACAGTCTAAAAGTGGGCGGGGAAGACTAAACAATACATACAGTACATTCAAAAGAGAGCCGACACTGACTGTCTCCTAGGGCCATTGGTCCACCCGCACTCCCTTCTCCATCTCGCAGGGACTGCATGTCTGGTGACCCATATGCTTTATTTGTATTTTTTTTTTTTTTTATGTACTGTATGTTTTTTGGCTAAAAATGTTATTTTAGGTATACTATGCTAAATAAATGAAACAACAATTACTCTGTTGTACTACTCTGATCGAGTAGAAACACCCTACCTTGTACCGGTCTAGTCCTCCCCGCCCACTTTGTGAGTGTTGTTTTTCGGGGTCTCTGGTGATTCCCTGAAACCATCAACCTAATCCTTGACTCTAGGACGATGGGACCCCCTAAGCCATTTCTATTCTGTTTTGCAATGGAGAGGTTAAAATCCTATTGTGTACATAGATGAGATATTTAGACTATACATCAAGATAGACAGAGATATATATCCAAAACACCCCAGGCTGATTAACTAGTTCTTACCATAAATGACTTTCAGCCGCCTGTAGCCAGCTGCCCCTGCAGCCACGAAGCTCAGGCAGGCGGTCCGCCTGCCTGCGGGGGAGATGGTCAATGTGACCATGGGCAGTCTGCCATCGGATGAGGCTAGGACAAGATAAAAGAAAAAAAATATTAGAACTGACCCACCCAGGGTATAAACCACATCCCTTAGTCCAAATCCACAACACAAATTCACCTGCAAATGTAATACACCAAACTTCCTGACAAAGATAAGTTGGACTAAACTTTACAGTAGATTGACTTACCAGAAATTCGCTTACAAACAAAGCAGAGGAATTTCTCCCTCCGCCTCTTCATGTCCGACCAACAGTGCTGCATCTGCTTCACTGTTGGCCGGCTTTGGAATTTCTGCCTCATCCGATGCCAGACTACCCTCATAATCCCCCGCTTGGCAGCATGGGTCCGCCTGCCATCATAGCCCTTCAATAACAACAGCTGTTGGGGGAACAAAAAGGAAAGAAGTATTAATTTTCTACACAAGACCAAATTTTTCTAAATTCCAACCCAGACAAACACAAACCATGAACACAATCTTGCTTTTGTTCAGTAGCCATACCTACACCTATGTACTGTACAGTATATGTATATCTATATATATTTTTGTGTGGGTGTGTGGATCTATATCTAAATATATATATAGGTAGAGATATATACACACACACAAGCAGGAGGCAATATATACAGATGTAAACACAACAACATTCTTTATTATTTTGCTGTCACAATGTAGAGTAGAAGATTTCCTGTAATCTGTGCCCAGTCTTGCCACACAGAGATAATCCAGATCCCAACCAAGCCAAACCAAATCAAAACAAATGCTGCTCCAAAAAAAAGACAAAACGCCAAACCGCTCAAAAACAACATGCATAGATGTGAATTGAGCCTAAGGCGGCTTTCACAGTGCAGCGTTACCCGCGGTGGCGGGCTAGCAGCGCGATTTTCTGCACTGCTATACCGTGGTATTTTCCACGGTCTTCGTCCGCTAGCAGGGAGGTCCCCCCCCCCGGTAGTGGCCAAAAAAGGGTTAATACCACATGCAATGCGCGCGGGCGTTATTACCACAGGTTCACATTGATTTTGGAAGGGGCGGTATAGGAGCGGAGAACATACCGCTCCAAGGCCGCTGTAAAGATGACTTTTTAAGCAGTCGTGCAAGCGCACGGCTTCAGTGTAAAAGCCTACAGCCTTTCAATTAGAAGCCTGCAGGGCAGGCTTTTACAGGCGTTAGAGCAGCGCTAGTTTTTGTGCTGCACCACGTGAAAAACGGCCCAGTGTGAAAGGGACCTAAGGCTGACTGAACTTAGGGCTGGTTCCCCTTAATGTTTGCAATTGCTTTGCACTGCACTGCAGTTCAGATCACATGCAATGCCATTTAAGCCATCCAAACTGTATGGCTGAAATTGCCTCACATTTGAAATCAAACACGCACAGGACTGTTTTGTTGGGCCAACACCAGAATTGCATAGGTGTTCACACCTCTGCGATCTGTTTCATGTCACTTCACAGTGCGATATGTGAGCTTAAACAACGTGTCATTACCAGTGTATGACACTCTCCAGCAGTTTGCATATGGCAGTGTGAACTGCTGTGTGAGTCGGGTGCGATGTGGGAACCCGCAGTGGATTTGCCAATGTGAAACTAGCTTTGGTGGGAGCAGTCAGGTGACAATTGTAGGCTGTATTCTTGGAGGCCCGGTTCACAGTGGTGCATTTTGTTTACCCCTGCAAATCCACTGTGAGTTCCTACATCCCACCTGGCTCACACAGCAGTTCACACTGCCATATGCAAACTGCTGGAGAGTGTCATACACTGGTAATGACACCTCCTTTTCAGCTCACATATGGCACTGTGAAGTGACATGAAACAGATCGCAGAGGTGTGAACATCTATGCAATTCTGTTGTTGGCCAAAAAAAAAAAAGTCCTGTGTTTATTTTCAAATATTCAGCGAATTCACGGCGCGCGTGGGGTCGCGCGAGAAGGTAACACCCTCTCGCTTGCCGCGCGACCCCCGCGCGCGCGCGGCTGTCCACCCCGCGCGCGCGCGGCTGTCCACCCCGCGCGCGCGCGGCCGTCCACCCGCGCGCGCGCGCGGCCGTCCACCCCGCGCGCGCGCGGCCGTCCACCCCGCGCGCGCGGCCGTCCACCCCGCGCGCGCGGCCGTCCACCCCGCGCGCGCGGCCGTCCACCCCGCGCGCGCGGCTGTCCACCCCGCGCGCTCCCCCCCCCCCCCCCCCCCCAAAGAGCGTGAGCTATGTGTGTAAATTACATTAGGCCACAACTAGTAACTTACTTTACAGAGGAGAAGCATCTCAGCCCGGGAGAAGAGGGAGCGTGGCATGGTACTTGTCTCCAAACCCAAAACTACCCAGCAGGACTTGCTGCTTCCTGTATGGTGCCCACCCAATCAGAAAACAGGTGTCAAATGATAATCTAGCCACAAGGAGGCTCTCCAATGCTGGGAGGACAAACATTGCCGTCCTTGTTTTTTTTTGCCATTTGTGGTGAAACACACAGATCAATGAAAGTCCTGTCAGGGAGAGGAATCACCTCTTACTGTCAGTCCCCATCCCTTCAGTTATAATCACTCCCAGGGTACACATTTAACCCCTTCCCTGCCTGCCATTTTTTGAGCAGTGTTTGCTGTATCAATGATAATGGTCCCAAAAATGGGTCCAAAGCTAGCTTAGAGAATCTGTCCAGCCAAAAATAATAATCCCTAAATAACCCCCCCCCCCACCCAAAAATATGATAAAAAAATATTAGAAAACGCTCCAAAAAATAAACAGTAAAATACAGCAGGACAAAAAAAAAAATTTAAAGAAACATTTTTATTGAGAAATGAATCATTAGAGAACGTGGAAAAGAGCAAGTACAGCCAAAGCAATGCATGAAAAACAAACACAGTAACACTATCAAATCTTTCAGATTAGACAATTTAGCTTATTCAAAAAACAGGAGTTAATGAAAATGACACAAAAATATTACATTCATTTAGATCATGTTAACAAAGATTTCACTAAAGCATGCAGCACAAATACAGAAAAGTAAACGAAAAAACCTCGCCAACATCAATAACATGGGGAAAGGTCCTAAAAATTCTTGGGCGAAAAACAAAGTACAACGTAAAAAAATTGGACTAAAATAACATATGATTTGCGTTAAGACAGAAGAGGAAAACAACATAACAAAGCCCCATGTTAGACACTCAATCTGGCCTCTTTGCAAGGCAGAGAGCAACTGACCTTTACACATTTTATAGACTTGTGTGCTAATGTGGAAATTGAAAACACATGCTCAGCCCAGGAAACGCACAATTTCACCCAATGTAGAGACTGAACTAGTAAGTGGCTACACCTATTAAGGATTAGCCATCAATTAGTAACCCAATAAACACACTCAATGAGCATGCTCAGAAACCTCCACACCAAAAAAAAAATAACAACAAAAAAAAACCTGAGCATGCTCAGACCATGCCCAATGCATTGCAATCTGCGAAAGTCCCATTTTCTAGTTCTAAGTCCAGGAGCCCCAGGCCTAAATGAAACACATCATCCAGCATACTATTCCATTGGAAATGGGACAAATCACCCCCGGACAGGGTGTGTAAACAAAGAGGCAAACGTGTGCAAAAGTTGGAATCAAAATACCATTGCAGCCTATGGAAAAGGACTTGTTAATTTTGGGAGGCACCACTTGGCCGGCTTCTCTTCTATTTCTTGTCCTTAGCCAAGGTTCACATTAAAGCAATTTGTCCTGCGATTTTAGAGATCAAATCACAGGAAACTTTGCTGCCTATTGTTGGCAATGGCACTGTTCCAATCGGTCCAACAACGATTTAGCAGCGCCGCACTGATTTGCTAAAGTATCCCCTGCACTACTTGAACCAATTTCAGGTGTGATTTACAGATACATCTGTGCATGAAGCCACACAAATGTCAATCAAGTAGCACCTGAAATCACAACGATTTCGCTACTTAGAAATTGCGCAACAACAAATACAGTACTGATTTAAATGTAGCATCAGTGTGAACCAGGTCCCACCCTGACTACGGGGGTACAGATCCCACCCTAAGTGACATATATTTCCAAGTCATCTATTTGGATAGCAACAAAAAGGAAACGGGGCTACATGCGTTTCAAAGAGGCAATTTCATGTGTTTTGTTGTCAGCATGAAAATCACTTTGAAATTATGTAATAGGATTTAAAATGCTTGCAGTTCCAGTGCGTTCCAGTTCATGGAACCTACAAAAACGCAGCAAGAAACGCACATGCACAAAAATATCGGGCACACATCTGGACTGCGCTTCTATTGAGTGAACTAGCCCTGAGCCCTGCTTCACAGTGGTGTGATGTAACATGGCAAATCTCCCCTCAAATAGACAGCATTTGCCAGCAATTCCTGCCAATGGCACCATCATAATCATTGCAACAGCACATATGCGGCACTGCAACGAGTTAACTAAGTTAATTTGGCCCTACTTTGTAATATTTTTGTAAGGCCGAAAACATGCAGAAATGTCGCTTTAATCCCTGCCAAACTAAGGACTGACAAGCATAGGTGAAATTGTATGCGTTTCAGTGAAATCGCACAGGTTCACTCCCACAGTGTGAACCTGGGCTTAAGCTACTAACCTGGAGGGAGGGGAGTTCACTCTGCCTGTAAAGTGGTGCATCTTGGAACATGTTGACCAAATGATGCTTCAAAGATGCCCAGCTTTCTAGTACCCCAAAAATGTATACATTGTAGCTGCAAGGTTTAACCACAAAACAAAGAATTCTATGCCCCCCATACATACAAGGCCATTTTTGCGTGAAAAGGATTAGAATGAAGACACTCACGTGAAAAACACCTGCCCAAAAATGCCTAGAAATGTGCCCCTCCCACGCAATAACAAACCCCTAGCCAAACACAGCAGGCCAGCATACGAAAGGGGGCACAAGGGCCTCTTCCACACAAGCGTAAACTGGGGTTGGGGGAGGCTTCAGACAGGGGGGATATCCAACATGTGTAAAGGCCCTCTAAAGCAGTGTGGACAAGGTGATTTGTGCTTGGTATTGGGCTGAGCCCAACATGGCCCAAAAGCAGGCAGGTAGGTTGAGTGCATGCATGTGGCCTTGAATGTTTCAGGATGGAGTTGGCCAGTCCTTCTTGTTGTTTGGTCTCAAATAGTATGGTGTTTGGATTGCTAAAGGCACATCAAGGCTCACCGAGTGTGGAGTTCACCTTTAAATGTCCCAAACACACCCAAGGCAAACATATGCATTGTAAACGCGAAAGCAAAAGAAGAGTGTGGAGTTCCCCTTTAAATGTCCCAAACACACCCAAGGCAAACATGTGCATTGTAAATGCGAAAGCAAAAGAAGAGTGTGGAGTTCCCCTTTAAATGTCCCAAACACACCCAAGGCAAACATATGCATTGTAAACGCAAAAGCAAAAGAAGAGTGTGGAGTTCCCCTTTAAATGTCCCAAACACACCCAAGGCAAACATATGCATTGTAAACGCGAAAGCAAAAGAAGAGTGTGGAGTTCCCCTTTAAATGTCCCAAACACACCCAAGGCAAACATGTGCATTGTAAATGCGAAAGCAAAAGAAGAGTGTGGAGTTCCCCTTTAAATGTCCCAAACACACCCAAGGCAAACATATGCATTGTAAACGCGAAAGCAAAAGAAGAGTGTGGAGTTCCCCTTTAAATGTCCCAAACACACCCAAGGCAAACATATGCATTGTAAACGCGAAAGCAAAAGAAGAGTGTGGAGTTCCCCTTTAAATGTCCCAAACACACCCAAGGCAAACATGTGCATTGTAAATGCGAAAGCAAAAGAAGAGTGTGGAGTTCCCCTTTAAATGTCCCAAACACACCCAAGGCAAACATATGCATTGTAAACGCGAAAGCAAAAGAAGAGTGTGGAGTTCCCCTTTAAATGTCCCAAACACACCCAAGGCAAACATATGCATTGTAAACGCGAAAGCAAAAGAAGAGTGTGGAGTTCCCCTTTAAATGTCCCAAACACACCCAAGGCAAACATATGCATTGTAAACGCGAAAGCAAAAGAAGAGTGTGGAGTTCCCCTTTAAATGTCCCAAACACACCCAAGGCAAACATGTGCATTGTAAACGCGAAAGCAAAAGAAGAGTGTGGAGTTCCCCTTAAAATGTCCCAAACACACCCAAGGCAAACATGTGCATTGTAAATGCGAAAGCAAAAGAAGAGTGTGGAGTTCCCCTTTAAATTTCCAAAAAGAAAGCAGCGCACACACTAAGAAGGAAAAACCTGCTGTACGCCTAAAACGAATATGCTAATTAGCCTACGCCACATAGGATTTACTAAGAAACTGCCGGCGTAGTGATCAGGCGCGTTTATATGGGCGCACTTATCGTTCACGCATGCGCAGTGCTAACACGCAGCCGGTGCAACTGCAGTTGCAATTGCAGGCGGAGGAGACGTGTATAGGATAAGTTCTTTCTGGAGTGCATTTAGGCTTTTTTAACAACTTTAGTGGCTTGTTATGTGCTAGCCTATGACACCCAAGCATGAGCTTAGTAAAGGGACTTCGGAAATTCTGATATTTGCCTGTGACTGTTCTGTACGCCAGGTTGAGGCTGGCGTGCCGTTTGCGCTGTATAGCGCGCTGCTGACGCATTAATAAATAGGAAATTGCGCTGCGCTGCACGCGTGAACTTTCGTAAATGATTTTGGTGCGTTGCGCCCACATATGCGCCACAACTCACGGCGCACATCGCTTGGTAAATCAGCCCCAATGATCCTTCGCTTCTTGAGAAATGGGTTTGTTTTAACTTTTGTTGCTGTGGGGACACAGAAAGGGTTAACCTATCGTAGACCTGAAAAAATGGAAGAGGAGCCTCTACAGGGCAGGATGTAGGGAGATGATCTTTCTTTTCTTTTTTTTTCCCCCCAGCTGCTTGATATTAAAGGTGCTGTCCCCGGTTGTCTCAGTTTTATTAAATGCCCTTCTCACCTGATGTTTTTCTGATGAAATAGAGGTAATCCTGCCTATGCTGCAGTGCTGGTCTTATGGAAATCTCAGTACACATTTCATATCAGATCTGCAAACAGCCAAGCTCACAAATACAAAAAAAGAAAAGTTCTACCTAGCTGCAAAGACCATATCGTACACATTACTATCTCAGCTGGCTGATAAAACGAATAGCGAGCAAGCAGAAATTAAACATCACGGCTGTCACTATTTTAGTATGCACTCAGAATGTCAAACTCTTATGCCCTGTACACACGATCTGATGAAAACGGTCTGATGGATTTTTTCATCAGATATCCGATGAAGCTGACTTTCATCAGTCTTGCCTACACACCATCAGTTAAAAAACCGATCGTGTCAGAACGCGGTAACTTAAAACACAACGGTGTGCTGAGCAAAATGAAGTTCAATGCCCTTGAGCATGCGTCGACTTGATTCTGAGCATGCGTTGATTTTTAACCAATGGATTTCCCCACAGACGATCGTTTTTTTTCTATCGGTTTTTTAACCATCAGATAATTTTAAAACATGTTCGACGTTTTTTCATATAGAGCGACATTTTTGAAAAGAAATCTATATTTTTTACTTTTTGTTATAAGAAAAATCAAATAAACTAAATTTTAGTCAAACATTTAGGCCAAAATTTATTTAGCCACATGTCTTTAGTAAAAAAAAATCGCAATAAAAAAAAAATTAGCTACCTAGCGGGAACAGCGACACTAATACAGCGATCAGAAAAATGATAGCTTAGTGACGCTGGCAATAGAGAGTGAAAGGGTTAACTAGGGCGGTGATCGAGGAGGGTTAAAACTTTATTAGGGGGGGTACCCTGAACCTAACACTAACTGCCTGTCACACTGACAATAACTGCAGTGATCATACATATAATCACTGCATTCAGTGACACTGTGACAGGGGGGAGGGGGTGGGGGGGCGATCGGGGGGGTTAAATGTTCCTATGTGTCCTGGTTTCAGTGTGCTGTTGTGTACACTTACTATGTGATGTGATCTCTCCTCAGCGGTGGTCGAAAAAAACGCAGAGGGAGCGATCACAGGAGGAAATGACACGCAGGGGGAGCGCGCGGATTGGCTGAGAGCGATCCGGAAGGGGCAGACAAAAACGAATAGCCGCCCCCTCATCCTGGATCGCTCAGCCTGGTAACCGGACCGCCGCATGTACGGGGGGGGGATCGGACCCCCGAACCCCCCCCAAGGCACCAACGTATATATACATTGATGTGCCCACCGGTGCCATTCTGCCGACGTAAATGTACATGCGGCGGCCCTTAAGTGGTTAAACTCGGTGCCTTCTCTGCATTTAATTAGCCTCAGTGTAATTTAGACTTGTGCACAACGGAAATTTTAGTTTTGTTTCGTTTATTTTCCGTCCTGTTTATTCCTAATCATTTGTAATTTTGCTAAACTGGATTTTTCGTGTTCGGACTAATTCGTATTTTCGCAAGCGTAATTTTTCGTTGAATCGGAATGATTCGTATTAATGTAAGCCTTATTTTTAGTTGATTTATAATTCATACTTTTGGTAGAGTACATTGTTTTTCGTTGATTCGTAACTTTTTTTTAGTTAGTTGATTCATCATTTTCCGTGTCTCTCTCACAATTACGGTGCCTAACATGCTTCGAATGGATTTGTACTTTTCTAAATACATTGCGGTTATTTGTAACAATTACAAATCTTGTACCTTACTTTAGTTTTTGACATGCGGCTATAGCCTCTGCCCCTGTACACCATTTTGAGAGGGAGTTCAGCACGGTGAGGGAGGAGCAGAGAGCAGAGCAGAGAGTGTTATTGTTGGATGTGTGGTTGGGATCACAACAAGTCAACTTGCTGTTGAATTAGGCCACATTAACGCAACAACAAATTATGCCGAAGGCTTTCTGGCATTCACTATTTGCGATTTAATTTATTTTGCATTTGGTTTTATTCGTAATTGCTTTGTTGGGAAATTTGAATGCTTCCGAACCTCCGAAAGTTGCTAAATTCGTCCGAATTTTGATTCGTTCCAAAATGAATTACACAAGCCTAGTGTAATTCCTATGTGTTGGGGTTTAAAGGGATTAGGTGGCAACCCTAGGTTCAGGTCTGGTCACTGACTTGCTTACACCGAGAAAAGATATACCTGGCCAGCTTAAGCATGTATTGCAATATGTGTGAACTAAAAATCCCTGTTATTCATTGCATAGTTTGATAAAAAGGGTGTATAGCAGTGTGCATAGGGTCAATTCCAGAATTTGTAGTAGTAACATAGTAGCACCTGATAGTTTAACCACTTAAGGACCCCCGCACGCACATATACGGCCACAGAATGGCACGTACAGGCACAAGGGTGTAAATTTACGTCCCCGCCTAAGTGCGGTTCGGGGGTCCCATCGGGACCCCCTCCGCGGCGTGCGGGGGTCCCCCTGGCTCCGGGAGCGATCCGGGACGAGCGGGCGGATGTCGGAGTTTACCCACCCCCCCGCGATCGCTCCCAGCCAATGCGCGCGCTCCCAGTCTCCTGTCACTTCCTCCTTCTGTGTAAACACAGGAAGGGGGAAGTGATGTAATCTCCCATCGCATCGGTATTTCCAACCGCTGCGATGGGAGAAACACCTAACAGTAAGTGTGCACCAACATTACACTGACACACACTCACATAGGCATACTTAACCCCTTGCGATCTGACCCCCCCACCCCCCCCCCTGTCACAGTGTCACTGAATGCAGTGATCTAATCACTGCATTTAGTGTCAGTGTGACAGGCAGTGTAAAATCAGTTAGTGTTAGGTTCAGGATAGCCCCCCCACCCCCCTAATAAAGTTTTAACCCCCTGATCACCGCCCTAGTTAACCCTTTCACTCCCTATTGCCAGCGTCACTAAGCGATCATTTTTCTGATCGCTGTATTAGTGTCGCTGTTCCCGCTAGGTAGCTATTTTTTTTATCGCAATTTTTTTTTTTTACTAAAGACATGTGGCTAAATAAATTTGGGCCTAAATGTTTGACTAAAATTTAGTTTATTTGATTTTTTTTTTAACAAAAAGTAAAAAATAGTGTTTTTTTTTCAAAAATGTCGCTCTATTTTTGTATATAGCGCAAAAAATAAAAATCGCAGAGGTGATCAAATACCACCAAAAGAAAGCTCTATTTGTGGGAAGAAAAGGACGCACATTTTGTTTGGGAGCCACGTCGCAGGACCGCGCAATTGTCAGTTAAAGCGACGCAGTGCCGAATCGCAAAAACACCTTGGGGCTGATTTACCAAGCCTGTGCGCCAAGACTCATGGTGCACAAGCAGGAGTAAACCTGTTTTTGACATTTACCAAAGAAACACGCTGCTAGTGCAGCGTGTTTCCTCATTTACTAAAGTGCCTAATGCGCCCAGAAGAGGGCGCACAGCACGCCAGTACAGAGCTGGCGTGCGGCATTTAGTTATGTAAACATCGGGGATTCGGGCGGGAGTTTATGAGGGGAGGGAGGGGGGTGATGCAGGGGAAGTGTAGTGACATGTGTTTCAACTTGTGTGGCGGGCCGATTTGAAAGGGAAAGTGACTTTTGGGACCCGATCCCCGGGCGCTTGCAAAGTACGCTAGAACCTCGGAAGGTTCACTTGCATACTGGGCATGCGCAGAGGGAAAAATCGGAGCTCACCGCGCGCCTCTTCAGTACGCCGGGAAATCCTTGGTAAATACCAGGCGGCGTAGCAGTGTTTGCACTGCCTGGAGCGGCGCACGGCAAGCTCCGAGCTGTTCTCGGGCTGCGCTGACACTGAAGGGGAACTCCGCGCCAAATTTCAAATGTGAAACCGGCGCGGCTTCCCCCCCAGGGGTACAATAGGCTCTCCGGCTTGGTCCGGAACGTGAGGGGTTAACCCACGCCAAAATCGGCGTGGGGTTCCCCCCCAGATCCGTACCAAGCCCTCATCCCAGGCATGCAGTCTGGCCGGACAGGAATGGGGGTGGGGACGAGCGAGCGGCCCCCCCCCTCCTGAGCCGTACCAGACCACATGCCCTCGACATGGGGGAGTGTGTGCTTTGGGGGAGGGGGGCGCTGCCCCCCCACCCCAAAGCACTCTTGTCCCCATGTCGATCGGGACAAGAGCCTCTTCCCGACAACCCTAGCCATTGGTTGTCGGGGTATGCGGGCGGGAGCCAATCAGAATCTGGGAGCCCCGTTTAATAATGTGGCCCCCAGATTTCGGGCCCCCACCCTATGTGAATGAGTATGGGGTACATCGTACCCCTACCCATTCACCTGGTGAAGGTGGTTTGAACTTTGAGGGTCTTCTGCCGCCGCCCCCTTCGAATTTTTCGGCCTGGACGGGGGTCGCACATCCCATCCAGGACTTGGACATGGCGGGCTTCTCGTCGCTGTCTTCTGCCGCTGCCCCCTTCACCACGAAGCTCCGTGCTTGTTTGATGAGGGCAGCGGGCTTCCGTCGTCTTCTCCGGGGCGAGGGTCGTACATCCCACCCCGGATTTCCTCGCCGGCTTCTGCCTGGCTCCTACTGGGGGCCAGGCCTTCTTTTGCCGTCTTCCGCCGGAGGGCGCCACTCTCCGGGCTTCTCGACGTTGTCTTCCGCCGCGGGGGCCAGGCCTTCTTCTTTGCCGCCCCCTTCGATTTTTTCGGCCTGGACGGGGGTCGCACATCCCATCCAGGACTTGGACGTGGCGGGCTTCTCGTCGCCGTCTTCTGCCGCTGCCCCCTTCACCACGAAGCTCCGTGCTTGTTTGATGAGGGCAGCGGGCTTCCGTCGTCTTCTCCGGGGCGAGGGTCGTACATCCCACCCCGGATTTCGTCGCCGTCTTCTGCCGCTGCCCCCTTCACCACGAAGCTCCGTGCTTGTTTGATGAGGGCAGCGGGCTTCCGTCGCAGTCTTCCGCCGCGGGGTGACACTCGCGGGCTTCTTCTTCCATTCGATGTTGACACGGCGAGGTCCGGCGCTGAAATGCCTTCTGAGCGGCGGGCAAGGACTTATATTGGCATTGGGCGTGGGCGTGGTTATGCCAACATGTGACCTTAACCCATGTGACAGTGATGTCACGTCACATCACTGTCACATGGGTTAAGGTCACATGTTGGCATAACCACGCCCACGCCCAATGCCAATATAAGTCCTTGCCCGCCGCTCAGAAGGCATTTCAGCGCCGGACCTCGCCGTGTCAACATCGAATGGAAGAAGAAGCCCGCGAGTGTCACCCCGCGGCGGAAGACTGCGACGGAAGCCCGCTGCCCTCATCAAACAAGCACGGAGCTTCGTGGTGAAGGGGGCAGCGGCAGAAGACGGCGACGAAATCCGGGGTGGGATGTACGACCCTCGCCCCGGAGAAGACGACGGAAGCCCGCTGCCCTCATCAAACAAGCACGGAGCTTCGTGGTGAAGGGGGCAGCGGCAGAAAACGGCGACGAGAAGCCCGCCACGTCCAAGTCCTGGATGGGATGTGCGACCCCCGTCCAGGCCGAAAAAATCGAAGGGGGCGGCAAAGAAGAAGGCCTGGCCCCCGCGGCGGAAGACAACGTCGAGAAGCCCGGAGAGTGGCGCCCTCCGGCGGAAGACGGCAAAAGAAGCCCTGGCCTCGGGAGGAGCCAGGCAGAAGCGGAGGAGCCCGAGGTGGGGCGACACCCCCGTTGTTCTCCGCTGTTTTCGGCCGGCCCCCCCCGGATGTAAAAGAGCTTCATTTTGGGGTGGGGGCACAGTCGAGCATGGCGGAGAGCATGGGTGGGTGTTTCCCCCCCCCGGCAGAAGACGGCTAGAAGACCGAGGAGTGGCGACGCCCCCGTTGTTCTCCGCCATTCCCGCCGGCCCCCCCCGGATGTAAAAGAGCTTTGTTTGGGGTAGGGGGCCTGGCCGACCATGGCGGAGAGCATCGGTGGGGGTCTCTCTCCCCGGCGGAAGGCGGCGGCGAAGACCGGGGGGGGGTAGGTGTACCCCCCCGGCGGAAGGCGGCGGCGAAGACCGGTGCGGGGCTGGAGCCCCCCCGGCAGAAAACGTCTGGAAGACCGAGGGGCTCCGCCCCCGTTGTTCTCTGCTTCTTTCGGCCGGCCCCCCCCGGATCTGAAAGAGCTTATTTTGGGGTGGGGGCCTGGCTGGACATGGCGGAGATCATCGGTGGGTGTCCCCCCCCGGCAGAAGACGGCGAAGCCCGGGGCCCAATGGGCTGGTGGTGGGGGGTCCCGGCAGAAGACCCCCGGAGCTGACTAATAAATTATTTTTTTCTGTGTGTTTTTTTTTGTGTTTACACTTTTCCACCCGGTGAATGGGTAGGGGTACGATGTACCCCATACTCATTCACATAGGGTGGGGGGCCAGAATCTGGGGGCCCCCTTAATATAGGGGGCTCTCAGATTCTGATAAGCCCCCCGCCCGCATACCCCGACAACCAACGGCCAGGGTTGTCGGGAAGAGGCTCTTGTCCCTTTCGACATGGGGACAAGAGTGCTTTGGGGTGGGGGGGCAGTGCCCCCCTCCCCCACAGCACACACTCCCCCATGTCGAGGGCATGTGGTCTGGTACGGCTCAGGAGGGGGGGGGCCGCTCGCTCGTCCCCACCCCCATTCCTGTCCGGCCAGACTGCGTGCCTGGGAGAAGGGTTTGGTCTGGATCTGAGGGGGAACCCCACGCCGTTTTTTGGCGTGGGTTTAACCCCTTATGTTCCAGATCAAATCTAAGAGCCTGTTGTGCACCAGAAGGGGGACCCCCACGCCGTTTTTTTTTTGGTAATTTGGGGTGGAGTTCCCCTTTATCCCGGTCCTGTCAGGGGGGGGGGGGGAATGCCTGCTCGTCTGTCCCTACAATGTATGAACAGCGATCTGTCATTTCCCCTACACAGTCCCACCCCCTTTACAGTTAGAACACACCCAGGTAACATATTCAACCCCTTCCGCACCCCTAGTGTTAACCCCTTCCCTGCCAGTGTCATTTTTATAGTAAGCAATGCATTGATATACCATTGCTCGCTACAAAAATGCCAAATCTCACAAAAATGTGTCCGCCACAATGTCGCATTAGACAGAAAAAACAAATGATAGCCACCATTACTAGTAAAACAAAAAATTATTCCAAAAAATACCCATAAGACCAACCCCTACTTCGAACTTTTGCCCAAACCAATCAAACGCTTATTGTGATTTTTTGCAACCAAAAAGATGTCCAAGAATACTTATCGGCCTAAACTGAGGGCAAACATTTTTTGAATATATTTTGGGGGAGATTTATTATAGCAAACCGTAAAAAAGATGTTTTTTTAGTTACCAAATTGTCGCTATATTTTTGGGTCAAGCAAAAATAAGAAAAAACGCAGAGGTGATCAAATACCACCAACAAAAAAAAAAAAATTAATTTTTAGGGGGGGGGGGAGGATGAGGACGCCCAATTTTTTTGGGGGCCACGTCGCACAACCACGCAATTGTCAGTCAAAATGACGCAGTGTTGAAATGCAAAAAATGGCCCCGTCAGTGACCAGTAATATGCTCTGGGGCTCAAGTGGTTACAAATTAAGAATACACTAAAGTTAGCCCAATTTATGGCCATAATGTGAAAGATGATGTTACACCGAGTAAATAGATACCCAACATGTTACACTTTAATATTGCACACACTCATGGAATGGGGCCAAACTTCAGTACTTGAAAATACCCATAGGCAACGCTTTTTTATGTGTTTCAGGTTACCAGTTTAGATTTACAGAGGAGGTCTAGTGCTAAAAGTATTGCTCTCGCTCTAACGTACGCTATGATACCTCACATGTGGGGTTTGAACGGGGGTTCAATATGTGGGCGGGGCTTACACATTTAAGGCCCGCCCCCATATATGGAAACATTCTTCAAACCACACATGTGAGGTATCATAGCGTGCGTAACAGCAAGAGGAATATTTATAGCACTAGACCTCATCTGTAAATCTAAACTGGTAACCGGAAACAATAAAAATGCTGCTTGTTCCCTTCTGACTGCGAGCTACTAGGGACAGGGGCTTTTAAATTATTACTATTTAGGTTTGTTACGTAAAAATTCTATAAGACCTCCCGTTCAGCTTGTAAAGCATCACTTCATGGGGACCAAAAAAAAATTTAACACCTCTAATGCTTTCATCCGCCATTGCAGATTTGATTCTGGTACTGCATTTCGAGTGAACTGGGCATGCTCGAACAGTTAGAAAAAGAAGTTGGAAGTTTCATCCTGAAAATGACTTGCATCTTTCTGAGCATGCTCAGAAAGCTGTTTTTTTGGCTTAGTAATTTAAGGACATCCTTAACAGGTGTAAGCAGTTCCAAGTGCACACAAACTAGAGGCTGACATTTCTTCATGTGTTTCCAATTGGTTCATTAGCACACATGTTATAAAAAGCGTGGATACTGCACGTGTCAGCTGCCCCTCAGAGGGGGCAGATTTGCTGGCTGGAAGGAATGGCGGAGTGAAACAGAGATGTTTTGGAGCAAGTTTTGTATTTTTTGATGTTTTCTCTGCTACATAATTTTGCTAAATGTTTCTCAAGATGTTAATGACTAATGTTTTAATCCTGTGGGTCTATCCTGTTATTTCAAAAGCATGATTTCTTTTCCAATGACTGTGAAATAAACGTTGGTCTTTTTTGTTTTTAGGTGTTTGTATATATTTTTGGTGTGTTTATTTGTAATTTTTTGTTTTGCTTTCCTTGTTTTGTGGACCAATAAAATTACTTTCAAATTTTGAAGTTTGTTTTGTGATATTTTTTTCATGCTATGGATTTCAACCGCTGCAGCTGAACTAGTTTGGGCCTAAACCATCAAGTGTGATTTGTCTCTAAGCTCTTTCCTGGTGTGTATGCATGAAATGTTTAGTCACCAGAAAAGGAAGGACAAAGCGGTAAGTATTGTTTCCTAGAACTGATGTCCAGACTGACTTTTTAAAGCACATGTGCAAGATGTAGGAAAAGCTGCAAACAGGGCCTGTTGGAGGTGGGGGGGGGGTGGTGTGTTTTTTTTGGACAGGCTTGAAGTGCTGATTTACACCGCTGTGCTTGAAACTAGCACAAGACAATCCTATTCTAATTGTGGGTTGTTTGAGGGAAGCCAATTGAGTGTTAGAACCCCTGCTAGTGTTTTTAGGTTGGGCTTTGTGTCCCTTTTCCTAAAATTGGCTTCACTTCCTGTCACACAGCTGAACAGGAAGTGAGGTTAAAACCCTACCAATGGTCTTTTCTTCGGGGCACAGGTCAATCTAACTAGTGTCACCATTAAGCAAATTGCACTGCAGTGTACACCCCAAATGATTGGTTACTTTGGGGTTTAGTAAAGGCAAAGCCGCTCTGCAGTAGAAGCGTAGGCAATGAAAATCAGAAGGGAAGCACTGATGGTTTTTACTTCCAATCCCGCCAAGTTTTGAGTTTTCTTCCTTGCTTGTCCACTTGTAGTGCAAAGTGGATTTGCCTTTAGTAAATGGACCCCAAAGTCCAAGATTCCTACTAATTTGGGGTGTACACAGCAAAATGCCATTTCCAAAATGGGAAACTATTTATATTGATCTGTGTGTCCCCAACAAAACATTACTCAGGTGTTTCCCTCACTTCCTGTTTGGCTGTGTGGCAGGAAGTGAATGAATTAAGTAGAAAGTGACAACATTTGTGAGGTGTCTTTACCCTATCAGGGGTGCAGGCATCCCCAAAACAAACATGAAAATAGTTGATTTAACATTGGGTGGTGTTTGTGGGGGTCCCTAACACACATTCATACATATTAGCAACGCTGGATCGTGGCCTATTGGCATGGTTATATTTTCTTAAGCCTCTCAATAAAATGATCTGAAATTTGGGGTTAAACTGGAACAATAATCATCACTTTTATTTTTTGGATTTCTTTCATTTTGGATAGAGTTGGTGGGGGGGGGGGGGGGGGGTTAGAAGCTCTGTCAGTTTATTTTGTATTATCCCTGTCCGTTTGGGGAGATTGGCCTTCACTTCCTGCCCCATAGCCAAACAGGAAGTGATCGAAAAAGTAGGCAAATTAAGGGCCCCCCCAAGTCCCCCCCCACAGAACTTGTGTGTGTCCCCTGAAAATTCCTGGGTGGGTCATAAAAAAACAGGGTGTGGCCTTGACAGGAAGGGTGGGTCATTTTTCTATTAGGGGGGTGCCAAAATTTGGTCAGGCCTAGGGCAGCACAAAACCTAAATCTCCTACTGCACATTAGGGCTTATTTAGACAGGATCCAATTTACAGCATGTTTTTAGATTGTGGGAGGAAACCCGCACAAGGAGAACATGCAAACTCCAGGCAGATAGTGTCACGGGCGGGATTCGAACCAGCAACCCTTTTGCTGCTAGGTGAACATGCTACACACTACGCTACTGTGCTGAACGAACATGATTGCAGCTGAAAGCATGAGATGTTTTTTTTTTTACCAATTCCATGATTTCCAGCCTGGAGGACAGATGTGGGGTCTAATTGACCCCGCCTTTCTCTATAAAGAGGACCTGTCACACACTAGTCCTATTACAAGGGATGTTTACATTCCTTGTAATAGGAAGAAAAGTGAAAAATAATACAAACAAAGGGACAAACAAGTGCAAAAAATAAAATATTAAGTAAAAAAATAAAATAACAAAGGAATTTAAATGCTCCTGTCCCTAGTAGCTCGCACTCAGAAGCGAACACGCATGCAAGTCCCACCCACATATGTAAACATCCTTCAAACCCCACATGTGAGGTATCATAGCGTGCGTTAGAGCGAGAGCAATAATGTTAGCACTAGACCTCCTCTGTAACTCAAAAGTGGTAACCTGAGAAAAAAAGTCAAGCGTTGCCTATGGAGATTTTTAATAACGAAGTTTAGCGCCATTCCATGAGTGTGCGCAATATGAAAGCGTGACAAGTTAGGTATCTATTTACTCGGTGTAACATCATCTTTTACCTTATCCCTAAAAATTGGCCTAGCTTTACTGCTTTCTTATTTTGTCATTCATGAAACAGGTTTTTTTTTGGAAAGCCAAAAAAAAAAAAAACGTTTAGAACATTTTTGGCACAAATACTGTTGGAAATGTGTCCGAAAAAATGGCCGCCACTTTATTCCCTAGGGTGTTTGTTAATAAAATATATATAATGTTTGGGGGTCCTGAGTAAGTTTCAAGGAAGAAAATATAATTGTTACATGAAGGAGAGAAGTGCCAGAATAGGCGCGGTATGGAAGTGGTTAAAGTGCACCAATAAAAGTGAAAAATTCCTTGAAATTTCGTACCATGGGGGGTGGGAGGCAATTAGGGGCGCCATCAGGAATTATGGGGCCCCTTACACAGCTTCAGGCATGGGCCCCCTGGAGCAGAGAATAGGGGGGGGGGTGCCGCCTGATATTAAGAAGGGGGGGGGGCTGCCGCAATTTGATAAGCGGGGGGTTCCTTTACTAAAAAATACATATAGAAAAATATATATTAACCACTTCCCGCCCGGCCAATAGCCGATTTACGGCCGGGAAGTGGTTATGAAATCGTGACAGGCCGTTCTCAAACGTCCTGCACGATTTCATGCCGCACGCGCCCGTGCGGGCGCGCAGCGCGGCGATCGGTGATGCGGGGTGTCAGTCTGACACCCTGCACCTCCGATCTCGGTAACGAGTCTCCGGCGGAGCCTCGTTACCACGTGATCAGCCGTGTCCAATCACGGCTGATCACGATGTAAACAGGAAGAGCCGCCGACGGCTCTTCCTCACTCGCGTCTGACAGACGCGAGTAGAGGAGAGCCGATCAGCGGCTCTCCTGACAGGGGGGGTTCGCGCTGATTGTTTATCAGCGCAGCCCCCCCTCGGATCGCCACACTAGACCACCAGGGAAATAAAAAAATACCAAAAAAAGGGGCAAAAAAAAAAAAAAATTACAAAAAAAAAAAGTCAGCAAAAAAAAAAAAAAAGGGGGGCAGTAAAAAAAAAAATGATGCCAATCAGTGCCCACACATGGGCACTGATTGGCAACATTGATCCATCAGTGCCACCCCTCAGTGATCATCAGTGCCACCCCAGTGTCTGTCAGTGCCACCCCACAGTGCCAATCCATGCCCAGTGCCCACCTATCAGTGCCCACCTGTGCCACCTATCAGTGCCCACCTGTGCCGCCTATCAGTGCCCACCTATGCTGCCTATCAGTGCCCACCTGTGCCGCCTATGAGTGCCCACCTGTGCCCACCTGTGCCGCCTATGAGTGCCCACCTGTGCCGCCTATGAGTGCCCACCTGTGCCGCCTATGAGTGCCCACCTGTGCCGCCTATGAGTGCCCATCAGTGCCGCCCATGAGTGCCCATCAGTGCCGCCCATGAGTGCCCATCAGTGCCGCCCATGAGTGCCCATCAGTGCCCCATACCAGCGCCGCCTATCAGTGCCCATCAGTGCTACCTAATCGGTGCCCATCAGAACTACCTCATCGGTGCCCATCAGTGCCACCTCATCGGTGCCCATCAGTGCCACCATATCAGTGCCCGTAATTGAAAGAGAAAACATACTCATTTACACAAAAATTAACAGAAAAAAATAAAAACTTTATTTTTTTTTCAAAATCTTCGCTCTATTTTTAGTTGTTGCGCAAAAAAAAAAAACCGCAGAGGTGATCAAATACCACCAAAAGAAAGCTCTATTTGTGGGGAAAAAAGGACGCCAATTTTGTTTGGGTGCAGTGTAGCATGACCGCGCAATTGTCATTCAAATTGCGACAGTGCTGAAAGCTGAAAATTGGCTTGGGCGGGAAGGTGCGTAAGTGCCTGGTATGGAAGTGGTTAAAAAGGGTGGTAGCCATCCGGGGGCCCTGGGGACCACTGGGCCCTTTAATAAAAAGAAACTTCTGGGCTCTTTAATGAAAAATAAATTACAATATCTACATATATAAAATAATAAAAAAGGGGGTTGCCTTGGGAGCTCTGGGCCCTTTAATAAAAAATAACTACCAAAAATCTAACAAAAAAAATAACATTGGGTGGGAGCTGTGGTGGCTCAACGTGAATGGCACTGCGCTGACAAGCCGTTCACCTCTGCAGCCAAGGGTTCGGATCCCGGTCTCGGCTACATATGAATTGAGTTTGGTGGTGTCAGCCCAGCTCCCGGTGGGTGTGCTATGCAAGGTACGCCTGTGCTTAGTATGCCCACCCCCCCCCCCCCCCTCCCACAAAAAAAACACCACACTTGCACACACTTTGGCCATGAGGTCTCCTAAAATAAAGGGAGGTGAAGGACCTACAGGGCTGGCTGGGTGGGCTACACTCCTTCATAGGGGGAGTCCCTCTGTCCCATCGGGCTCCCAAGTGTAGCAGGTGGGGTGAGTGGGAGGAGCCCCCCTCACACCCACCATTGCCACCGGGGCCATGGAGAAGGATGGCGATTGCAAGTCCAGCTCCTCTCTCTCGACTTCACGCACAAAATACACTTTAAAAAAGAAATTAAAGTAAAAAGTAACAAACCTGGGGAAAATGTTTATAACATTTTTAGAAGCAAAAAGGTTGTCATCTGGGGCCCTCTGGGAGCTTTCAAAATTATATTATATATATATATGTTTAAAAAATAACCAAAAAATATATCATATGTTTTTTTTTTTGATTTTTTTGTAAAGGTGGGGGGTTGTCATCTGGAGCCCTGGGATCTCCGGGCCACTGGGGACCAGGCCACTGGGGACCTCCAGACCCCTAAACCAAAACATTGGCCCTTTAATAACAAAAAATTTGGGGGGTTGCCACCCGGGGCCCTGGGGACCTCCAGACTGCAAAAAAATATTAAATTCCAAAAATTGGCCCTTTAATAAAAAATCCTACAAAAACCAACTAACAAATATATATACAAAAAAAAAAAGAGGGGGGTTACCATCTGGGGCACTGGGGGGCCTCCAGGCATCTGGGCACCTCCGGACCCCCGGGCCCCTTACAGGTGTACAGGGCCGCCATCATGAATTTTGGGGCCCCTTACACAGCTTCAGGCATGGGCCCCCTGGAGCAGAGAACCGGGGGGGGGGGGTGCTGCCGTATGAAATTGAGAAGCGGGGGGGTGGTGGTGCCGCAAATTGAGGAGCGGGGGGGCCCTTTACAAAAATTTTGACAGAAATAAGAAATAAAGAAAAATATATATAAAAAAGGGGGGTAGCCATCCGGGGCCCTGGGGACCTCTGTGCTCTTTATCAAATAAAAATACAAAAGAGAGAAAATACATATATATATATTTTTTAAATATAACATTTATCGAAAAAAAGTAAAAAAACAAGGGGGTAGCCTTCCAGGGCCCTGGGGACCTCTGGGCCCTTTCCTTAAAAAAAAAAAAAACAAATATATTTAAAAAATATATATTTTTTTTTAAATATATATATTTTATTTAAAAAAAAGGGCTTGCCATCTGGGGCCCTTAGTGGCCTCCGGGCCCCTGGGGACCTTCGGAGCCCTTAAAAAAAAAAAAAAAAAAAAAATTGTTTTTTTTTGTTTTAGGGTGGTTCCCATCCGGGCCCCTGGGGGCCCCTGGGGACCCCCGGGCGGTGTAATGCCTGTACCCCCCTAATGGCGGCCCTGCAGGTGTACTGCCTGTACCCCCCTGATGGCGGCCCTGGGTGTAATGTCAGCATGTGAAAAATGACATTCTGAAGGAAAAAAGCCATTTAAAACTGACTCGCGGCTATAATGAATTGTCAGCTCCTGGAATTTGCAGGAGAATTCATTCATTAAAAACACCAAAAAAAAAGCGTGGGGGTCCCCCCAAATTCAATAACCAGACCCTTTAGGTCTGGTATGGATATTAAGGGGAACCCCGCCATCAATTTTTAAAAAAAATGACGTGGGGTTCCCCCCAAATATCCATAACCAGACCCTTCAGGTCTGGTGTGGAATTTAAGGGGAACTCCACTCCAACTAAAAAAAAAAATGGCGTGGAGTCCCCCCTAAAATCCACACCAGACCCCTTATCCGAGCACGTTGACCTGGCCGGCCGCAGAAAAGAGGGGGGGACAGAGCGCGGCCCCCCCCCTCTCCTGAACCGCACCAGGCCACATGCCCTCAACATTGGGAGGGTGTTTTGGGGTGCCCCCCAAAACACCTTGTCCCCATGTTGATGAGGACAAGGGTCTCTTCCCCACAACCCTTGCCCGGTGGTTGTGGGGGTCTGCGGGCAGGAGGCTTATCGAAATCTGGAAGACCCCTTTTACAAAGGGGCCCCCCAGATCCCGGCCCCCCCCCTGTGTGAAATGGTAATGGGGTACCTTGTACCTCTACCATTTCACGAGAAAAAAAAAGTGTCAGTGTTAAAAAAGACAAGAGCCGGTTTTTGACAAGTCCTTTATTATCTTCTTTCTTCTTTCCTTCGGGTTTCTTCTTCCTCCTCCTTCTTCTTCCTCTGCTTCTGTCTTGGGTCTTCTATTCCCGCATCTTGCCCGGCGTGTTCTTCCATCTTCTTCCGCTGTCCTTCTCGTCCGCATCTTCTCCTTCTTCTTCTTCGCCGGAGCGGCCGCTTCCAATTGAAATCCCCGCTGTCTGCCGGACCACGCCCCCCCTCTGACGCCACGGGCAAGCTCTTAGGAAAGTCCCCGTGTGGTGCCAGTGCGTCAGAGGGGGGCGTGGTCACATGTTCCAGAAAGCGGGCAATTCAATTGGAAGCGGCGACTCTGGCAAAGAAAAAGCCGCGCACGAGCTTCAAATTGAATTGGCCGCCCTCTGACATGTGACCACGCCCCCTCTGACGCACTGGCAGCACACTCCTAAGAGCTTGCCCGTGGCGTCAGAGGGGGGGCGTGGTCCGGCAGACAGCGGGGATTTCAATTGGAAGCGGCCGCTCCGGCGAAGAAGAAGAAGAAGGAGAAGATGCGGACGAGAAGGACAGCGGGAGGAACAGAAGATGGAAGAACACGCCGGGCAAGATGCGGGAATAGAAGACCCAAGACAGAAGCAGAGGAAGAAGAAAGAGGAGGAATAAGAAACCTGAAGAAAAGAAGAAAGAAGATAATAAAGGACTTGTCAAAAACCGGCTCTTGTCTTTTTTAACCCTTTACATTTTTTTTCTCGTGAAATGGTAGAGGTACAAGGTACCCCATTACCATTTCACATAGGGGGGGGGCCGGGATCTGGGGGGCCCCTTTGTTAAAGGGGTCTTCCAGATTTCGATAAGCCTCCTGCCCGCAGACCCCCACAACCACCGGGCAAGGGTTGTGGGGAAGAGACCCTTGTCCTCATCAACATGGGGACAAGGTGTTTTGGGGGGCACCCCAAAACACCCTCCCAATGTTGAGGGCATGTGGCCTGGTGCGGTTCAGGAGAGGGGGGGGCCGCGCTCTGTCCCCCCCTCTTTTCTGCGGCCGGCCAGGTCAACGTGCTCGGATAAGGGGTCTGGTGTGGATTTTAGGGGGGACTCCACGCCATTTTTTTTTTAATTTGGAGTGGAGTTCCCCTTAAATTCCACACCAGACCCGAAGGGTCTGGTTATGGATATTTGGGGGGAACCCCACGTCATTTTTTTTTTAAATTGACGGCGGGGTTCCCCTTAATATCCATACCAGACCTAAAGGGTCTGGTTATTGAATTTGGGGGGACCCCCACGCTTTTTTTTCCCTTTTTTTAATGAATGAATTCTCCTGCAATTGCCGGGAGCCGACAATTCATTATTGCCGCGAGTCAGTTTTAAATGGCTTTTTTCCTTTGAAAAATGACATTTTGTGCAGAGACAGTTCTAACCACGGGAAACATGCGCTTTTTCACATGCTGACATTAGAGCCCCCCATAGTATGAAATTTAAAGGAAAATTACACTTTTATTATTGCACTTTTAGCATTATTAAAATCACTGCTCCCGAAAAAACGGCCGTTTTAAAAAATAAAAAAAGCATTGGTACATGTCCCCTGGGGCAGGACTGAGGTCCCCAAACACTTTTTAGGACAAAACTTGCAGATTAGCCTTTAACATTCACTATTAAGATTTCCCCCATAGACTTATACAGGGAGTTCGGCGGCGGCTTTAGTTATCAATCACATCGCGCTGCTGCTGCCGCCGGTTCATGCGCCTAATTAGGGCTTCATCCAGCGCACTAATTAAGGCATGTACCGGCGCAGCGCAGATTCATTAGTAAATCAGCCCCCTTGGGTCATTTACCAGCGTATTGGTCCGGGTCTTAAGTGGTTAAATACATGTACAAACTATTGGGATTTGAGCACAGGTATATCTTTTCTTTTTGAAATGCATGTTAAACGCAAGTTAGCAGATTCCCATTTGCATCAGTGGTACAATGTGGATGACATAAATAAATCTACGTTTTGACCTGCTTAGTGGTGGTTGCAGGATGTCCCATTGAGATCAGTTAAAGGCAAAGCAGACCAAACTGTTAGTTGCATTTGAATTCATGCATTTAAAGCGGAGCTCCACCCAAAAGGGGAAGCTCCGCAGGTCTTGTTTTGTCCTGTCTTGTCTTATTTCGACAGGTACCACTCCCACTTCTGGCTCAATTCATCACAGCAAACTGACTCGGGAGTTTGGTCACTCCTCCTTCCTCTGCAGCCCTCTGGAACCCTTCACAGGTCCAGAAGACTGCAGTCTTTTCACAAAGCTCAGCACATTAGGATACCAGCTGTGAAGCTGCAAGGCTTCACTGCGAGTTTCCCTTAGTCAAGGTGAAGGCGCAAGCACACAATAGCTGATTGAATAATTAGCTTAGTTGAGGACACCACTGGATGCCTGGATGGGTAAGTTCCCTAATATTAAAAGTCATCAGCTACAGTATTTGTAAATTACATTTAAATTGCCTGCAATGCAATATCATTGCCAGCAATAGAAAATTGTTTAACCCTACTCTTCACACTGACTAGGCCATGGAGCTTCTCTCAACCCTCCAAGAGTCTGGGTCCCTGCTTCCAACTGAAGGCCGTGGTCCCAAGAGAGCGACTCCTCCCCAGCACAGGCTGTACATCATCTCTCTGAGCATTCTGTTCTCTCCCTCCAGCTTAGTGTAATTTGTAGTCCACGACGGGCCCATTCCCAGTGTAAACTTGGCTTGGTGGACTACATGTCCCAAGATCATTTACTCTTCTATCGGATCTTTCTCTGCATTCAGGATGTAAAAAATAGATTTTTTTGGATTAAGGTGGTAATTAAACTCACTCGGTGCCTGATTTTTTTTTTTTTTACGAAAAATATGTAGAAGAATACGTATCGGCCTAAACTGAGGGAAAAAAAACGTTTTTTTTTTATATCTTTTTTGGGGATATTTATTATAGCAAAATGTAAAAAATATTGCATTTTTTTTTCAAAATAGTCACTCTATTTTTGTTTATAGCGCAAAAAATAAAAACCGCAGAGATTATCAAATACCACTAAAAGAAAGCTCTATTTGTGGGAAAAAAAGGACGCCAATTTTGTTTGGGAGCCACATCGCACGCCCGCGCAATTGTCAGTTAAAGCGACGCAGTGCCGAATCACAAAAAGTGCTCTGGTCTTGGACCAGCAATATGGTCTGGGGGTTAAGTGGTTAAGGGGATGATGTGGCAACCCTACCCCCAATGACACAGGCAACTTAGCCAGCACCTGGCTACACTGAAGAATACTAATACTACAAAAAATATACCTGTTATTCTTGGATAGAGTTGTCATCTGAAAGCAGGCAAGACACATAACTGCTGCAATTGATGGCTTGCAGTTAATGTTTCAGGCTGCTTATCGTAGCACAAAACCATGTTATTATTTTACAGGATTTATATAGCACATATAGTTTGTGCAGTGCTTTACAAAATAAAGGTATACAGTACAGTTATAAGTGAAAAGGGACATAATAGCTTATAGTCTTTAGTATTGCACTGTGCAAAAAAAATATGTATGATCGTGTAGCCATCTAAAATGACATACCGATGCATAACTGATGGGAAGAAGAACAAAACCGCAGGAAAGCCTTTAAATCTACTATAATAGGGACCCTTTCAAGTTAGGTCAAGTCAGATTGGTACGCACACTCATTCACCATGGGGGCTAAGCATTTTGGAAACACTGATGCCTGTCATTTGGCTGCTAAATGGGAACACGAATCTGAAAGAAAACATGAGAACAGAGTGCACTGAGCATGGAAAGTTATATAAATAATACATGTAAAAAAGAAAGAATGAGATGAAATACAGATTGTATCAGTAGATGCCAATACCGTGCCAGCAAGCATTGGCACTGCCTCCCACACAAGAATTGAACAGATACAATCTGAAACCCAAAAGAAGTGAATCTTTTTAAAAGGCTAGCACAAATAGACAGGTTTTTGGGTCATAATAACCAATAAATCTACTGGGTATAGTCTGCTTAGATCCATGTAATATACATATTTCATACTTGAGGACCCCCCTTGGGAAGTTGAAAATTACTGCAGTATTCAATGCTACTACAATGATCGCAGCAATTTTCTAGGTCCTGTAAAAGTGGCTTTCCTTCCGCATAGTAACCACAGGGGGTTGCTAGCTTGTTCACAGAAAGCCTATAGACAGGTGCAGTCTACTTTCTCCACTGCAGGTGGTGCTCTTCTACAGTGGCATTGCAGTTGGAAAGAAAGTCAAGAGGAACAGGGTTTCTCTATGGTTTACAAGGTCCAATGGGGAAGCTATCCCATTGGTTACTGCCATCCCATGTGACTCTAGCAGCCATCTTGGGTCATGCAGAGCCATTATTACCACTTTAAGCGAAAGTAAACCCATCCATAAAACAGTTTAATTTCCGGCACATGCTGGATATGTAACACTCTAATTGGTTGTGCTCTCAACCAAACTGTCAAACCATCCAATGGCTGGTGTCATAACTGATCACATGTGCAGCATTATGGCAGTTGTAGAATAAACCGAGGCAACGATGGCAGCTTCCTTGGCTGAAAACGATAGGGTGGTTTACTGACACTTTAAGGACCAGACCTATTTTTCAAACTCATTTTTTTTGGATCACTTTTATACCTATTCAGACATGGAGCCACGGTTCAACCCTGCCTGCTCTCTCTCTCTCTCTCTTGATTAGCTAATTGACAGCAGCAGAAGCCAATGGCACCGCTGCTGTGTGTCGGCCAAGGAGGAAGAGTCCTGGACAGCCAAGGTACTGGTGCACATTGCTGGATAGAGATGGGATTCAGGTAAGTATAAGAGGGCTGCTGTACACAGAAGAATGCATTAAGATAATAAAACTTCTGCCTTTACAACCACCTTAAGGCTCTGGCTCCCAGATTCTGAGCATGCGTGGATTTTTAACCGATGGACGTGCCTACAAACAATGTTTTTTTTTTTTTTCTATCGGTTAGGTATCCATCGGTTAAATATAAAACAAGTTTGATTTTTTTTTTTTACCGATGGATAAATAACCGATGGCGCCCACACACGATCGGTTTGGTCTGATGAAAACGGTCCATCAGAACGTTCTCATCGGTTTGACCGATCGCGTGTACGCGGCCTTAGTAATTGCTTTTCGATTTGAATTTAGCATTTGTATAAGTGTTGGAACGCATATGGCAGTGTTGTGCATGCGCACTCCACTGGGTAGCCAGATGTGATGGGTCGCCATATGTGACGAAACAATGGCACCTCATGGCAAAGAACTCTCTGAAGATCTGAAAATAAGAATTTTAGCTCTACATATAGATGGCCTAGGCTATAAAAAGATTGCCAAGACCCTAAAACTGATCTGCAGCACGGTGGCCAAGACCATACAGCGGTTTCACACAATAGGTTCCACTCGGAACAGGCCTCGCCATGGTCGACAAAAAAAGTTGAGTGCTTGTGCTCAGCGTCATATCCAGAGGTTGTTTTTGGGAAATAGATGAGTGTTGCCAGCATTGCTGCAAATGTTGAAGGGGTGGGGGGTCAGCCTGTCAGTGCTCAGACTATACACCGCCCAACACTGCATCAAATGGGTTTGCATGGCTGTCTTCCCAGAAGGAAGCCTCTTCTAAAGATGATGCATAAGAAAGCCCACAAACAGTTTGCTGAAGACAAGCAGACTAGAGATATGGATTACTGGAACCATGTCCTGTGGTCTGATGAGATCAAGATAAACTTATTTGGTTCAGATGGTGTCAAGTGTGTGGCGACAGTCAAGCATGGTGCTGGGAGTGTCATGGTCTGGGGCTGCACGAGTCCTGCCAGCACTGGGGAGCTACAGTTCATTGAGGGGACCATGAATGCCAACATGTACTGTATCATATGGAAGCATAGCATGATCCCCTCTCTTGGGAGACTGGGCCCCAAGCATGTCTCCAAACCTAAACCCTATTGAGCATCTGTGGGACATCCTCAAATGGAAGGTGGAGGAGCGTAAGGTCTCTAACATCCACCAGCTCTGCGATGTCATCATGGAGGAATGGAAGAGGACTCCAGTGGCAACCTGTGATGCTCTGGTGAACTTCATGCCCAAGAGGGTTAAGGCAGTGCTGGAAAATAATGGTGGCCACACAAAATATTGACACTTTTTACCCAATTTGGACATTTTCACTTAGAGGTGTACTCACTTTTGTTGCCAGTTGCCATTCTTTTAGGGATCCCCTGTGTATATAAGTGCAAATGGATTTCCATTCAGAGACTGCGAGTCTTATGGTAAGGTAATTTTCCTATGCTTTGAATGAGGGGGCAGAGAAAGCTAAGCACTCCTCAAAGAGAGAGGGGGGTATATACATGATATAAGGTGTCTTTGGGGTGTCTTTTTAAAACAAAGTGTCTGCAGTGTTGTTGGTGGCTTTTTCCAATGGTGAGCAATATGAAGTGTTTCACCTGCATATATGTCCAGGAGGGGATAAAGTGTGTGTCTAGTTTTGCCGTCATCGCATGGTCGCAGTATGCGTTCCAGCGTGGAACGCAATATGGCGCTGCGAGCGCCTGTTACAAACCGGAAGTAGAAATAGGCCTGCTAGTCTACCTAATGTTAGGAAAGGTGGTAGAATCCCAGTGTGTCAGGAAAAAGCAGTGTGGGAACGGATTCTAAGTGGGTCAAAAGACGTACGCGTTCTCTGTCTCTCCAATCTAAGCATTTAAAGTGTGATCTTTGCAACTTACAGTTAGTTGTGTTGAGATGTCGATAACCCCAATCTTATTTGGCTAAACAGACAGTGACTTGATATAGACGACACCTTGTTGATCTTGTGAAGTTTAATCCATAAACTGTAAGGATCTCGCAACAATGAACAGCCGACTGGTCGAAAGATCATATTGTGATCCAGTCCAGACATGTGCTGAGATGCATTACTGGGAAAATGAACAAAGGGTGGGGTTAACTATACAAGATAAGCAGAGATACATGAAGGGGAGGAACCAGGCACAGAATAATACATATACTGTAACATTTAAAGGCATATCACAAAGCATGTGAAACATGACAATGCGTACCTGCTAGTTTGGGGCTTGGCATATGAATCTGATGAATCAGTAGGACTTGTTGGTAGGGATGAGTCGAACATACCCGTGTTCGGTTCGCATCAGAACGTTCGAACAGATCGCGGGTTTGCACGAACATTTAGAACCCCATTGAAGTCTATGGGACTCAAACGTTCGAATTCAAAAACGATCATTTTAAAGACCAATATTAAATTTAATGTTGGAAAACGTCTTTCAGAACCCGGGTCTTGCCCCAGGGAACATGTATCATCGGATTTTTTTTTTTTTTAAACGGCCGTTTTTTCCGGAGCAGCCATTTTAATGATGCTTAAAGTGAAAAAAAAAATTCCTTTCAGCCCAGGTTCACACTGGGTACGATTTAGTTTGATTTGAGATGCGATTTTACATGTGAAATCGCATCTCAAATCGGCGGCAATTGCCGGCAATGACACCGCCCTAATCGGTGAGACGCCGCATCTGCGGCGCTGCACCGATTTCAAAAAGTAGTTCCTGTACTACTTTTTGCGATTTCAGGACGCGATTTACATTGACATCTGTGCAGAACCCTGCATAGATGTCTCCTAAATCGTGCAGAAATCAAGACTGCCAGAGGGAGTAAAATCACGCGGGTTCAGCTGAAATCGCGCAATTTCACTCCCGCAGCCCAGTGTCTATAGTAGTGGCATATGTTTAGAAATGTCCCTGCACAACATGAGAGGACTATAAAAAAAAAGTAAATAATACTGCTTGCGCACGTGCTGTGGGGCAACAATATGTCGAATAATTTAGCGGTGGTGGGGGGCCATTATTGTTTTGTGAAAGAAAAATTTTAGAAAAAAAGACACCCCTCAAACATACTGTAATTGGAGCGCAACAAGGAGCCACGTGCAAAGTATTGCATCAAAATTGTTTTTAGGCGCCCCTGTTAAACAGGGGCAGAAAAATTGTGCCTTGGGCACAAAACAACACTGCAACCCCTCCCAATAACTCCAACTGGAGCGGAACAAGGAGCCACGTGCAAAGTATTGCATCAAAAATTGTTATTAGGTGCCCCTGTTAAACAGGGGCTGAAAAATTGTGCCTTAGGCACTGGTGGGCGGAGCCCAAAAACACAACATTTCTTACTAGCTATCAGCAAGAAAAGTGAGGAGGAGAAGGATATTCCATCAGCAGCATAAGAGGACAGTCACTCAGCATCAGCATACGCAGTCTAAAAGGGATCCGACATTTCAACAAAAAAATATTATTCAGTAACATCAGCATCAGGTGCTTGGTAGCTGGTGTTGATCCAAGCCTGATTCATTTTGATGAAGGTCAGTCGATCAACAGAGTCGGTGGAAAAAGCCTCCAGCAGCACTGAATGTGCATTCTGAAAGAACACTGGATGCAGGGCAAGCCAGTAGCTCAATTGCGTACTGTGCAAGCTCTAGCCAGTGGTCCATCCTCAAGACCCAGTAAGCCAGAGGATTTTCGATGGGGAAGGAGTCCAAGTCGGATCTTGCCCCTAGGTAATCCTGGACCATGTAAACCAGACGCTGGCGATAGTTGCTGGAACCGGTCAGACCTTGGGGCTGCAGACAAAAAAACTGTCTGAAGGCATCGGTCAGACGGCCACCTTCTCCACCGCTCCTTCTGTGACTCACCAAAGCCTCAGCAAGACGTCGTCCAGAGCCAGGTTTTGGTAATCCCCCCGGTTCTGAGAACGCATTGCACAGACGCTTCTGCAAGGCCTCCCGCAGAAGTTTCATCTTCTGCTCCCTCTGCGATGGCAACATAAGGTCCGCAACCTTACTCTTGTAACGTGGATCAAGGAGAGTTGCCAGCCAGTAATGATCCGTCTCCTTGATAGCACATACACAAGGATCCTTACGCAGGCTTTGCAGGATCAGGGAGGCCATGCAGCGTAGGTTTGCAGAGACATTCGGGGCACAGTCCTCTGGATCACTGAGGACGACAGGATCCACAGGCACCTCATCCCAGCCACGTAAAAATCCATGTGTTCCTTGGGACAGTAAATGATCCCTTGAAGACTGCTGCTGCTGATGCTGAGTGCTAGGCTCCTCTTCCTGTGTGCTAGGTGGGCAAGCAGGCCCACTGTCTGGGTAAAGGGGGCCATGAGAGGTAAGGAAGTCCTCCTCTTCCTCCCTCTGTTCTGCCTCAAGGGCCCTGTCCATTATTCCACGTAGTGTGTGCTCCAACATGTGAATAAGAGGGACAGTTTCACTGATGCATGCACTGTCACTGCTCACCATCCTCGTGGCCTACTCAAATGGTGACAGGACAGTGCATACATCCCTGATCAAGGCCCACTGGCGTGGGGAAAATAAACCTAGCTGCCCTGACCCAGTTCTGCTGCCATATTGGCACAGGTACTCATTGATGGCCCGCTGCTGCGTGTGCAGCCACTGCAGCATGGCCAACGTAGAGTTCCATCTGGTGGGCATGTCGCAGATTAGGCGGTTCTTGGGCAGGTTGTATTCCCTTTGGAGGTCTGTCAGCCGAGCAGTGGCATTATATGACCTCCGGAAATGCACACAGACTTTCCTGGCCTGCTTCAGGACATCCTATAAGCCCGGGTACCTGCCCAAGGACCGCTGCACCACCAAATTCAGGACATGCGCAAAACAGGGCACGTGGGTGAGTTTTCCCTGTCGCAGGGCAGAGAGGAAGTTGGTGCCATTATCGCTGACCACCATTCCAGGCTTCAGCTGGCGTGGCATCAGCCACCTCTGAGCCTGCCCCTGCAGAGCTGAAAAAACCTCTTCCCCAGTGTGGCTCCTGTCTCCCAAGCACACCAGCTTTAGCACCTCATGGCATCTCTTGGCCTGCATTCCTGCGTAGCCTCTCGTACGCCTACGGAGCACGGCTGGTTCTGAGGAAACATCAGCACAGGAAGAGGTCACAGAGGAAGACGAAGAGGAGGGGGTGGAGGAGAGAGGTGTGTCACAAGCAGTAGTAGTGTTTTGGAGGCGTGGTGGTGGAACAACCTCCAAAACTACTGTACCTTGCCCTGCATCCTTCCCAGCTGCCAGCAGAGTCACCCAATGAGCCGTAAAAGACAGGGAACGTCCCTGTCCATGCCTGCTGGACCATGAGTCAGCGATAAGATGCACCTTACCACTGACTGCCCTGTCCAGCGAGGCATGGACATTGCCTTCCACATGCCGGTAGAGAGCCGGAATCGCCTTCCGTGAGAAAAGGTGGCGTTTGGGTACTTGCCACTGAGGTACTGCACATTCCACAAACTCACGGAAGGGGGCAGAATCTACCAACTGAAAAGGTAGCAGTTGAAGTGCTAACAATTTCGCTAAGCTAGCATTCAACTGCTGGGCATGTGGATGGCTGGGAGTGTACTTCTTTCGGCGCTGCAGCAGCTGGGGCAGGGAAATTTGTCTGGTAATATCATTAGATTGCCCGCATGTACTACCACTACTAGATTGTGACACACCTATTTCTACAACTTCAGTGCAGGCTTCAGAGAGGACTGAGAGTCTAGTGGGGTTGGAGGTCACAGAAGGGAAAGGGGAGGTCCGCTTTGGTCTTTGGTGTGGGTCTTTCTGGTATGCTTGCCAACGAGTTGCATGGCAGGTCGACATATGTCTTGACAAGCATGTGGTGCCCAAGCGGGTGATGTTTTGGCCACTCGAGATATGCTTGAGACATATGTTGCAAACAGCAAAGGTATGATCTGATGGACATGTTTCAAAAAAGGCCTACACCAAAGAACTTTTGCTGTACCGTTGAGACACCGCAGTGCCATGCGAAGATGTGCCACGTAATGCAGTTGGTGTGCTACCCTTAAGCTGACCCCTGGAGGGCATCCTGCCTCTTTGGAGATGTGCCTGTGCCTCGTCCTCGTCCTCCTCCTTCTCCTCCTCCTCCTCCTCCTCCTCCTCCTCTTCCTCCTCCTCTCTCCTATCAGGCACCCAGGTAGAGTCAGTGACCTCATCATCCCCTCCCTCCTCATCATCACTGTCGAAAACCTGGCAGTATGCTCCAGCTGGGAGAACATCACTCCCAGATTGCTGTCCCTCTCGGCCACCCCCTCTCCCTGGGCTCACATCAATGTCTTCCTCTATCTGTGTTCCGTCATCGGAGTCTTCAAAACGCTGTGCATCTTCCTGCAGCATGAAACAGTTTGGGGGACTCCTCAGGAGGACATGGTGGGACTAGGGATTGTGTGAAGCCATTGTGCAGAGGGAAGAGGCCGCCTTGGCAGCTGCTTTGCCGGACAAACTTAGATCAGTCTGTGTGAGAGAGGATGAGGACGGCTTGGTCATCCACTCTACTAATTTCCCTGCATGTTGAGGCTCAACACGGCCAGCTCCCGAAAAGGATGAGCGGCCACGGCCGCGGCCACATGCTGAAGAGGATGCACCACATCCGCCACCAGCGTTACCTCTAGATGCAGAGCCTGCTTGCCCTCGTGACTCTCTGCCTCTCTTTGTTGTCCTTCCAGACATATTTATGCTTTCAGGTGCTATGTAACAGCACAAGCGCAGTGACACCAACTGCGTTTAGGTGGTATTAAACAGCACGCGCGCAGTGACAACAACTGCGCTCAGGTGCTATGTAACAGCACACGTGCAGTGACACCAAATGCGCTCAGGTGGTATGTAACAGCAAATGTGCAGTGACACAAACTGCGCTCAGGTGGTATGTAACAGCAAACGTGCAGTGACACCAACTGCGTTCAGGTGCTATGTAACAGCACACGTGCAGTGACACCAAATGCGCTCAGGTGGTATGTAACAGCAAATGTGCAGTGACACAAACTGCGCTCAGGTGGTATGTAACAGCAAACGTGCAGTGACACCAAATGCGCTCAGGTGGTATGTAACAGCACACGTGCAGTGACACCAAATGCGCCCAGGTGGTATGTAACAGCAAACGTGCAGTGACACTAACTGCGCCCAGGTGGTATGTAACAGCACAAGCGCAGTTACACCAACTGCATTCAGGTGGTATGTAACAGCACACGTGCAGTGACACCAAATGCGCTCAGGTGGTATGTAACAGCAAACGTGCAGTGACACCAACTGCGCTCAGGTGGTATGTAACAGCACACGCGCAGTGAGACCAACTGCGTTCAGGTGCTATGTAATAGCACACACGCAGTGACACCAACTGCGTTTAGGTGATATTAAACAGCACACGCACAGTCAGAGTGACTGCGTTTCTGTGCAATTCAATAGCCCACTTGCATTAACAGTAGGGTTGTCCCGAAACCACTTTTTTAGGACCGAGTACAAGTACCGATACTTTTTTTCAAGTACTCGCCGATACCGAATACCGATACTTTTTCAAATGTGCCCGCAAATGCAGCCATGTCCCCCACATATTGCAGCCATGTCCCCCACATATTGCAGCCATGTCCCCCCACATATTGCAGCCATGTCCCCTCACATATTGCAGCCATGTCCCCCCACATATTGCAGCCATGTCCCCCCACATATTGCAGCCATGTCCCCCCACATAATGCAGCCATGTCCCCCCACATAATGCAGCCATGTCCCCCCACATATTGCAGCCATGTCCCCCCCACATATATGCAGCCATGTCCCCCCAGATATTGCAGCCATGTCCCCCCACATAATGCAGCCATGTCCCCCCACATATTGCAGCCATGTCCCCCCCACATATATGCAGCCATGTCCCCCCACATATATGCAGCCATGTCCCCCCACATATATGCAGCCATGTTCCCCCACATATATGCAGTGACACCAAATGCGCTCAGGTGGTATGTAACAGCAAACGTGCAGTGACACCAAATGCGTTCAGGTAGTATGTAACAGAACAGGTGCAGTAACACCAAGTGCGCTCAGGTGGTATGTAACAGCAAATGTGCAGTGACACTAACTGCGCTCAGGTGGTATGTAACAGCAAACGTGCAGTGACACCAACTGCGTTCAGGTGCTATTTAACAGCACAAGCACAGTGACACCAACTGCGTTCAGGTGGTATGTAACAGCACAGGTGCAGTGACACAAACTGCGCTCAGGTGGTATGTAACAGCAAACGTGCAGTGACACCAACTGCGTTCAGGTGCTATGTAACAGCACAAGCGCAGTGACACCAACTGCATTCAGGTGGTATGTAACAGCACACGTGCAGTGACACCAAATGCGCTCAGGTGGTATGCAACAGCAAACGTGCAGTGACACTAACTGCGCTCAGGTGGTATATAACGGCAAACGTGCAGTGACACTAACTGCGCTCAGGTGGTATATAACGGCAAACGTGCAGTGACAACAAATGCGTTCAGGTGTTATGTAACAGCACATGTGCAGTGACACCAACTGCGCTCAGGTGGTATGTAATAGCACACGTGCAGTGACACCAAATGCGCTCAGGTGGTATGTAACAGCAAACGCGCAGTGACACCAACTGCGCTCAGGTGGTATGTAACAGCAAACATGCAGTGACACCAAATGCGTTCAGGTGTTATGTAACAGCACATGTGCAGTGACACCAACTGCGCTCAGGTGGTATGTAACAGCAAACATGCAGTGACACCAAATGCGTTCAGGTGGTATGTAACAGCACAAGCGCAGTGACACCAAATGCGTTCAGGTGGTATGTAACAGCACACGTGAAGTGACACCAAATGCGTTCAGGTGGTATGTAACAGCACACGTGCAGTGACACCAACTGCGCTCAGGTGGTATGTAACAGCACACGTGCAGTGACACCAAATGCGCTCAGGTGGTATGTAACAGCAAACAAGCAGTGACACTAACTGCGCTCAGGTGGTATGTAACAGCAAACGTGCAGTGACACCAACTGTGTTCAGGTGGTATGTAACAGCACAATCGCAGTGACACCAAATGCGTTCAGGTGGTATGTAACAGCACACATGCAGTGACACCACCTGCGCTCTGGTGGTATGTAACAGCACACGTGCAGTGACACCAAATGCGCTCAGGTGGTATGTAACAGCACACGTGCAGTGACACCAAATGCGCTCAGCTGGTATGTAACAGCAAATGTGCAGTGACACTAACTGCGCTCAGGTGGTATGTAACAGCAAACGTGCAGTGACACCAAATGCGTTCAGGTGGTATGTAACACGTGCAGTGACACCAAATGTGCTCAGGTGGTATGTAACAGCACACGTGCAGTGACACCAAATGTGCTCAGGTGGTATGTAACAGCACACGTGCAGTGACACCAAATGTGCTCAGGTGGTATGTAACAGCACACGTGCAGTGACACCAAATGCGCTCAGGTGGTATGTAACAGCAAACGTGCAGTGACACTAACTGCGCTCAGGTGGTATGTAACAGCACAAGCGCAGTGACACCAACTGCATTCAGGTGGTATGTAACAGCACACGTGCAGTGACACCAAATGCGCTCAGGTGGTATGTAACAGCAAACGTGCAGTGACACCAACTGCGCTCAGGTGGTATGTAACAGCACACGCGCAGTGAGACCAACTGCATTTAGGTGCTATGTAATAGCACACACGCAGTGACATCAACTGCGTTTAGGTGATATTAAACAGCACACGCACAGTTAGAGCGACTGCGTTTCTGTGCAATTCAATAGCCCACTTGCATTAACAGTAGGGTTGTCCCGATACCACTTTTTTAGGACCGAGTACAAGTACCGATACTTTTTTTCAAGTACTCGCCGATACCGAATACCGATACTTTTTCAAATGTGCCCCCAAATGCAGCCATGTCCCCCACATATTGCAGCACAAGCGCAGTGACACCAACTGCGTTCAGGTGGTATGTAACAGCACACATGCAGTAAAACCACCTGCGCTCAGGTGGTATGTAACAGCACACGTGCAGTGACACCAAATGCGCTCAGGTGGTATGTAACAGCACAAGCGCAGTGACACCAACTGCGCTCAGGTAGTATGTAACAGCACACGTGCAGTGACACCAAATGCGCTCAGGTGATATGTAACAGCACACGTGCAGTGACACCAAATGCGCTCAGGTGGTATGTAACAGCACACGTGCAGTGACACCAAATGCGTTCAGGTAGTATGTAACAGCACATGTGCAGTGACACCAACTGCGCTCAGGTGGTATGTAACAGCACACGTGCAGTAACACCAGATGCGCTCAGGTGGTATGTAACAGCAAATGTGCAGTGACACAAAATGCGCTCAGGTGGTATGTAACAGCAAACGTGCAGTGACACCAACTGCGTTCAGGTGCTATGTAACAGCACAAGCGCAGTGACACCAACTGCATTCAGGTGGTATGTAACAGCACACGTGCAGTGACACCAAATGCGCTCAGGTGGTATGCAACAGCAAACGTGCAGTGACACTAACTGCGCTCAGGTGGTATATAACGGCAAACGTGCAGTGACACCAAATGCGTTCAGGTGTTATGTAACAGCACATGTGCAGTGACACCAACTGCGCTCAGGTGGTATGTAACAGCAAACGCGCAGTGACACCAACTGCGCTCAGGTGGTATGTAACAGCAAACATGCAGTGACACCAAATGCGTTCGGGTGTTATGTAACAGCACATGTGCAGTGACACCAACTGCGCTCAGGTGGTATGTAACAGCACACGTGCAGTGACACCAACTGCGCTCAGGTGGTATGTAACAGCAAACGCGCAGTGACACCAACTGCGCTCAGGTGGTATGTAACAGCAAACATGCAGTGACACCAAATGCGTTCAGGTGTTATGTAACAGCACATGTGCAGTGACACCAACTGCGCTCAGGTGGTATGTAACAGCACACGTGCAGTGACACCAAATGCGCTCAGGTGGTATGTAACAGCAATGGCGCAGTGACACCAACTGCGCTCGGGTGGTATGTAACAGCAAACATGCAGTGACACCAAATGCGCTCAGGTGATATGTAACAGCACACGTGAAGTGACACCAAATGCGCTCAGGTGGTATGTAACAGCAAACGTGCAGTGACACCAAATGCGTTCAGGTAGTATGTAACAGCACACGTGCAGTGACACCAACTGCGCTCAGGTGGTATGTAACAGCACACGTGCAGTAACACCAAATGCGCTCAGGTGGTATGTAACAGCAAATGTGCAGTGACACAAACTGCGCTCAGGTGGTATGTAACAGCAAACGTGCAGTGTCACCAACTGCGTTCAGGTGCTATGTAACAGCACAAGCGCAGTGACACCAACTGCATTCAGGTGGTATGTAACAGCACACGTGCAGTGACACCAAATGCGCTCAGGTGGTATGCAACAGCAAACGTGCAGTGACACTAACTGCGCTCAGGTGGTATATAACGGCAAACGTGCAGTGACACCAAATGCGTTCAGGTGTTATGTAACAGCACATGTGCAGTGACACCAACTGTGCTCAGGTGGTATGTAACAGCACACGTGCAGTGACACCAAATGCGCTCAGGTGGTATGTAACAGCAAACGCGCAGTGACACCAACTGCGCTCAGGTGGTATGTAACAGCAAACATGCAGTGACACCAAATGCGTTCAGGTGTTATGTAACAGCACATGTGCAGTGACACCAACTGCGCTCAGGTGGTATGTAACAGCACACGTGCAGTGACACCAAATGCGCTCAGGTGGTATGTAACAGCAAACGCGCAGTGACACCAACTGCGCTCAGGTGGTATGTTACAGCAAACATGCAGTGACACCAAATGCGTTCAGGTGGTATGTAACAGCACAAGCGCAGTGACACCAAATGCGTTCAGGTGGTATGTAACAGCACACGTGCAGTGACACCAACTGCGTTCAGGTGGTATGTAACAGCACAAGCGCAGTGACACCAAATGCGTTCAGGTGGTATCTAACAGCACACGTGCAGTGACACCAACTGCGCTCAGGTGGTATGTAACAGCACACGTGCAGTGACACCAAATGCGCTCAGGTGGTATGTAACAGCACACGTGCAGTGACACCAAATGCGCTCAGGTGGTATGTAACAGCACACGTGCAGTGACACCAAATGTGCTCAGGTGGTATGTAACAGCAAACGTGCAGTGACACTAACTGCGCTCAGGTGGTATGTAACAGCAAACGTGCAGTGACACCAACTGCGTTCAGGTGCTATGTAACAGCACAAGCGCAGTGACACCAACTGCGTTCAGGTGGTGTGTAACATCACACGTGCAGTGACACCAAATGCGCTCAGGTGGTATGTAACGGCAAACGTGCAGTGACACCAACTGCGCTCAGGCGGTATGTAACAGCACACGCGCAGTGAGACCAACTGCGTTCAGGTGCTATGTAATAGCACACACGCAGTGACACCAACTGCGTTTAGGTGGTATTAAACAGCACACGCACAGTCAGAGCGACTGCGTTTCTGTGCAATTCAATAGCCCACTTGCATTAACAGTAGGGTTGTCCCGATACCACTTTTTTAGGACCGAGTACAAGTACCGATACTTTTTTTCAAGTACTCGCCGATACCGAATACCGATACTTTTTCAAATGTGCCCCCAAATGCAGCCATGTCCCCCACATATTGCAGCCATGTCCCCCACATATTGCAGCCATGTCCCCCCACATATTGCAGCCATGTCCCCCCACATATTGCAGCCATGTCCCCCCACATATTGCAGCCATGTACCCCCACATAATGCAGCCATGTCCCCCCACATAATGCAGCCATGTCCCCCCACATATTGCAGCCATGTCCCCCCCGCATATATGCAGCCATGTCCCCCCACATATATGCAGCCATGTCCCCCCACATATATGCAGCCATGTCCCCCCACATATATGCAGCCATGTCCCCCCACATATATGCAGCCATGTCCCCCCCATAGATGCAGCCATGCCCCCCCAAATTGCAGCCATGTCCCCCCCATATACGCAGCCATGTCCCCCCCATATTGCAGCCATATCCCCCGTACCTGATGATGATGCCCCCGCCACCTATACAAAGCCGCTGCCGCCGCGAACATTGTAGGCTCCTTTACTTTCAATAGCTGTTTTCCCTGCAGCACGCCATGTAAAGGACACTCCCTCTTGCTCGGGATTGGACAGATCCCGAGCAAGAGGGAGTGTCCTTTACATGGCGCGCTGCAGGGAAAACAGCTATTGAAAGTAAAGGTGCCTACAATGTTCACGGCGGCAGCGGCTTTGTATAGGCGGCGGGGGCGGATTTGCATATGCGGCGGCGGTGGGGGCGGCGGGGGGGGGGGAGTATTCTATTTAGGTATCGGGGGTATTTGCGGGAGTACTCCCGCAAATACTCGGTATCGTTCCCGATGCAGCCAATACAACAGGTTAGAGCATTGCATCAAGCACAATCTCCTGCCTGACAGATACTAATGGCAGATCTAGCTAAGCTATACAGTTTATAAATATATTGACAACTCCTAGGGATGTGAATATATTCTCTACAAACTGTAAATTTAACTATACTGACTACTAGCCTCCCTGCTCTATCTATCTATCTATCTAGTAAAAAAGACACTGTGGGGTTAATTTTCTAAAGGAAATTCCACTCTACACTACAAGTGCACTTGAAAGTGCACTTGTAGTGCAGTCGCTGTAGATCTGAGGGGTAGATCTGAAATGAGGGGAAGCTCTCCTGATTTTATCATCCAATCATGTGCAAGCAAAAATTCAGTTTTTTATTTTCCTTGCATGTCCCCCTCAGATCTATAGTGACTGTACTTGAAAGTGCACTTGTAGTGCAAAGTTGATTTTTTTTTCGTAAATAACCCCCTGTGTCTCTATCTATCTCTCTCTCTCTCTCTCTAACTGCTCCTCTCTGTAACAAAGCCGGAACACACTACATGAGGCCGCCTTGCAGGCTGCCTTTTATAGTCTGGGGCGTGTGCTAAACCCCCCTGAGCCATAATTGGGCAAAGCCAGCCAGTCACTCGAATTTGGCGCGAACGACCCGTTTTGTTCGTATTTCGATGAACGATCGAACGGCCGATTTTCAAGTCGAACATACGTTCGTTTCGAACACAGAACTCATCCCTACTTGTTGGATATAGTTGGTGAGGGAGTACTGTATAGTCTAGTGCTGATGTAAACAATAAGTATTAGAAGGGAGATGGATGGCAAGTATCAGGGAGTGTGGAAAGTGATATTGTAGGTTATCTTCCAAAGTATCAGGATTTAGTTATATTGTGAGGTTGGTAGTGTGGTTGCTTAGTTTATTATATATACTGTTTATGTATGTATATATATATATATATATATATATATATATATATATATATATGTATATTGTATTACTTTTTAGCAGATATTGGATGAGATGGGGTGCGCTAGATTCCGTAATACAAATAACTTCAGGTTTAGTTCAACTCTCTTGAGAAACCAGATAAATAAATGGCCGGTGTAATGTTAGTTTGCTCTGGCCAGGTAAATCTTGTTATACCAGGTGACAGTACGCTGAATTGTGTAGCATTGGTCTAACCTTTAGCACTTATGACAGAAAATAACATACTGTATGGCCTTGTACACACGAGGGAATAAATCCACTGAAACTGGTCCGACGGACCATTTCATCTGAAAAATCCGCTCGTCTGTATGGGCAAATGGACCGTTTTGGCCGGATTTCTCCTGCGGACAAATTCCAAAGCATGCTTTGAAATATTTCCGTCGGATATGTCCGCTCGTGAGTACACAAAAGCATCGGACCAAAAACCCGCGCATGCTCAGTCAAAACGATGGGACGGGAGCACTCGTTCAGGTAAAACTCGCGTTTGTTTGGGACCTGGCACATTCGTCACCTAAACTCTCTATATAGTGTCCCGTTTCTAGCGTTTTTGTGTTCTTTGTTCTCTTGCTAGAAGAAACCCGTTCTCTTGCTGATGCAATTTTGTCCCGATGTCACATGCTGAAAGCTTGCATTTTCGTTAGTGTTTTTTCTATTTGACACTGTTTGCTAGCCAGATGTCCCCACATTTGTTTCCGTTCTCCACATTTTTATTATATCTATTTTGACTTAATGTTGAGGGTATCATATTTTTTTTTTTGGTGTTTTTTTTTTTTTTTTTTTTGTTGTATTTTACGGTTTAGGAATATTTCCAAATTATGTTATTTTTGTTGTTTCATCATGTTTTTATTTTTTTTGTTAAAATTCCCTTTTATTTTCCCAACTTATGTTATTTTGTTGTTTCATCCTTTATTCTTTCCCTTTTTTTTTGGGGGGGGGGGTGTTTTATTTTTTCAAATTTTTTAGGCTTCTTTTGGGTTTATCAAGTTCGACCACAAAAGGTCCCCCCCCCACCCCAAGGAGTTTGTGTCCTTTGCAAATGCCACATTTTATTTTACAAATGTCTGATGCTTACTCACCACAGTATAAAACACAATAGACAAGGTTTGAAAGTAACTACAAAAGCCATTTATTTCCGGCCAAAAAAGAAATTATAAATCACCAGAATGGCAGCACTTGATGAGATTGCAACATACATGCATACTTGGGAATTACAACATGATTAAAGATAAATTTAGTAACCTCAGGAGTCAATAACAAAAATCAGGATCAGCAGCACATGAACAAAGGAACCCAAGCTGTGCTACTCCAACGAGCTCAGTTTTTTTGACAATCAACTGGATGGCAGGGAATCATCTTCTCGACTTCTTTCCAGACTTCCTTCCAGCGAAACTTCCACGGGTCTGTCCACGGACCCTTGCAGGTGGGGGTGATGTGGCAGCAAGAGGAGGATGATGATGATGGGGAGCAGGCCAGGCCGGGTCACACAGCACAGTGTCCCTGCTCAGCTCGTCCCTTTTCATCCTGGCCAGGACCTGATTAATCAGGTCCTTGGCCAGGCTTTTTTGCTCCCCCCCCCCCTTGGTTGAGCTCATTGGCCACAAATGCACTATAGCATTCGTTTGGGTTGAGGGGGACCCTCATGATTTCAGCAGCCTCCCGTATAACCTCCAGGCTCTCGTCGTGCACCACACTCCTGCGCCTCCTTGCAGCTGGTGGCCTCATCTGGAGGGGAGGAACTTGGCTGATGGTGCTCAGCCTGGGCCTGGGGACCTGCTGCACCTCACTTGGCCCGGCCTCCTCCTGGCTGCCACATCCCCTTTCCGCCTGGCTGACATGGGCCTCAGGAGCTGCCACCTCCTGGCTGGTCTCTTCTTCCTGTGTATAAAAAAGGGACATGTTGTAATATTTTGCACAATAAATCACACACATTTTCTTTCTCTAGACTGTTTTAGTTAGTATTAATTTTAATTAAACAGACTGTCCTTCTGCCCCCGGCATTTGGCATCCCTGACACCAATTTGTAGGCCCACAATTTTGGTTTTTCTTCCCAAGGTTTGTTTTTTGTTTACCAGATCAACTCACTAATTCAAAATAAATAGCAGCACCAAAATATGTTGGAAAATACTACACCTCATCGAAGATGGCCAGATCTGGCTCTCTGTCAGCCAGCCCCACTTCAGATTCTGCAGGGCTCCTGGGATCCGGGGAAGTTCTGCTTGGAGGAAGGCTGGAAGCTAGTGTTGAATCAGAAGGCTTGCCATCCAGTTCATCGTTCAAAAAACTGAGCTCTTTGTAGTACCAGAGCTTGGGTTCCTTTTTCTTAGATGCTGCTGATCCTGATTTTTGATATTTGATGTTTTTATAGACATTTCTGTAGCTTCTCCTGAGGTTACTAAATGTATCCTTCACCATGTCGCCTGTGCAACTTGGCACCCAAGTGTGCAGGTATGTAGCAATCTCATCAAGTGCTGCCGCTCTCTTCTGGGTATCTAAATATTCTGGGTGCTTGGTGTCCCAAAGAAGGGGCATATCCCGATAGCGGTTGATAAGCTGCATTGTTGCCTCCTTCCCTTTCAGCAAATCCATTTTGAACAGCTTTCAGCTCGTAAAATTTCCTTCAATAGTAATGTCTAGAATAGAAAATGACAAACAAACACAAAGCACAACTTAAAAAAGGCTCAGCTTTGAGATTCTAAAAATATGTGCACATTCATTCATTTTAGAGCAACTACAGTATACAAACACAGTGTCTTCTGCTGCTACATAGCTGGCCAGCTCTGCCGCATTGTTGTAGCCCCCAAAAAAGGTGTCATGCAGAGCCATTTGTTTAAGTTGTAGCATGTAGCATGTAGATAAAAACACATCCACAATGAATATTAATGCTAGCACTCATCAAGGCACTAGTTCATGTTTAGCCAGGGCCGCCATCATGAATTTTGGGGCCCCTTACACAGCTTCAGGCATGGGCCCCCTGGAGCAGGGAACCGGGGGGGGGGGGGGGTTCTGCCGCATGATGAAATAGAGAAGCGGGGGGGGGCTGCTGCCGCAAATTGAGAAGCGGGGGGGCCCTTTACAAAAAGAAGCAATAAAGGAAAATATATATAAAAAAGGGGGGTAGCCATCCGGGGGCCCTGGGGACCTCTAAAAAAAAAAGTAAAAAAAATGGCCCTTTAATAAAAAATAAAAGAAAAATATATTAAAAAAATATATTTTGTTTTCAAAAAAATATATTTTTTTATAAAAAAAAGGGCTGGTTCCCATCCGGGCCCCTGGGGACCCCCGTGCCCCTTACAGGTGTAATGCCTGTACTCCCCTGATGGCGGCCCTGTGTGTAGCTATCATGCCCCTCAGCATTGATGGCAGAAAACACTAACTACTTATCTCTGTACAACCAACACACAACAATACTTGCATGATCTGACTGCATACTCTAAAATCCAAATAAAGAGGATAGAGCATTCTCTACATATATCTTGATGAAGTGATGTGTATAAGCACTTGGCTCTCTAAATGTTATGGTGTGCCCCAAAATGCCTAAATAACAGTAGCACAAAAAGGGTGCAAACAACATTGAAATGCCCCATCCCCCATGGCTGTTCAAATTCTAGGCCTCTGATCCGATGTTTTCATTTACCTTTGTCTTTCTCTCTCTCCTCGTTTCCGCTCGAATAATCTCCGCGTAACCTACGTAATCACGTCGTTACCATTATATCCCCACGCAATCAAGAAGCGCCGCCCTCGTCTCCGCCCATGACGTACCAATTCCTGTTTTCCACGCCCCTATGCAATGTAGATTGGAAAATATGGCGATGTCACACGAGCGCACATTAGCCTCTGATCGGGATCTGGAAGGGACAGAGGCCGGAATGTCCAGATCCAGGCCAAAACGATACAAGGCCACAAACATGTCTCTACAAGAGATAGTGGAGATGGTGTCCATACTGCGACGGAAGGACTATGATGGTGAGCATGGGCCATACAGCACCCCTAACCGGAGGAAGTCCAAAATTATGGATAAGGCGGCGAGGAAACTTTATGAGATGTTTGGGGTCACCAGGTCAAAAGAGCAGCTCCGGAAACGCTGGTCCGACTTAAAACTGCGCGAGCCAGAGCAGTATCGCAAAATCAAGAAAATCATAGAAAAAAGTAAGTACTTTAAAATGACTTTGGAGTGCCTATTGTTTTTTTAAATGTTTTGCCATGTCTATTTCGCCATCTGCCTCGTTGGCCTGCTTGTATTTTTGAACCCCTGCATTGTAAAATTAGTAATGTTTGTCTAATAAATCCGATGACTTGCTACGATCATAGGCAACATCGTTCCATCACCTAGTTTTGCCAAAATCCGCGGGTCCAGGAACATCACACCTGGACGTGGCTATTTGGCGAAAAACATCGTTTAGAGAAACAATGTGGAAAATATGATGTGTTTGTGCAAACTAAGTTGATTTTAGGCAAACAGTGATGAGATAACCTAATAAGCAGCTGTTTTCACATCTGTAATTTAGAGAACCTGTGTCTCCCCCCATAAAAGACTAATTTGTACTTTTGGTGAAGGGACTCCAAAAACTACTTATTCAGGAGGCCAGCCATGTGTGTCACTTCACCAAAAAGGCTCATTATATCACAGCTTGGGAGAAGTCATCTACCAAAAAAAAGAATATGGTTTTTGCTGGAATAAGCCCAAAACTACAATTGTAACGCCACTTCTAAGCAATGTTTGCAAATTAGGCCCTCCAAAAATATCTGGTTGCTGATGAGTTTCCTTTTTTTTGTTGGTTTTTAGGGGAAAGAAGAGGACAGCGCTATGAGGAGTCAGGGAGGCCCACACTGTCTCCAAAACGGCAAAAAAAAAAAGGAGGAGGAAGGGAGAGAGGAGGAAGGCGGATTGGTGGAGGAAGGCGGATTGGTGGAGGAAGGCGGATTGGTGGATGATGTCGGATTGGTGGAGGAAGGAGAAGTTGAAGAAGAAGGAGAAGTTGTAGAAGATGTTGAAGTTCTCAGTACAACAGGTCAGTGACACCCCAGCTTTGCAGGGAAAAAGAGATGTAGATAGGCCTGCACCTTACTTACTTACAATGTTTTTTGATTTTGTCATTTTTAGGGGATGAAGATGGGATTAGCACATCTGTTGCTCCTAATTTTTCTCGTGCAAGTGCACAAATCCTAATACAGCAGATAATGGAGTGCAGCACGGAGCTGGCCAATATGAGGGAAAGGATGGTGGTGATGGACCAAAACTTCAAAAACATGCTAGATATTTTGGGACGTATATAGAAGACTATCCCCCCCATCTGCCCCCCCCCCCCTGCCCTCACCCCCAACCACCCCACTTTCAAAGATGTTGTATATTTTTACATTAAAATACGCCAAAATTTGAGGATGCACACACACACACTTGGGTTTATTTAGTAAAGCTATAACGTGCAAAAGCAGCCTCACTTGGCATATAAACCAATCAGCTTCCATGTTTAGATGCAAAAGCTGAATTGAATAAGCTCAATTTAGAAGCTGATTGGCTTATATGCAGAAATAAGCCTGAGTTTGCACTGTTTAGTAAATAAACCCCAGTGTGTGTTCACATGTGCTATCTGCCATCACAGTACATCGATTGTCTGTGCTTTGTGGGTGCAATCCCTTCCTCGCTTATAGGTGAGTAGGTGAAAGAAAGGGGTTGCACCCACAAACCACATACATTGATCACCCATGATGGCAGATAGCACATGTGAACATTTGGCATGGGATCTCAGGCGAGAATTCACCATTTGGCCCATCACACACACAGCATGTGTGCATCCTCAAATTTTGGCGCATTCCGGGGTGACATAAGACCATGTCGTCTGGGTTTGGTATGCTAAATAAAAAGGTTGAACTTTGTAAGTTCCATTGTTACATATGTTTGTCAAAACCAAAAAAATTTTGTTGAATAAATAAATCCTTTCTAAACACATTTTTCCCCAAAAAAACGCTAAAAGCAGTGGCTTCTTATTTGTAGGCTCAATACCCAGTTTGTAGAAGAGTGACTAGAATGTGCAATTGTGTGTATTTACTAAAACCTGCTAACTAAATTGGGCACAAGAAGTGCACTAGTTTCAGAACCTGGAAGACAGATCAAAAGAGAAAAAGCAATAATGACAAACAACTGAATAAAGTCCAATGGTCAAATTATTTATTAGTTCTTTGGAATATTTCTTTCTTTTGGGGGCCGAATTAGAAAGAAATATTAATCTGGCATAGCTATGGCCCCCCGACCCATAAAGTACTTAACATATTTGTCGCGTACCTCACGAGCAGATTCGGTGACCGAGCCAGCGCGACCAGTGTCCAGCCCAGGAAGGGTATCTGAGGGTAGTGCTGCCTCAGCACCGATGTTGGGTAGGTACGTCTGGGAATGCCTGCGTAAAAAATTATGCAATATGCAGCAGGCCAAAATAACAGAGTTAAATTTATATTCCGCCAAATGTATCGCTGTCTGGAACAGGTGGAACCGGCTGGTGAGTATCCCAAAGGCATTCTCGACTACCCTCCGGGCCCTGGCCAGCCGGAAATTGAAGACCCTCCTCTCCGGGGTGAGGGTCCTCTGGGGAAAAGGCTGCATGAGGTGAGGTCCAAGCCCGAAAGCCTCGTCCGCTAAAAAAACAAACGGAAGTCCTTCCACATTGTCTTCATCCGGTGGCAGTTCAAGACCACCAGTTTGTAGACGCCTGTAAAATTCGGTCCGCACGAACACTCCCCCATCAGACAGCCGGCCATTCTTCCCCACGTCCACATACAAAAATTTGTAGTCTGCCGACACCACCGCCATCAACACGATACTATTAAAACCTTTGTAGTTATAATAGTACGACCCCGAAAGAGGTGGCGGCACTATGCGGACTTGCTTCCCATCAATTGCCCCTCCGCAGTTAGGAAAATCACAACGCTGGGCAAAGTGGGCAGCCACAGTCTGCCATTCCTGTGACGTGGAGGGAAACTGTGGAGACAAAAGCAAAAAGAAAATTAGCACTTTGGCACATAAAAAACATTGCAAACACTAGTAAAAAAACTTCATTCTGCAACATCACAGTATTAACATTTCTAAATATTAGTGTGTAGTGAGTATTTAGGGCAACAAATCCAGAGCCAATTATTATCAGACTACACATCCCGCTGATGGGGCAATAAACTTTTTTAGGGGGGGGGGAGTTGAACTACAATGGAGCAGGACAAAAAAAATAAAAAATAAGGTGTGTTTGTCCCTAGGAGATGATGCTGTATAGGTTAGTAGTGTTGAAGGTAAAAATATGCAGGTAGGCCAAACAAAATTAACCTGGAAAGCTTAACAACATGCATGGGGAGAAAAGGGAACATTCTGCACACAGCATATTACAATCATGGCAATTAGGAAAACCAACAAAAAAAGTTTCTAAAATTGGCATACATTATTAAAGACACAGATTGTGATGTTAAAGGAGGTAACCTACCGTAATAAACTCCTCCTGCATCACTTGTATGATAGCAGAACACGTTTCCGGTATGATGACCCCAAGCGCCTGGGGAGAGATGCCTGTTGAGAACTTGAGGTCCTGCAGGCTCCTCCCAGTCGCCAGGTACCGCAACGTGGCAATAAGCCTCTGCTCAGCCGGAATGGCTTGGCGCATCACAGTGTCTTGCCTCGTGATATAGGGGGACAGGAGATCCAGCAGACGGTGGAAAACGGGGTCCGTCATACGGAGAAAGTTCCTGAAGTCATCAGGATTATTCTCCTGGATCTCCCTAAGCAAAGACATATGAGAGAATTGGTTACGCTGCCGCAACCAATTCTTGGCCCAGGAACTCCTCCTCCTACTGTTCCTGTCCAAATCACTGGAATGCACACAGACTCCAGAACAAAACCCATAAACAGCACGAAGTCGTGAAAGGTTGCGCTGCTGCTCCATCATGGCTTCAAACCGGCCGGCTGGTCAGTCAAGAACACACTCAAACAGAAAGCACCCCCAAATCCAGCAATACCTGCAAAGATCGCACGTCAAACAGATACGACCGTACAGGACGGCACTGCAAAGCAGAAACGCCGCGCACGGCGACACTGAATGACAAATACGAGCCCACAAGCACACACTGAACCGGAAAATATGACCTGTTAAGCGCGGAGACTGAAAAGCACGAATCAGCTCTAACCAAACCTTCACTAACACGGAACTAAGCAAAAGTGGAACAGAGGGCGGCGCCGTAGGCTTTGGCATTCCCCTTTATAGTGACGTCGTACGTGGTTTACGTGCCCGCGTTCTGGTCCGCTGGGATTTCTGTCCGATGGTGTGTACGCTCATCAGACCAATGGACAAATTTGCCTTGTCCGCTAGGAAATATCCGTCGGATGTTTCCGACCGGATAAATTACATTGTGTGTACAAGGCCTATGTGTCAGGTATGACAGAGCCTCATTGATCTTCTTGGCCTCCTGAAAGAGTTATGAACAAAAAAAGTAGTGAAGAGATTTTAGAACCTTACAGGGCGTATCTCTGCTAGGATGAAAGTATTGTATGGTTGTTTTTATTCATTTTTGTACTTTGACCGTTATCTTTAAGTCAATTTAGTAAATTAAAATTGGTCTTGTATAGAATATATTCATCTCCAATGAGGAGGACAAAGGTCCGGAGTTAAGAAGCTAACACTTGATTATAATGTAAATGTATTTACAAGTTATAGGCAGACAATATGAGTGCTTAAGCCTTAAGCTGTCAGTGAGTTAAGATATAAATATCTACATTAAAATAGAAACCTGGGGTGAGGAACAGTATATAGTCTCAATGTCTTATTTCGATATTGCATAGTATGCAGTTTTATTAGATACGCTAACGCTTGACACATTACACTGGTAAAAAATAGTATGATGGCATAGTAAAAAACAGGATAACAAGAAAGTCTCCACTAGACAGTCAATGTGCTACGGTCCAACAGCCAATGAGGGCTTGTGTGTAATATTAAGATAGAAATAGTCAACCTCAATAATGTAAAATCAAAACTCACTCATAACTGGAACAGAGTTAACTACCTGAGTGAAAGGAGGTGGGTTTACTCAAAAGGCTTCTAGGAGTTCATTAGGTGCTTCTTTACGAAAGTGTTCTTCCTGGGTAACTAAACAGGCATGAGAGTATGCTGAGCAGGTAGGATTTGTACCCGTTTAGAGGGGAGTATGAAATAGGAGATGTTGAGAGATAGGGTAGACTCCGTCAATAAGGTTTCAATAAGAGGGGTAGAGGTATATTGTAGTGCAGAGTTCAGGTATCCATGCAGTCTCTTCTTCTGGGAAGGGAGAGACCAGGTATGCATGGGTCGTCTTCTCGTCAATTTTGGGATTGAGCGGAGGATGGGTAATCGTTTCTGCGGCTCTCTGCGATCTCTTTGTCGTTGTGCTCTTGGGCTGCAGTTGTTTGATCCACGCTTCCGAGATGAAAAAAAAGCTGTACCAATCAGGAACTTCAATCATTGGTCGATTTAGGGTGTCACAGAAGGCTTGCAGGTCATCAGGGGTGCGGAGGTGTTCATTGTGACCTCTCCAAGTAGCTGATGAGCAGAATGGGAATTTCCATCTGTATGGAATACCTCTGGTGCGAACTTGATCCAGTAGTGGGCGAAGTGCTCGACGCTGTTGGAGTAATATTATATGGGTCCTGGAATAATTTGATTTCAGACCCATTCAAGAGAACCTGGTTTTGTTCTCTAGCTTTCCTTAAGATCGCTTCTTTAACCACTTTAGCCCCGGACCATATTGCTGTCCATATTTGTGATTCGGCACTGCGTCGCTTTAACTGACAATTGTGCGATCGTGCGACGTGGCTCCCAAACAGAATTGGCGTCCTTTTTTTCCCACAAATAGAGCCCCCTAGTGGCCAAAAAAGATAGGACGTAGAGCTACGTGCTCTCGCCCAGCAGTGCCACCGTCCCGCAGTAATATAACGGCGGGCGGTCCGCAATCAGTTAAGAGGGAAGTTCACCAAACAGATAATGTCTTTTGGTGGATCTTTCTCACATCCCCTGGGACGAATCGCTCTGTAAATGTTCTTCGTTTATATTGGGGAGCCTGCTGGTCTTTCAACAGGTAAAAATGTGAGATTTGAAAATTGTTGTTTTCCCTATCATCATAGTCAGTGTTACTGAGGGAATCCCTCCAGAAGCGCTAATGTAATCTGCTGACAGGGATCCTTCCCCACCAGCAGAATACAGTGATCACTGCTGGCATAGCTCCCAACTGTCCCTGATTTCGAGCGACTGTCCCTAGTTTGGTCGCTCATAGCTCCTCATTTGTCCCTCATTTTGGTCTGATCTATTTAATTGTATACAAAATGCACTATTTATCTATCAAAAAGTGTTTTACAGTGCTAAACCTTTCATCCAATTTCTAAATTGCTGCATTTGTAAATTCCAAAAGCCAATATACCGTGAATTAGTAGTGGTAAAAAAAGCACTTATGGGTTTATACAATCAATTTCTTTTGTGCAATTCTCCTTTAGGGGGTGTGGCAGGGGGTGTGTCCTATGCCTACATACGTTTACTAATGGTTGTCCCTCATTCCCATCTCAGAAGGTTGGGAGGAATGGCCACTGACAGTGATCACACAAAAAGAATCCAACATGCTGGCAGTACAACCATCCTGCTCATGGATGGAAATTCTGCTGAACCAGCTGAATTTTAATGCATCTATAGCCAGCTTCACTATAAGGCAACCATTGTGCATTGACCTTCCTCTGCACTGAAGCCGGCAATAGAAGTTATCATGTAAGCAGACCAAAGCACTCTTAGAATTTGTCAGTATACACATATTTTCTTTACAGGATAGTTAGTACAGGGCTTAGTATGGGGGTGGGGGCAAGTTTAAGCTTGGACAGTATTACTCTGGAGTTCTACTTTAAGTGCCCACTAATAGCACATCCATTGAACTGCATTGGGTTGTTCAATGCAGGCCCGGCACAAGCTGAAATCCATTGTTTCCATTATGCCCAGTTCACACCAACGCACTTGATGATGGGTAAAAAAGTAACAGGCTGCATTTAAATGCACCAAAACTTGTTTCAATGAACTTCAGCGTATCACAGAGCACTGCAATGCACACATAGAAAATATAATAAAGAATTTTGGCTTCTGCTGTGGGAAAGAATTGCACATCAGTGCAACAGAATGCATTAAAGTGGTTATTAGGGGCGTGGCTTGGCTGGAGATGTAGACGGTCGCACATCTTGTGAGCTCTGCTGAACATCCGCTCTTGTATCCTGTTCCCGGGTCCCTGGTGTCTCGCCTCCAGTCCCGCAGTGCTCCTCGGTGCTCTCTGCTGCTCCATCCACCTTCCGCTGGTCTCGTTCGGGTCTGGGGAGGATGTCTAGGCAGGGTGCAGCAGGCCGCACAGCTTCGGACCACGCGATCCAACATGGCGGCGCGGCATCTCAGTCAGCAAAGGAGAGGTACAGGGCGGCAGTGCAGAAGCTGTTCTCCCTGATCGGCGCTCGTGACTTGCCGGAGGTCCCCGGGGATAGCGAAGGGAACCACAGCGGCTCTCAATTGGACGCCGATGACACAGTGCCCCTGGAGGATCCAGCTGCGCCGGTAATACCCTGGGATGCTTTGAGTACTGCCCCTGGGTCCCATGTGCTGGGGGTGGTTGCGGCCTCAGGCTCAGATGGGCCTGAGCCCACATTGAGGGACATATTTGCTGCAATCACAACGTGCAATTAGCTTGGTATAAGTCTAAGTATTTTGGGGTAAGCTTAATTCCCAAATAGGGTAATGAAGATAACCATTGGAAGGAAAAAGCAGACTGTAGGGACTCCAATTCCGAGGGCAGGAGATTAATAGACATCGCTTTAGATTTTGCCGGGTTAACCGATAAGCCAGAGAACGAGGCAAAAATATCCAAAAGGGACAACAGATTGGGGAGGGAAATTCTGGGTTTGGTAATGGTCAACAGAATGTCATCCGCAAACGTCCGGATGTGATCTAATAGCTTCCGCCAAGGGCTCTAAAGCCATGACGAATAGGAGTGGGGAGAGCGGGCAGCCCTGACGGGTTCCCCTCCTAATAGGGAAAGTGGATGACTCAAAACCATAGTACCTTACCTTGGCCTGGGGGGAGTCATAAATAGCCGCAACCCAGCTCAAGAAACAGGTACCAAAACCGTAATGACGTAGCACCTGCGTCAAATAGGGCCAAGACAGAGAATCAAAGGCCTTATTAACGTCTAGGGATAAAAACATTGTTTCCAAGGATCTATTATGTACTATATGCTGAATTTGGATGAGCCTCCTAATGGCATCCCCTGCCTGTCTGTGAGGGACAAAACCCACCTGGTCCTTCTTTATCAGGCGAGGAAGAAAGGAGTTCAGGTGATTTGCCAAGATTTTTGTCAAGATTTTCATGTCAATATTAATTAAGGAAATCGGCCGGAAATTAGCCCAAGAAGAATGGTCCCTATCTGGCTTAGGGATCATTATGATGTTAGCAGTCAGCAGATTTGGTGTAAACGAATTACTGCTTTTAACTGAATTATACATAGCCGCAAGATGCGGAGCTAAAATCTCGGTCCATGAGGGACATGTGGGTATCAGATAAGGAAGGTAAGGGTAAACTCTTTAAGAAGGCATCCAGTCCCTGGACAGAGGAGCGAGTAGGGGCTGAGTAAAGCTTGGTAAGCCGGTAACAAAATTAGTCTAAGACCCACTGTGGATTGCCGTAAGAATATTGTGACGGGTGCGCAGATTTATGGGAATAAATTTCGGAGTGAAAGTACGTAATCTATTAGCTAACATCGCATTGTTTTTTTTTGCCTTGGCATACCATTTTTGGCGGGCCCAACGCAAAGTGCGCTCCGCCTCCTCAGTCAAACATAAATCTAGGTCTGTACGAGCCTTGTCCAGGAGCCTAGGATTAACCGGGGAGAGAGATTGTTTGCAAGCTGCAGACAGGGCCTCTAGGCGTTGCTCCAGATCACGACGAGCCTGGATACGTTCCTTCTTACGCTTTGACGCAATACGAATGACATGTCCCCGAAGGACCGCTTTATATGCCTCCCATAATGTGACCGGCGATGAGACAATCCCCGTATTGAGTGCAAAGTAATCCTTGGAGGCTTTAAGGATGTCAGAAAGAATCGGCTTAAAGGACAAAAGAGAATCATTCATCACCCAGGGGGCATGTTGTGGTCTACTGAGAAGGGAGTGGCATACAGCCAGGACCGGGTCATGATCCGACCAGGGAGCCGCTAGGATAGTAACAGAGTCAAGTATGGGAAGATGCTTCCTCAGTACAAACATATGGTCGATCCTAGAGTGGGAACGATGAGGATGAGAAAAGTGAGTATAGTCCCTACCAAGGGGGTGGAGCTCCCGCCAGATATCGACTAGATCGAAATTTTGCAGGACCCACAAGAATTTTTTTGCAGCAGGGGAGGGGGTTTATGTTCCGCCGGGTACTTATCAAGAGAGGGGTTCAGCGTCACATTAGAGTCACCTGCCAGTAAAAGGGTACCTTTCTGGTGGACCTGCAACAAGGAGCAAACATGAGTCAGGAAAGGACCTGGATGTTCATTCGGAGCGTAATAACTCATGATAGTCACCTCGTTGTCCTGAACGGAACCTTGTAAGAGGAGGTATCTACCATCCGGATCTGCTAATTGTTTACTGCAAATAAATGGGACCGATTTGCGTATGGCAATGAGAACCCATTTCTGCTTAGTGGGGCCGCTGGCTAAGTAAACTTGGGGGTAATCTGCAGCAAAATATTTGGGACAGGAAGAGGATGAAAAATGAGTCTCTTGCAAACATGCTATGTAAATTTTCTGCTGTTTAAGATATTTGAAGACCTTAACACGCTTTTGGGGGGAATTCATACCCTGAACATTCAAGGATAACCAATGAAGGGTCATTGGGTCTGGAGAGTTGGACTATAATATCTACCGTCCACACACCCCGGGGACCAGAAAGGGTGGAAAGTAGAAGAGAGAGCAAAAAAAAAAGAAGAAAAGAAAGAAGGAAACGGTAAGAAAAGAACATAGATCACAAAGGTTCAAAGTACAGCTCGGAATAGAGCAGCTAATGGAAATAATTCCTGACGTGGGCAATAGGGCCCACAATGGGGTGGGACCAGGGGCGGACTGACCATTGAGGAACTCGGGCACTGCCCGAGGGCCCCATGCCACTAGGGGGCCCCATCAGGGTTGCCAGGCTCAGTAAAACCAGGGACAGTATGTAAAAATCTGTGTTTTTTTACATCTGTCCCTGATATGTCTGAAACCGACATGCTTTTGATGTGAAAATCCCGAGATTTTAGCTGCCCCGCCTCTGCACTGCCTCCTGGCTTGGTGGCCATCTGTAAGCCCAGGGGCCCCATAATCTTCTATTGCCCGGGGGCCCCATCAGTTGTCAGTTCGCCCCTGGGTGGGACCATGGCCAAGACAGTCGTCTCAGCCAGGCGCCAACACATAGGGGGAGCAGTGGTCCGTCAGAACCACAAGCCTATCAAAGTGCAAACATTTTAAGTAGCATTAGCACAGATTCTGAACAATAAACAGTTGTCAAAAACACATTATAACCAAATAGGTCAAAAGTAATAACAATAAGGCAACTGGAAGGTATAATCAGCAAACAAGGGTTTAAGGCAGAGAGGTCCCTCGAGCTCCCAGAGGCAGCAGCAATAAGGCTGCCCGCTCCGGAAGGTCGAACGGACCCAAATAACACTGTCACTCCCACTGCCCGACCAATCCACCAAACAGGAAAGGAGAGCTGCGGTTTTGAGACATGAAATTCAACCAACCTGGCAATACAAAGAAAGTACACCCCGCACAAAATGCACCCCCCCCCCCCGCCACACACTGTAAGTTCCCTGGAGTAAACAACTTACACATAAGTACACATAAAAAAAAATATATATACATATATATATATATATATATATATATATATATACATACATACACATACATACATAGAAGCCCGACCCGCTCGGGCAATCATAGGTATGGCAGCGCAGGGAAGGGACGGGAGGCAAGCCAAAGTCAGGACCACGCATGATGACCCAGGGGGGGTGGGGCAGTTATCACCCCGAACCGCCATCGCTCAAGTGGGGCGATCTAAGACGGGGTGCGCCTCCCCCAACCATGCAATAAAGGCCCGAATAAGGTGAAAACCTGGTAGGGGGGCATCTTCCAAAACACGCCACCGTGATCCATGTGTAAAGTTACTTATTGAGCAACGCTCATGTAGTGCCGCAGAGGATCAGGTGAGCAAAAAAAAACAGAACTGACTGCCAAAAGGGAGAAAGGTACCTTCAACCGTTATTGGATTGTTGGAAACGTTGGGCCTGGAGATCCCATAACGCCTGAGATCCCGATTGAGATCTTTGGGGAGTCTGAGAGGGCTGACGAGAAGGCCTGGATGGTCCGGGTCTGGAGGCCGAAGATGAAGCTTCAGATTGAGATGAGGGGAGGCCCAACTGCAGGTCCAGGAGATGACGTTTTAGATCAGATGGTGAGGTGGCTTGAAATTGGCGGCCCTGGTGGGAAAAGGAAAGTTTAAATGGGAACCCCCATCTGTATTTGATCCCATGGGATTGCTAAACTTGAAGATAGGGTTTGAGGCCCCGGCGTCTGGCAATGGTGACCGGCGAGAGATCGGCAAACAACTGGAGAGTATTACCTTGAAAGGAGAGGTGTTGTTGCTCTCTAGCAGCCTGCAGAAGTCGCTCTTTAGTGCGATAATATTGAAATTTGATGATTACATCCCTCGGGGGGCCTTCAGAGGGTTTGGGCGCCAAGGATCTATGAATACGATCAAATTCCAACCTCTCCATCGGCATCTCGGGAGCCAGTTCTTGAAAAAATGCAGTAGCTGTTCCCTGCAGGTCAGTGATGGCCTCAGGGATACCGCAAATGCGCAGGTTGTCCCTGCGGGCCCTATACTCCGCCTCCTCCAACTTATCTCTCAGGGCCTCCAGTTCGGTAGACATCTTGTCAACCTCCTCCTCATGGCCCTCCAGTACAGTGGTTTACCAGGTCCATTCTGTGTTCTAGTTGATTAGTGCGGTGGCCTATCTCTTTAAGGCCCCGCACAAAGGCAGAAGATAGCTTGTGGGAGGCTGCAGTGATCTCATCCCTGACTATGCTGCGGAATTTAGCCAGCAAAGCATCGGAGTCAACAGGGAGAGGGCTCACCTGATCAATGGGGAATAGATGGAGGCTGTCAGCAGGAGAACCAGGGCCCGCAGCTGAGAGCTGAGTCTCGTTGTCAGGCTTCAGGGAATCGGGCGCCATCTTGCCTCTGCCCTTGCTTGATGCTGGGGAAAGCTTAGTGAGCTGCCGGGTCTTATGCTTCATGTTTGCAGAGCGGTACATACCCACCGACTGCCAGGAATGCTCCGGGGGTCCCAGGGAGAAAAAAGCAACGCCTCCGTGGATACTGTGCGTCGTTAGGCTGGTATGAAAGGTCCGACGGCACGGAGCAGAGGCACGGCCATCACCTTCACTCGCGCGCATGCGCCCCCGGAAGACTGTTTTCACAGGATGTGTCAACATTGACTAAAGAAGTTTGCTGGTTTCTGTACGAGGCCTGTTGCCTGTTGGCACCTCGATGCCGGCCAGGGAATTAAGCCCCCTAGAGGAGAGTCCCTCGTGGACATTATGGTTCCTTCTTTTTTTCTTCTTTTTTTTATTTTGAACAGGGTCCTGTTGGACCGTATGCCTGCAGTCTGCCTAACTTTTGCTTTTACAGGTGGTGCCCACTTTGCCTGGATCTAAACATTAGGGGTATTTCCTCCTTTGTACTGTGCTCTGTGCTGTCATTGCTTGTATGCGAGGTTGCCATGGTCCTTTCTTTTTAGATTTGTGTACTATTGGTCTGAACAAAATGTTTACTTTCATGCATTATGGCTGCGCAGTGTGTGGTAACTAGTTGGAATGTGAGGGGCTTGGGAGACAGAGTAAAACGTCTGGCGGTGGGGCATATGCTTAAGCTGATGGGCTCTTCCATGGTATGCCTGCAGGAGACCCATATGCTGCCTTGTCAGGTGTCTCCGTTCTCTTTTAAGGTGTATCCTACGCCAGAGGGGTTAGCATACTTGTTAGTACAAATGTTCTGTTTGTTCTTATCTCCTCTCTCGTTGACCCTGGTGGCCCGTTTTTTTTTTTTTTTGCTATGTACTTTGGATAATTTACAATGTATTGTAGTGAATGTGTACATAGCACCTAATTTCTCAGTGGAAGTCCTTAAGACCCTGGCCACTTTTCTATCACGTCACCCGGGGGTTCCTGCTCTTATTTTGGGGGATTTTAGTCATTTCTTGAGTGCGGATCTTGACAAATTTTCTCCTGGGGCATCGGCGGCCAACCCGAGAGGGAACCCGACGCCATTCGCTTAGCTTTTGCAGGAGCTGGGGCTGAGGGATGTTCGGAGGCTTAGCCATCCACAGGAGAAATGTTATTCATGCCATTCGGCTTCGCATAGGGGCCTTTCTAGAATTGACCTTGACCTGGTCAATAGTGAGATGCTTTTACAAAAAAGAGAAAAAATACTGCGCTATCTAGTGATAAATGAAGGAAGCGGCTAACACAGCAAGAAAGATCAAATTTGCTAAAAAGACGTGTAAAAAACGTGTAGCGCTGACAATGAATAAATTGAAATAAATCAATCTAATTACTTAATATATAACACCACATGTGACCTGGTAGTGATAAATTATATTGAATAAAGTCCATAAATCCTTTAATGAAAGAAAAAAATGTAAGTAAGATCCGACTGATGTCAGAAGTATTATGTTGACAAAAGAAAAAGTTCAGTGATTAAATAGGTGAACAGATTCCAACTGTGAAAAATAGAAGATCCACCACCACTTATGACAAGGGGCTTACCGGATGGATTGGACCAAGAAGGGCATATACCCGCTAGGCCAATCAAGCTTATGTAGATACACTGGGAAGGGTACACCATAGATGTCTCACAATCTGGTATTTTTGATGAAGACCTCAGATAAACAATTCAGGAGTGGTTCACACCAACCAATGTTATACGGCAATTCCCAAGGAGGGTATATCAATTGTCCAAACGGTAGTTATGAAAAAGAAGAAATTGGAATGCACATAGCATAACTCCGTATAATCACACAAAATGTATTTCAAATGAAGAAAACTCACATTTTGCAGTGGTAAAACAAGCTCATAAAATTAGGGTAGCAGTGACAACAGCAGTCCTTCCCGACATGTTTTGTTACAAAAAGAACTTCATCTGGGGTGCTGTCATCCTGCTACACTTACCCTTGAATACATCAGAGGACCCACATGTTCACATCATGGCCCAAATCGGAAGCTGGTAGCAAACACTCACCACTTCCTGGTTTAGGGAAAAAAATGGAGCGTGTGGGTCAAGCCTCACTTTCAACACCAGGAAGTGTATCAGAGAGGAAAAATAAATTAAAATACTAAATGGGCCAGAAATAAACATGTGAGTTTTCTTAATTTTAAATAAATTTTGTGTGATTATACGGAATTATGCTATGGTGCACTCCAATTCCTTCTTTTTCATAACTACCGTTTGGACAATTGATATACAATAGTGAGATGCTTTCCTTGGTGTCCTCTGCACGTTATGAGGCAAGAACTATTTCAGACTATTCCCCTTTATGTGTTGAAGTAACAACATCTATAATTTCTAAGCGGGCCTGTTGGAAGCCCATCTCTTTATTGACGACTGACGTGAAATTACTGGCAAGGGTTGTTGGCTACCAGACTGGCTAAAGTTATACATAAACTTGTCCATAGAGTTCAGTCAGGGTTCATTCCTTCCCAGTCAACGGCCCTTAATATCAGACACCTCTTTCTTAACTACTTCAGACCCGCGCTATAGCCGAATGACGGCTACAGCGCGGACCTGAATTGCCTTTGGGCGTTCCCCACGCGCTCCAGAGAGCGCAGCGGGGAAACTCTGTGTTGGCCGTGTCCCTTGGACACAGCCAATTACAGATCGCCACGAACGGCCAATCAGAGTGCCCGTTTGCGATGCTATCTGTGCGGCCAATGAGAGATGATCTCATATGTAAACATATGAGATCATCTCTCATTGTCGTTTTACACAGAGACAGCGTCCTGTCTCTGGAAAGGAGACCGATCTGTGTTCCCTGTACATAGGGACACAGATCGGTCACCCCCCCCCCCCTCCACCCACAATTAGAACACTATACAGGGAACATATTTAACCCCTTCCTCACCCCCTAGTGTTAACTTCTTCAATGCCAGTCACATTTATACAGTAATTAGTGCATATTTATAGCACTGATCGCAGTATAAATGTGTGGCCAAAAATGTGTCAAGTGTCCGATGTGTCCGCCATAACGTCACAGTTCCAATAAAAAGCGCCACCATTTCTAGTAAAAAAAATAATAATAAAAAATAATAATTCTGTCCCCTATTTTGTAGGCGCTATAACTTATTGCTTATTGCGTTTTTTTTTTTTTTACCAAAAATATGTAGAAGAATACGTATTGCCCTAAACTGAGAAAAAAAAAATTTTTTTTATTTTTTTTTTATTGGGATATTTATTATAGCAACAAGTAAAACATATTGTATTTTTTTTTTTAAATTGTCACCCTTTTTTGTTTATAGTGCAAAAAATAAAAACCGCACAGGCAATCAAATACCTCCAAAAGAAAGCTCTATTTGTGGGTAAAAAAGGACGTAAATTTTGTTTGGGAGCCACGTCGCATAACCACGCAATTGTCAGTTAAAGCGATGCAGTGCGGGAAGCTGAAATTTCACCTGGGCAGGAGGAGGGTATATGTGCCCAGTAAGCAAGTGGTTAATCTCCAGATACCTGCTGATAATGAAGGCCAGAGCAATTCTTTCATTGGACCCTGCCAAAGGTTTTTTTTTTTAACAATACTATTTATTTATTTATTGAATTTTTTTCCAAAAAGTTACAGAACAAGAGCAGAGTAAAACGAAATTACAGAAATGCATCAGAATACAGTACACATATGGGTAAGTTATTATTACATGCATATATGAGAATACCCCGTATCGTTTAAACTGTAGTTACCTTCCACAACGATAAAGTAGCTCACCGCTTCCCCCTGAGTCCTACCTGTGTGCTCCAAAGATCACCCAGATAAGCCCCTCTAGTACTGCTTCTGCGGAGCCCAGACCCGAACAACCAAACCCCGATCCCTCTTAAAATGGTCAGAGTGGTCGTCAGTCGCCAAGAGCTCCCAGATTACCTAAAAATAGTACGGAGGGGGGTGTATTACATGCTTAACTCCAACCTGGAGTCCTGCATCAAACAGGGAATAGTAACAAATGAACCTTATCAGCAAAAGGAATTGTCTCAATGTGTACCCAGAAAACAGAGGGAATATAAAAGAAACAAAACGTATACCCTTAATAAAACTGAGTTTGAACTAAAGTAAACTTTTCATGCCAAGCCTTTATGAGTTGAATACCACTCAAACCAGGGGTTCCAGCAATTAATCATGGAGTCTGAAGAACCAAGAGAATAAGAATGCATAATCTCATATCTACCGTGTACATACATGCAGGGCCATAGGGCAAACAGGGGCAGCTGCCCAGGGCCCTGTCACTGTTGGGGGCCCAAAGCAACCCCCTTTGAAAAAAAAAATGTTTTTTTTTTTTTTTTTTTTTTTTTTTTAAGGGGTCCGGAGGCCCCCAGGGCCCAAGATGGCAACCCCCCCCCTTTTTTTTATTTATTTTTAAATAAAAAAATATATTTATTTTATATATTTTTATTTTATTTTTTATTAAAGGGACAATTTTTTAAAATATATTTTTATTTTTTATTAAAGGGCCAATTTTTTTTTTAGGGGTCCCCAGGGCCCCAGATGACAACCCCCTTTTTTTATTTATTTTAAAATAAAAATATATATTTATTTTATATATTTTTATTTTATGTTTTATTAAAGGGCCAATTTTTTTTTAGAGGTCTGGAGGTCCCCAGGGGCCCGTAGTTCCCCAGGGCCCTGGATGGCAACCCCCCTTTTTTTATAATTTTTTTATATTTTATTTCTTTTTTTTCTTTTTATCTCTTTTTATTTATATATACATATATATATATATATAAATATATATTATTAAAGGGCTCAGAGGTCCCCAGGGCCCCATGTGGCAAACACCCTTTTTTATTTTTTTTATAAATGTTTATTTTTTTATTTTTGGCAACCCCACTTTTTTTGTTATAAGTGTTTATTTTTAATATATTTTTTTATTTTATTTTTAATTAAAGGGTCCAGAGGTCCCGGATGGCAACCCCCCTTTTTTTGTAATTTATTTTTATAAAAAAAAAAAAAAAAAATTATTAAAGGGCCAGAGGTCCCCAGATGGCAACCCCCTTTTTAAAAAAAAAAAAATGTATTTTTTTATATATATTTTTTATTTCTTTTTTTCTTTTTATTAAAGGGCCCAGAGGTCCCCAGGGCCCCGGATGGCTACACCCCTTTTTTTATATATATATTTTTCTTTATTAAATATTTTTTTTGTAAAGGGCCTCCCGCTTCTAAATTCGCGGCAGCCCCGCCCCCCCTCGTCTCAATTTAAGGGGGCAGCACCCCCCCCGTTCTCTGCTCCAGGGGGCCCATGCCTGAAGCTGTGTAAGGGGCCCCATAGTTACTGATGGCGGCCCTGCCGCCCGTTAAGCCCCTGTGCTGCCCACAAATCAGGCTGAAAATCATCAGTGGCACGCAGCCAGGTGACAGTACTGCTTCCCTTCCCAGTGTTTTAAAATGTACAGAACCCCTGGCTTCCCTTTAGACGTGCACTTCTCCCTTCCTGCCACTGGGTGCTGCTTGTATATAAAAGTGAATTAGAATGTGATTTTATAACATCCCCAGTTTGCTCTTCCCGAGGCCGACTTATTCATGTCCTGCTCCTGTTTGCTATATTGTAAATAGAAGTTTTCTGTAGAGTGTGCCCAAAGTCTTTATAATATTTGATGATTCACTGCAGGTCTGGTCAGTGTTTTAAAAAGTTCCTGTATTTTACACATGGCATGGCATGGGGTCACAGCACCGTCTGTCCTTTCTGCTTTAGCACCATGGGACACCAGGCCATGCCATGTGTAAAATAGAGGAACTCTTTAAGTCACAGACCAGACCTGCAGTCCAGGCTGAGTAAGGCCTCAAAGCACATGGCATTACTGTCTGTATTTAACTGCTTGATGGGCTTATTTTGGGCCTGACTGGTTCACATGTATGTGTTTTGGCGGCCCACATTTGTGCAGGCACAGCAGCCTATTCATTTGATGCCTCATGTAATAGGCTGAGCACACGGCACACCTATGCCCATCAAGCAATGAAATACAGCACTGTCTGTCCATTCTGCTGTCTGCTGTGACTTATCTGCAGTTCCCGCACTGTCAAACTTGCTGCATTTTTAGACGTTTAGGTCACGCTTTTAAAAACACAGTGCGTTTGTGTGTGCAAGAACTGCAGGTAAGTAGCATGGTGCAAAAGCAGAATGGATTTCAAGGCAACTGATTTTTAAAATGCTGAATGCACTTTTTTTCTGCAGGAAACAAAGGCATGGTAGCCCATTTAAATCAATGGGCTGCTGTGCCTGCACAAATGAGGGCCGCCAAAACACATACATGTGAACCAGCCAGGCCCAAAATAAGCTGAAGGGGGGCCCAAAAAAAATGTTTGCCCAGGGCCCAAACCATATTAAAGACGGCCCTGCATACATGGTGGAAAGCACCTCGGAAATTGAAGGCGCCGCTATGTTTTTCCAGTGCCTGAGCACTACTAGCCTTGTAGCGAGCAAAAGATTTGACACCACGACTCTACATTTTGGTGGGAAAAGATCAAAATCTAGGGATAGGATAGCTGTACCCGGAGATAGTGGCGGTCTTGTGGGCAAGATGACTCCTATGATGCCCCAAACCTGAGCCCAAAGTTGGGTCAACTTCGGGAAGGACCACAACACGTGTCAGCGTGCCCACTCCTCCACACTGCCTCCAGCACAGAGGGGGACACCTCATTTTATATTTTAGATAATCTCTATGGAGTTAAGTACCACCTCAACAACATTTTCTGATGCATCTCCATCAATTTAGTGCCCTTAGTGGAGGAGTACACTAATTTTAAAGATTTCTCCCATTGCCGGACAGAGTACTCCACTCCAAATTCATTTTCCCACGCCTCCATATGCTGCATCTTAATTAATATGTGTTTTTCTCGTAGGCCTGTGTAAAAGAGTGATATCCCCCCAGGTGTGACAGTAGGTTGGCAAAAGTACCGCGCCATCTTAACAGGGAGTGTGGTGAGAAAACCAGTGTGCTGACTCAACATATGTGAAACTTGTATATATTTATACCGCTCATTTTCGGATAGACCGAACTTGTCCCTCAAATCCCGGAATGGCAGCAGTGAAGTGCCCTCCATCACGTCCTCCACATGTAGGATCCCCTTGTGTACCCAGGTATCAAAGTTGGTATTAGGAATGACAGATTGAATGGCGGATATAGAGACCTTCAGCTGTGTTGTTGGACCTGACCATACATGAGAGTCCCGGAGATGAGCCCATGCTCTCAGGGATGCTCTAATCGATGGTGCAGCGTTGGCCTTCAGAAATCTGTTAACATGGGAAGTCATCAGAAAGTCACGCAGTGTGCCCTTTCCAATTTGAGATTGTTCTAGTTCAGCCCACAGATTCCGAGTCTGAGGCTGGAACCAGTATTGTAACTGGGCCAAAAGTGAGGCAAAATAATAGTCCTGCAAATAAATGCACATGCCCTACCCCTCCCGCTTTCCCTGCCAAAGCTTTTGACAGAGTCGAATGGCCCTATTCGTGGGAGGTCTTGGGTCACTTTGGTCTGGGGGACACTTTCCTCAGGTGGGTGCATTTGTTGTATGCTGCCCCCATGGCTAGGATCCGTGTGAATGGAGATCTCACGGATTATTTTCCTTTGTTTAGAGGCACAAGGCAGGGGTGTCCATTATCACCCCTGTTTGGTTACTGGCTTTAATAGGGGTCTGTGCATGGAAAATATTTCCCTTTACGCAGACGACACATTACTGTACTTGGGGGGGATGTGGAGACATCTCTTACAGTGGCTATGGAGTTAATTAAACAATTTGGCTCCTTGTCAGGCTTTTGGATAAATTGGAGTAAATCTGTCCTTTTGCCCGTAGATGGCCCAATTGCTTCGCAGCCGGATGCTGCAAGGTCCCTGAAGGTGGTCTCATCTTTTAAATATTTGGGGGTTCAGATGTCAGCTAGTCCACAGAAGTATTTAGAGGAGAATCTTCTGCCTCTTTTTAAAAGATTACAAATGACTTATAACACCTGGTGTAAACTCCCGCTTTCAGTTATAGGTAGGATAAATCTAATCAAGATGGTGTGGGGCCCTCAACTCTTATATATCATGCACAACTCTCCTCAGTGGAAACCTTGTAGGTGGTTTACTCGGATAGATACCTTATTTAGATCTTTAATTCGGCTTTCTACATTACAAAATGGTAAAGATCAGGGAGGAGCTGCAGTCCCTAGCCCCAAATTCTATTTCTTGGCATCTCAGTTACAGCATTTATGTGGAATGGGGTGTATCAATGAACGTGATTCCATTAACACTCTGTTACGTTTGGGGTCTCGGAATACTTTGGTTCTGGTGTGTCTGTAGGCGGGGTTTCCGCACCTGCCACAGGCAGCGCCTACCGTGGTTCTCCTTAGGAAACTGTGGGCAATGGTAAGGTCTAATTTGCATGTTTCAGGATTTATTGCGAAGACTCCGCAGTGGGACAAACCCAATCTAGCGGAAGTCTCTAAGCTGGACGGTTTCCTGTCCTGGAGACTGGATGGTATCTACAATATTGCCCAGATATATCACCAAAATGTACTTAACCACTTCAATACCCAGCCAGAGGCATCATCCAGATATCCTCTTCTTCAGCCGGCGATTCTGCACGACGTAAGAATGATCATAGCGGCGGTTCTGCCGCTTGATCGTTCTTACAGGCCGCGGGAGGGGACATCCCCCCCTCCCGCCGCCATCCGGTGCTTCTCCGGGCTCTCCCGTGCCTTGGGGGGCCCGGAGAACGAATAGTCGGCGTCGGCAGGAAGCATAGAGATGACTGGTGACCAGATGGTCACCAGTCAACTCTATGACCGTCGGAGGACCCGGCTGTGATGTGATGACGTCACGCCCGGGTCCCCGTAAGTAAACAAAGCCGCGGTTGCGGCTGTAAGCCACCATTCATGAGATCGGTGAATTTTTTTTCACCGATCTCATGGTTTCCAGCCTGGAGGAGAGATGTGAGGTCTTATTGACCACACATCTCTCCTTAAAGAGGACCTGTCACACACATTTCCTATTACAAGGGATGTTTACATTCCTTGTAATAGGAATAAAAGTGGGAAAAAAAAAAATTGAAAAAAAGTGTAAAAATAAATAAAAGATAAAAAAAAAAATTAAAACGCCCCTGTCCCCGATAGCTCGCGTGCAGAAACGAACGCACACGTAAGTCCCGACGACATATGTAAACGCCTTTTAAACCACATAAGTGAGGTATCGCCGCGTGCGTTAGAGTGCCAGCTACGAATCTAGCACTAGATCTCCTTTGTAAATCTAAACAGGTAACCTGTAAAAAAAAATAAAGCGTTGCCTATGGGGATTTTTAAGTACCGAACTTTGGCGCCATTCCATGAGTGTGCGCATAATTAAAGCGTGACATGTTGGGTATCTATTTACTCGGTGTAACATAATCTTTCACATAATACAAAAAAATTGGGCTAACTTTACTGTTTTGTTATTTTTTTAATTCATGAAATTTTTTTTTTACAAAAAAAAGGCGTTTAAAAAATGATTGCGTGAATACCGTGCAAGATAAAACGCCATTTTCTTCCCTAGGGTGTCTGCTAAAAAAACATACATAATGTTTGGGGGTACTGTGTAATTTTCTAGCAAAAGAATGATGATTATTACATGTAGGAGAGAAGTGTCAGAATAGGCCCGGTATGGAGGTGGTATAAAAGCCCAGTATTGAAGTGGTTAAAAGGTCACTAAAGGAATTTTTTTTTTAGCTAAATAGCTTCCTTTACCTTACTGCAGTGCTGTTTTCATATCCTCATTGTTCGTTTTTGCTTTGATGTTGCTGTAATTCTGCTCTGATCTCCACACTTCCTGGTTGTCTGTTTCCTTATAACCACAGTGCTGGGAGCTTTCTCACTGTGGTCACTAATCAAGGAGGTGTGATTACTGTGTGTAAACTGAAACTGGGTTGGTGCTGAGGGGCTTTAGACAAACCATCACTGCCCTCTATTGGCTCTCTGGCTCTGTACATCAGAGAGACAGGAAATAACAGCAAAAATGAAGCTAGAACTGTAGGTTAATCAATATATATGATTGATTTTTATCTATTTTTAATCATTTTTAAAAGGAATCAGTTAACTTTTATGTCTCTATACCCTGTAAACAGTCATTTCAGCCTAAAAAATGTTTTCCTTTAGTTACCCTCTAAATCATTTCAGGAATAGTGATGAGCGGAATATGCCATATTCGATTTCGCGATATTTCGCAAATATTTCGAAGAATATTTGCGAATATTCGTTAATATTGAATATTCGTGATATTTTATAAAATGCTAATGCGAAATTTCGCTATTTTTTTTTTATATATATTTTTTTTGTATATATATTTTTTTTATATATATAAAAAAAAAAATTGCGAAATTTCGCTATTTTGTTTTTAATATAAATATTTTTTTTTAATATATTTATTTTATATATATAAAAAAAAAAAGTGCGAATGCGAAATTGATTGCGAAATTTGAAAATACGAATATTCGAAATAGCAAATATTCGAAATAGCGAATATTCGAAATAGCGAGCATTCGCCGCGATATTCGAGTTATTCGCGAATACTCGTATATGCAATATTCGTAGCGAATATTCGCAATGCGAATATTCGTGAGCAACACTATTCAGGAATTGCAGAATAAATTTAACCTCCCTAGTATTAATTCTATAGATACTTGCAGCTCCGGCATGCCCTGCAGGCCCAGGGTCAGATTTCTGTTCTCCAATTGTCTAGTCGTCACTTAAAGGGGTGTTCCAGCCAATATTTGTGTTTATTAAAAGTCGGCAGCTACAAAAAGTGTAGCTGCTGGCTTTTCAAAAACAATCACTTACCTGCTCCAGCTTTCCAGCGACGCGCCGACCGGGGCTCCGCTCCTCTCCCCCCCTCCTCGGCCGGCGTCCTCATCGCAACTGTGGGCACCCAGCCGTGACAGCCTTCGGCTTCACGGCCGGGCACCCACTGCGCATGCGCAAGCGGCACTGCGCAAGCGGCACTGCGCGAGCGGCGCGGCCCGCCGCTGATTGGACAGGCGATCGCATGGGACCTGTCATGTGTCCCATGCGATCGCCTACAGGGAGGGGCTGCTGTAGGCGATTAAGCTTAATCGCCTAACCAGCCCCTCGGCGGAAGGAGGAAGTGGGACAGGAAGTCCCACTCCTCCTGAAGCCCCCACTATCCCCCCCCAAAAAATTACATGCCAAATGTGGCATGTAAGGGGGTGAGGAGTGGGATTAGCGGAAGTTCCAATTTTGGGTGGAACTCCGCTTTAATAAAAGATATATTTTTTGGTAAGGACACAAAAGGCCTAATATCCCATATCTACTCTACTCTTTTATCGACAGTACAAGACTAAGCGACTTTACCGTGTAGGAGAGGGTGGATGGAGGAGTTATTAATGGTGAAACATGGGACACATGTCTACAAACTGGACCTCTTACTTCAGTTTCGCAGTCTCATAGGTTGTCTCACCTGTTTTTGCTATATAGGGCTTAACGCACACCTATTCAACTGTTCCGTTGGGAAAGAAGGGATTCTTCTCTATGTCCCAAACACTGTGGGGCGGAGGGTTCGCTTATCCATTTGATGTGGCGCTGCCCTAAGTTGCACCGGTTCTGGGGTAATGTTACTGAGGTTATTTCCTCTGTGTTCCAAGTTAGGGTCCCTTTGGACCCCCTAATATGCATACTGGGTGCAGTAGATGAAGACATTTACCCTCATCCAGTTAATATTGCTGTAATCAGACTTCTGTATCTAGCAAGAAAGCTGGTAGATAGATTCTGGTTATCCCGGCATGTTCCTACCAAGAAACAATGGATTGAACAAGTTAATCTTATCCTTATACGAGAGCACCATACATATCAGCATAGAAATGCATCCTGAAAATGTAATTCCATTTGGCAGCCCTGGTTGGAGACCCCTGGACTGGTTTTGACTCGGTTGTTTCAGGTTTGAGAGGCTTTTTCTATCCAGGAGGAGGATCTGGCTTTGTTTTGAAGTGTATATTGCATAAGACTTTGATTAATGGTGGGAAGTTGTTTTGACTATGTAGGCAGACTGTGTGGTGCATGGTTTGAGTTGTGGCCCGTTGGCCTAATGTGTGGTCGTGTTGGGGGGTGAGGCTATTTTTGCCTGCCCAGCACTGTCTAATCTTTTCTTTTGACAATATGTGTCTTGTTTATAATTTTGGTGCCATTATTGTATCATACAGGATATACATGTTTTCTTTTGTTGTTGTTTGTGACTTTTTTGATGATGGTCTGTATTTTATTTTGTTGGCACATTAAACATTTTTTCTGATTTAAAAAAAAAAGTGGTTGTAAATGTAAACCCTTACAATACACTTTTTGCTACAGGTAAGCCTATAATAATAATAATAAGGGTTACCTGTAGCTACCCTAGATATCTCCTAAACCTTAACGATTTAGGAGATATCCCCTGTATTTGCATGTGCCGACAAAATTGGCACATGCGCACTGAATAAATGGCAATGTCCAGTTTCTTCAGTGATTGTGCCGTTACTGTCGGCTCGCATGCGCGGGAGTGACGTCATTGCCGCTTCAGCCAATCACCACACGGGAAGTAACCTCCGGTAGTGATGGTGGTGAGTACTACATAATGAGCTAGTATGCTATGCATACTAGCTCATTATGCCTTTGTCTTGCAGGTGTTCTTTTTTATTTATTTTTAAAGTGGGTTTATAACCACTTTAAAGTTTAACTGTGAAGTTTGGGAGTTATATAGCTCAAGTGTAGCGCCTGCTGTCGAGTACAGTCCACACCAAATATTTCCATTTAGGGGGCTTGTTTGCCCACTTTTATTTAAAGGAAAGTCCAAAGTTCCAGAAAAACGAAATCAAAGGGTTTCCCTTTCAGGGGGGGTTTCATCAGTAAGACAAAACTAGATATCCTTTTTTTTTTTTTTCTTATTAGCAAATAAATAGACAATTTGGCCTCCTGCCTTATACATACAGCCATGCTGCTGCGTATTGAGTTACAGTCCTTTCAGATTTAGGAAGTCCTCAGTTTGGACCTGGAATGCGAAGTCCTCAGTTTGGACCTGGAATATGGAGGCTTGGAGAGAGGTCCTGAAAGGGTTATCCTGTAACCCTTTCAGGACCTCTCTCCAAGCCTCCGTATTTCAGGTCCAAACTGAGGACTTCCCAAATCTGAGAGAACTGTAAATCAGTACAGTGGAGGCCTAAAAATGTGCAGGAATGAGCCAGCACATGTCTGTGAGGTAGAGTGGAGTAGTTTACAGCTGTGAGAAAGTGGGGACTATCTGGCAACTGAGACTTTGCTGAGCCCCTGTAACATTTCTTGGATTGTACCCTGAGGCAGATGGGAACCTTAAACCCAGCTGTGGGATTGGTGTACTGGTGGTGAGCTGTAATATTGTTTGCAATATACCAGAGCTATGGACTTTATTTGTTTAATAAATCCGTTTTCTTTTTCAGATTTTAAAGGACAGCAATGACGGTTTTACTTTTACAAATGGCTGGTTGATGATCCCAGGTTACCCATATGACGGCATGCTAAACGCAACGCACATGACGTAAGTCTAACCTATAATTAATGATTGTCATGATACCCCATTTCAGCCATAACTATTTCTCCCAGTTTTCCTCTATCACACCACACAGATTAATTAATTGCTCTATTTTAGCACAGCTTTTGTTGTGTTGTGTAGAATTACCAAATACTGTGTAGCACTGTTCTCAATGCAGCATATTCAAGGAAACCTGGAACAGATTACCCCTTTACTCTGATACCTGGAACTTATTTTGCAGTAGTGATTGGCATGTCTGGAATAAAACCAAAGGAGGCCTGGACATGGCTCAGGCAGTGAAAGGGTTTGTCCTTTTCTCCGGTCTCTATTAACATTTCCTCTCTGTAAATTGTCAGCACAATGTAAAATGTTGCATACTTTGCTGGCAGAGTTCAGGAACATAGTAATAAGACTTTGCTGACTTTTCATGCCTGTCTGGCATCCACAGCCCAGCTTGATAAGTTGAGGAGGCTGCAGGCTCTGGATTCTGCCTGACAGAAGCTCTGGCTAAAGTACAGGCCTTTCTTTCCTCTCCCCTCCGTCACAACGCTGAGAAGAGGGCATGCAGCCAACTCTCATTACAGCTTCGGCTGGTCCCCAGCAGCCTGATACCTGCTTTGCTGCCTCTTCCCAGGAATACTAACGCAGCCGCCGGCAAAGCTCTGGCAGAGATTGTACTAGGAGCAATACCCAGTCAGCCAGTGTGAGGCTGGCTGAGTCCGCTGTGAAGGTCAAGGGAGAGCAAGAGGGGACTGACTTATCCTGCCTCCAGGCTCTGTTTGTAGCGGCAAATGGGTAAATGTCACTGCCTTCCCTCTCTTCCAATTCAAAGTGAACCTGTCATGTCCTTTTGATTTAAAAGGACATGACAGCTTACAAATCCTCAGATGTGGGTGGTGCATTTTTTCCTTTGTTTTCACTTGGTGATCAGGCCAGAAACTAAGGTCGCCCATATACAGTTCGAATCCTGGCCTGTTCAACAGGAACTGACTGAGATTAAAACCGTTATGGGCAGGCTATTCAGTACCAAGTTGATGAATCGGTTAGCGTGGGTATAACCAGCTGCAGGATTGTGATTACCCGCTAGCGATAAGCACTGTGTTCTCCAGGCGGGCATGGCTTCCACCCCCCTTCTGGAGAAGACAATTTCTGATTCCCCTGTGTTGATGGGGGAATCGTGCAAAAAGAAGGAAAAAAATTTGCACCGTGTATGGCCGGCCTGACCTCCATGGGCCAGATTCAGGTAGAGTTGCGCTGGAGTATTTCGATATGCGCCGCGTAACTGTGAATATGCGCCGTTGTTTCTATGTGGCCGTACCCACCAAACTAGATGCGACAGAAAACGGGCCATTTCCGATCGGCTTAACTTTCCGACGCCAGAGTCTCGTCAGCGCATAATTTCGCTTGGCGCATCAGTCGCGCCTATTGATTTCCCCTGCAAATATGCAAATGAGGGAGATTTCCCGATTCGCGAACGGATTAGCACCATACGCTGGCTACATGCGCCGCGCGTATCTCGTCCGTCCGGCGCAAAGTTATTTCTACAAATAGCTGGTTTTTCTTTACTCCAGACGGCCTCAGTTTAGCAGGAGAGCAGCTACAGCAGCAGCGTTACCGATGAAACTAGCAAGCTGAACAACCACACGTGCAAGGACAACACCTCTGTGTGCCAACATGCCAGGGGCAGTCGCGGTCCTAGCACTAGTACTGGGTCCCCCGGTACGGAGGAGGCGGGCACGTGAGAGGATATACCGCACACACATTAGCCTCTTTGGCATGGGGGATGAGGAGGTGTATCGCCTCTTCAGATTCAGCCCAGATGCAATACTTGAACTAACCACAACCCTGCAGGGTGACATCACCAGCAAGACACACCTCTCACAAACAGTGCAGCCACTGGTAAAGGTACTGGCAACACTTCATTTCCTTGCAAGTGGATCATTCCAGCGTACAAGTGGAGTGGTGGCTGGGATGTCACAGTCCTCCATGAGCAGATGTGTGCACCAGGTTGTCCCTGCAATCCTCAGACGCATGTCCAACCACTTCATCAGACCAACCACTGAGGAGCTGCGGTTGAAGGCAATGACAGATTTCTACAGCATTGCCAGATTCCCACGCACTGTGGGGGCCATTGATTGCACACATGTGGCACTCCAGCCCCCCAGTGCCACAGAGCACATATACCGCAATCGGAAGCATTGGCATTCCATCAACGTACAGGTGATAGCCGATGCCCAACGCCTCATATGGCACGTCCGTGCCAAACACCCCGGGTCCAGCCATGACAGCTTCATATACTGTCAGAGTCCCATCCCAGCAGAATTCGAGCAGAACATGTATGGGGACAGCTGGCTGGTTGGTGAGTGACATGGGTGGCAGGCATGACTATCCCCTCCCATGATGCACATCACAAGGGGCACATGCATGACTAACATCCTCCTATCTTTTCCCTTACAGGTGACTCTGCATATGCACTGGGACCCCATCTAATGACTCCTTTCCGGAACCCCCAAACCAGAGGAGAGAGAAGATACAATGCGGCACATATCAAAACCTGTGCAGTGGTGGAGCAAACATTTGGGCTCCTGAAGTCCCGTTTCCGCTGCCTGGATAAGTCCGGGGGGGCCCTATTGTATTCCCCTACCTTTGTGTGTCAGATCATCGGTGCATGTTGCATTCTGCACAACTTTGCTATGAGAAAAGGCCTGCAGATTGACATACGTGATGACCTGACCCCCGACCCACACAGTTCCCACCTGCCAGAGGAGAACCAGTCTGCTGATGGAAGAGCAGTCAGGAGGGTCCTCGCCGTAGGCATCTTTGGACACTAAACCAAAACATTAATCACACGGACAATGCACGCATGCACACCACTGATGTCCCTAGATCACACACACCACATGCACATCGCATTGGATTAGCCCAAGTCCAGCATGTAAGACTTGGGAGCAGCAACGCCAGCGTCAAGGCCCCAATGATGTCGCTGTCCATTCAAACACCTTTCACACGTCATTCATACAGCCGTGGGGTTAACTTCACCACCACCGCCGAGGGTGACACCCCTTACTGGCAGGAGTGCCACCCCCTCACATTCACACACCATTCACACTGTCCCCTGCACTCGTGACCGTGTGCAGTTAAAAATAAAATTTATACTCATAACCTGAGTAATAAAATAAAATAAAAAATAACCCGAAAAAAAAAACCCTCATCTGGGATGACGGGGGCTCCTCCTTGTGGGCACTCTCGGGCTCCTCAGCTGCCTGGAGGGAGTGGGTGGGGGGGCATCTGGAGGAGGCTGATCCCCGGGTGGGCCACTCCTGGCAGCTGTTGGCTGCATGCCCTCCAAGGCCACGGCAATCCGGCTCAGAAAATGATTGGTCTGGGCCTGCATCCTCATCTGGCGGGTGATATTATGCCGCTGGGCACGCTGCCGCTGCCTCTCCTCTTCCCGGATGGCAGCTGTGTTGGCGTGGACGGCTGCTGTGAGGTGCCGTACATCAGCCTGCACCTCCCCCAGGCTGGTGACAACGTCCTGCACACCACTGGGCAGCTGCAATACGGAGCACAGACTGTCAGTGAGCCGGTCCAAGTGGCCAGCAATCTCCCCATCTGTTGTGTTTGCCGGGCATGGTCCATCGCCACCTGGTCCTGGACCAGATCAGACACCCCCCTGGTCTTACGGGTCGCCTTCCTAGGGCCAGGAGAAGGTTGTCCCCGTGGGGATGGAGTCGCCCTTGAGGGGCTACCGAGGATGGGTGAGGGGATGACAGAGGGGCCTGCAGAAGGGAAGGACTCAGATAACACCAAAAAAAACTCCTGCTGAGGAACAGGCTCCTCCTCAACCATTTCCACAGAAGTGGTGTGGGCACTCTCCTCCACCTCGGTGTCTTCAGCACCCAGGGGCTCGTCCTCAGGATCCCGTTGGGGGGTTGGGGTGGAATGGCCGGCAACAGATGATGGCCCAGCTCCGTCATCTGTGGATGACACAAAGCAGACACATGTTGGTGGTCCCACACACTTGGCACATGTACCCTCCCCATCCACATGCAACACACCAAATAGGGGCTAAAAAACACTTACCTGTCCTGAAGCCTTCCTCCACAGAATCATAGCCTGGTACCCCCTCCAATTGCTCCCTCTCCAGGAAGCGGGCGACCACCTCCTCCTCTGTGGTCAGGCTGACCGGACATGGGGGTCCACCACCTGTGCCCCGCTCATGGCTCTGAATGGTGGCCACCTTGCCACGGACCTTGTGCCGCAGGTCATTTATCTTTTTCTGGATATCACCAGCAGTCCGGGTGGAGTACCCCAACACATTCACCCTGCCAGCAATGGTGTCCAGGATGGCCTGCTTCCTCTCCCGGCTGGTCTTCCTACTTTTCTTCCCATGCAGAAAATCATTATAAGTCTCCATAGCAGAGATGACCACAGAGACCTCCTGGGAATTAAAATTGAGGTTCCTCCTCTCTTTGGGGGTAGCGGGAGCAGCCATAACAGAGCAAAAGTAACTTCCCTGGGGTGGGGGGAATCGGAAATACTTTTGCGCCGGAATGGCGCTTCCGCTGGCGCTTTTATACGCGCAACGGAACACATTGCGCTGGCGTTTCCCGTGAAGTGGTGCCGACGGAAGTTGTGAGCATGCGCACAGGGGGCCGAGTGAAGCCTCACTCACTGCGCATGCTCCGTGGATGATGCGCTGAACGTAAGCCTCTGCGCTGGGCTCCGCCCATCATTTACATATGATCACACCCACTTCCACTTGCGTCGGGTTGCGTCAACGCATCTTCGTTACTCCGTCGCAAAATAACGCCCATGCGCTTGGTGAATGCTGTACTTCACTCGCTAGTTTGCGTCAGCGCAGAGTATATGCGTTGCGCTACGCTGGCGAAAAGATGCGCGCATCTACCTGAATCTGGCCCCTTGTGTTTAAGTGCCTCCACTCTGGATGGAGGAGCAACAAAGACACCTTTTGGACAACAGCATTGTTAATCTGGGGATTAATACATTATATAATTATCTTGTTTAATTTCTTTTAGATTTACCCTCACCTATGTAGAACTCAGGGCCTGCCAGATTGCATACAAATTGAACATGTTTAGGATTAACCTCATATTTATCTAAATAAACAATAAAGTACTAATGCTCTACGATAGTTATTAATAACAAAGTGCTAAAGTGAAAAGTGTAAACAGCAGCCAACTTCTGTAGTGTTGCCAACACCCATACAATTGTGTAAAATATTGAAGTTGTGCTAATTACTCTATAAATATGTGCTAAAAAGAATATACTAAAAATGCAACAAATCTACTGAATATATATTAAATAGTGTAGCACAACATGTGTTCCAACAGATGATCACAGTCCATGTGAATAAAGTGAATAATAAATAGCATAAAAGTCAATGTGTAAAGTGAATGTGAAATAGTATCCACGGAAGACTCTGATGATCCAAAGAATCAGTCTTTAAAGCAGAGTTTCACCCTAAATATAAGTCCTTCCCATGTGATCCAGCATACTGGCGTCAGCGCCAGTATGCTGTTTTTTTTTTTTAAATCCATGTACTTACTGTCTTATTCAGAATTTTATTTTTTTTACCCCGCGGTGGACGGCGCCAGTATAGCGCGTCACATCTTACGAAAGTACCCGAAAAGGACTCGGGTAATCGCGGTGAAAATGCGGCGCCTGCGCACAGACCTAGGAGCTGACTGCGCAGGCGCCGTATTTCTCTGAGTCCTATTTCGGCGTTTTTCGGAGGGCGTGACGCGCCATAGCCGTAGGACTCGGAGAAATACGGCGCCTGCGCAGTCAGCTCCTAGGTCTGTGCTCAGGCGCCGCATTTTCACCGCGATTACCCGAGTCCTTTTCGGGTACTTTCGTAAGATGTGACGCGCTATACTGGCGCCGTCCACCGCGGGGTAAAAAAAATAAAATTCTGAATAAGACAGTAAGTACATGGATTTAAAAAAAAAAAAACAGCATACTGGCGCTGACGCCAGTATGCTGGATCACATGGGAGGGCTTATATTTAGGGTGAAATTCCGCTTTAACACAACAGGACAGTTGAAAATATGGGCCTCTCTCATAGATGGGGGTAGAACTCCTGAGTCAAATATGGATTTATACAGATCATGGAGTTTAGGGGTCAGAGTTTCAGAATAGGTGGCATAGAACTCAAGTGGTAAGCTGTCCGACCCTGGGGCCTTAGATGTGGCTAAACAGGAGATGGCCTTGGAAATGTCCTCCTTAGTGATAGGGGCCTCCAAGGAGGTCAAGTTGGTCATTAGTCAATCGAGGGAATCTAACACTTGCCAAATAGTCCCTGGTGTCCTGGGGAGTGTGGGTGACTCGGGAAGTGTAGAGCGTGTGGTAGAATCTCCCAAACGCCTCCGCCACTCGTTGTGGGTCAGTAACATCGTTCCCCTGCTGGTCGGTCAACGACACCACCACCGGGGGGCGCAAATCTAGATGGGCAAGATACGCAAGCAATTTGCCCGATCGTTCCCCATATTCAAATACCCTTTGCCTACAGAAAAATATGCGTTGTTTGGCTTTCTCAATATGCATTTGGGAAACCTGTCGCGTCTAAACTTTAAGTGTATTAGACGGTCCTGACGGAACGCCTCTTTCAGCTCCCGTACGTGATCAGTAGCACGCTGGACAATGAGGTTAGACGATCGTTAAAGTCTGTTGATATGTGTGGAAAGCAGAGAGCGGGCGTGAAGCTTGAACATCTCCCACACCATGTCATAAGTGGCCGAAGCCCCGTTGGCTGCAAAATAGTACTGCAACTCCGCCGGGATGTCGTCCTGGTCCTGCAGAGCGGTCAGCCAAAATGGGTTCAGCCGCCAAGAGGGAGCAGGGGAGGCCCTCAGGAGCTGGAGCATGATCCAGTAGGGGGCGTGATCCGAGAGAATTCTCGGAGCAAAACCCACCTCTCCCAGTTTAGGCGTCAAGGACTTTGAAATAATGATGAAGTCAATGCGCGATATAGTGTTGTGACTGGCTGAAAAGCACGAGAAAGCCTGGGTGTGCGGGTGTTTGTGGCGCCAAGTATCAAGGGCGAAGTCGGTCAGTATGCGGTGTAGTCTGGTATGGGTCGGTGGGTTGAGGGGGGGGTCCAGTATACCCATTCGGTCCAGAGCGGGAGTGAGGGTCATATTAAAATCCCCCATCCACACTGCCGGTATAGAGGGATAGTGTGCCATAAAGTCAAGGCCCTCCTTAATTACAGCTGAATTGTATGGGGGTGGAACATAAAAAGCTAGTAACAGGATAGGGGCTCCATTAATAGTGGCATGCATAAATACATATCTGCCCTGCTGGTCTGTCTGGAGCAGCACTAGATCGAATGGCACCCGTTTAGCAAAAAGGACCGATACTCCTCTGGAATATGAGGTATGGGTGGCGTGATAGGCCCACCCTATCCAGGGCTTTTTAAGAGAGGATTGCAAGTGGCCTGTGACATGGGTCTCGACTAGTGCAATAATGTCAGCACGATGAGACTTGAGAAACGTCAAAACGGCTGTGCGCTTGATCTTATTGCGCAGACCCCTAACATTCCATGTAAGAAGCTTCAGGGAACTCATGGCGGGTATAGGGTACATATGACAGACCGCAACTGGACCAGGACCAGCAGAGCAGAGATAGACACATCAGATAGCATAAAACATACTAGCAGCCAATATCGATAATGCATGCATGACAATAACATAGTACCTTCGACAGAAATAAACAGTTGTAAACATGGTGGTGAAAAAACTACCACAACATTACCCCTCCCTCCCAATCCAGTGCCACCCCAACAAGGCATGGACATAGCATCCCAAAACCAGGTATCAACGGGGGACATCCAATGTGGGAAACCCATTGGAGGCAGGGGACTTAATTTCAAAGAGGCATAGATACCTGCGTTAAAAAGAAAAAAAAAAGGGGGGGGGGGAGAACAAATTGTTAAACAAACGGGTGGTGAAAAAGTCCATAGAGATCCTAGGGGTGCGACTTCTTCTCTGAGAAGTGCGTGAGGTGTAGAAGCTACAAACGTGTAGCGTGATCACGACAGTGCAAGGGGAGCCCCGTCTGTCAACAGGGTGGTAGATGAAGCAATGCATAAAGTCTCAGCAATGTTCAGTATACTGTTCTCCACAAGCAGCCCACATGAGAGGGGATAACAGGGGATAACATGTCAGTGAGGTCACCCGGAGACGGCAGGCATGCTGCAAGGTCCAGTGAAGCTGGAGGTCCTCGAAGGGGTCCTCGAAGAAGTGGGTTCGGCCGTCACATTCCATTAGGAGCTTAGCAGGGTACAGCATGGCGTATTTAAGGTGTAAAACACGAAGACGCCACTTAACATCCTGAAACCTGGACCGCTGCCGTTGCATCTCATTAGAAAAGTCTGGAAATACAGCCACATGTGTGTTGACGTGGGGAATATTTCCCTTCTCTTTGGTCAGGCAGAGAATCTTGTCGCGGTCTTTGAAGTTAAGAAATGTCGCTATTAGTGTACGCGGTGGGGCTCCCTGGGGAGGAGGGCGGGCAGGGATCCGATGGGCTCGCTCCACCACAAACATCACAGAGAATGCATCCCGGCCAAAGGTGGATGTCAGGAGATGTCAGTAGAAAGTTCCTGCCGGATAAGGGACACATCAATTTTGACCTCCTCAATTTTGGCAGTAAGCGTGCTCTGGCACATGGCGATAGCATCAAGGATTCTATTAGTGGCCGCAACGGATTGTTCCGCGCCCGAGGAGGTGCCGGCGCTATCCCCGGTCTGCTGCTCCTCCTCAAGCCGACGGTACTTGGCCAGCTTGTCGACGGCCTTGGAAGTCTTTTTCCCAGGGGACATGTTACAGGAGCGGTCGGGGGGATACCCGGGTGCACCAAGATGGCTGGTGCGGGCTAGGCCTCTATATGTCCCCACCACCGATCTTGAAGCAAGATGGCTGCCGCTTCCAGGACTAGGCCGAAGCCGCGGTCTTTCCTAGTGCAGCTGCCCGGACAAGAACTATGGCGGCCACGGACGCTGTTTAACATGTTGAAAAGCTTCAGGGATGCAGGGGAAAGCAGGGTGAGACCCCAGGGGGAGAGGATGGCGCACAGGAAGCAGGATGGAGGCAGGATGGCATATGCAGGAGGCTGGGCAGACGGAGCTTACACTACAGGCGTCCTACACCATTGCTTTCCAGGCCACGCCCCCGGACAGTTGAAAATATAAACAAGATGGGGAGAGGGATGGGTAAGGGATCCCAATCTGCAGATGTAAGTAGGTAACACAGAAATAATCATCATGCCCTCCCCCAATAGTACCAGTCTCTGACCTCATAGATGGACCCCAATAGGTCTAATTGTGCATCAAGCAATGGGTATCCAGCAGATGGTGATTCCTCCTTTCCGTGGTGAATCCTGGACAAAGGACCACTGCAGTTTTCTCTCCAGTCTTCCCAGCGATTTCCTATAAAGTACAGCCTCCAGCTCCACACATTCTAGAAATGAGAAAGAAGGAAGATCTCCATGGTGTAGTAGTTTAAAAAATATATGATTCCATTTATTTAAAAAGTATTGGATGATAATAAAAATGGCAAAAAAAAAACGGCAAACGGATAAAACAGCTTTAAAAATGCAGGGACTTCCAGTCACAGCCGTAACCGGAAGTGACGTCACACAGGTCCTCCTCCCGCATGTTGCGTCACTGTCACGTGACAGTGACGCAATGCGCCTGGGAGGATTATTTCTGTGTTACCTACTTACATCTGCAGATTGGGACTCCCCTACCTATCCCTGTCCCCCTCTCCCCATCTTGTTTATACTTTCAACTGTCCCGTTGTGTTAAAGACTGATTCTTTGGATCATCGAAGTCTTCCGTGGATACTATTTCACGTGCACTTTACACATGGACATTTATGCTATTTATTATACACTTTATTCACATACTATGATCATCTGTTGGAGCTCATATTTATATCGTTTTGGTAAATCTGAAGGAAAATTGTACTAGAAAATTATATAATGTATGGCCAGCCTTAGATGCTGGCCATACACACACTAACAAGTTAAAACCAAACTCCATACAGTGGAACCTCGGTTTAAAAGTAACGCGGTTAACAAGCATTTGATTTGCGTGCAACTTTTTAAAATAATTCTAACTTGGTTCGCAAGACAAGCAGAATTCAATCTAATAAAGCCTGCAGTACATTTGGCCTGAGGTGCAGGGGCGCCGGATCCGAGCAGAGCCGAACGGCGACAATCGCAGCCGATCGGAGCCATTTGGCAATGCTCGGAAAGACGCGGAAATACTCAGTTTCAGTTTCCGAGCCTTTCAGACGCTTGCCAAGGCCAGCTTATGTGTGCTTGGACCGTTCCAGCCGTTTCCGAGGCTCTCCGGCACCCCCCCCCCACCTCTGGCCGCATGCGGTATTGCATCCCGTTGAAGTCAATGCCGAACAAATTATTTTCGTTTCCATTGACTTCAATGGGGAAACTTGCTTTGATATGCAAGTTCTTTGGATTACAAGCATTCTCTTGAAACGGATTATGCTCGTAATCTGAGGTTCAACTGTATAACACTTTTTAAGCAGTTTGGCCTGGTTTACACCTATGTAGGTTGCAGTTTGCATATTCCAGGTGCATTTTGCATTAAAGTCTATGGAACCAGAAAAAATTCCCTGACCCTTTACATAAGATGCACAGATGTAAACATGATATATAGAAAACCATGGTAAATGGACTGTAGTGTGTTTCTGCAAAACTGATGTAGCACCTACCCTGTTTTTCCGAGAGTCTAATGGTGACTACTGGGGGTAAGGAAGACTGGCATACATCCTCAGGGTACAGTTTTTTTGAGCATGGTAGTATATGAACCAGAAACAATGTTGGGCACCAGTCACTTTATGCTTAAACAAAAGAGAAATGTATTTCTCATAACAGGAAAAATATGGGAGAGAGGGGAATAGGGCACAGGACACCCTTAGTAACGATCAGCAACCGGCAGATTGGAAGACTCCTTAGACAAAAATAGGTGAAGTAAGGTAAACGGCAGTACAGGAATAGGAGCATTTAAGCTTAACCAGCGCATCTGTACTTTTTGGGGTTTAGTAAGCCAGAAAGTATTACAGCAATGCCTTCATCATATGTAAAACTACAAACGGTTTAGAAGTCAAGCCAGGCAAAACATGTTGGGAGGTGGCTACAAACCGTGACATCACTTCCAGTAAAGTTGGGAGAACTGGGCATTACCTTAGATTGTGGGGTAAACCGCCATGTTTACTGCTGGCAAAATGCCTTTAATAAATGTGAGTGCACACTTGGGATGTTAGGTTACTGCACTGTGGCACTTTATTACTTATTGTTTGTGATATGGATAATGAGTCAAGAAGGTGAATAGGAGCCACAAGGGATCCATAGGTTGAAGTTCCCGGAGGGCATGTTTGATTCATGCTTATGTGTAACCACTAATTAATGTCTTCTCCAAGATAATGGAAAAATAAGTTGTACAACAGCTACAACATCATTTAGACACCCATAAATTACTCGATCCATTTCAATCGGGTTTCTTGTCCTGGTCACGGGACAGAAACAGCACTACTAAAAATATGGGATGACGCTCTCGAAGTAGCAGACAAAGGAGAATCTTGTCTTCTGGTACTGTTGGACCTAAGCGCACCATTTGATACAGTAGACCACAAATTATTACTGACTCACCTAGCTGAAGTAGTTAGAGGTGCGGGCTCGGATTTACCCTGGTTCTCCTCCTTGGAAAACCGATCACAAATGGTGAAACTAGGTCCTTTCACTTCTGAAAAACGAACTGTGTCATGCGGAGTCCCTCAAAGATCCCTCTTGTCGCCCGTATTATTCAATATCTATCTCGCCATTTTTTTTAAATCATCAGTAACCAGAAGTTGCTCTACCACCCCTACGCGGATGACACGCAACTATATTTTCACATCTGCAACAACAAGGATCATTATCTCGGATTAGAGAAATGCCTTACTTTGTTTGAAAATTGGATAACGAAGAGTTACCTTAAACTCAACGGCTCAAAAACAGAACTGTTTCACAGCAACTGAAAAGACTTCCCGCACAAACATTGACACCCCCGTCCATTCTGGGACAAACTATCACCCCTAGCACCAAAGTCTCTGAGTCATTTTTGACACCCACATGACAATGGAGGCACAAATTGGGTCTGTAGTCAGCGCATCCCACCATCTGGTGCGTCTCCTACGTAGACCTATTCCCTTTATCCCGAAAGAAGACATAGCAGACGTGGTGGGAACAATTATCAACTCCAGACTCGACTATGCAAATGCTCTTTACCTCGGACTCTCAAAATACTAAATCACTCGTCTGCAAGTCGTTCAAAATACGGCCGCTCATGACTGGGAAAAAAACATGGGAATCTCACCTTCACTGAAATCCCTTCATTGGTTGGCAGTAAAAGACAGAATTACCTTTAAGGCACTCTGACACATAAGTGTGTTCAAGGAAATGCCCCCCAATATCTATGCGAAAAATTTAAATGTCACAACCCCAATCGCGTTCTCCGATCCACCGACCAAAATCAACTTCAAATACCCAAAGCCAGATACAAGTCCAAAGGAGAATGAAGATTTGCAGTCCAAGGACCTAGACTATGGAACACTCTACCAACCAGCATCCGAATGGAGGTGAATCACCTGTAGGGAATGGATACTAAGCGCCCAGAGGCGATTCAGTTTGCATGTGTTGCGCTATATAAGTTTCTCACTCACTTAATGTAAGAGGGTCACAGAAATCTGGGGATTGCATGGTGTGAGTGCATGTACAAGAGCATGGGGTATTTTGGCTTCTGAAGGAGGTGGATTGCAAACCATATATTCAGATGGGAGATCTTTTTAATGGAAGAGCGCTATATTGAGAAACAAGCACAGTGATTCGTTGGCACATTTTACAATTTTGTATAAAGGGACATGTATTTTTTATGTAGCACAAATGACTGGATGTGTATTTTTTATATGTTATTGTTTATTGTATAGTCATTTTGGGGAAAGTGTGGCATTTATTTCTAGTTTCCCTTTATTCCGTCATCATGTTAGCACATGAACTATCATTTTCAATAGGAGAGGTCTGTAATGGCAGCCTACATTGTTCTCGAAGTGCAGGTTTCCTTTAAGAAAGTAGCACTTAGTATTGCATAAAGCTGTAAATGCACAGAATGTGATTCCAGATGCCTGCTCTACAGGTGTCTTGATTATTTTTTTTTCTAAGATTTCCTCATTGGATTGTGGAATGGGGGGAAGTAAAGCGTGGATGCTTGCAGGCAGGTCTGCTGTTAGAAACTACGGGGCCCTATACTGCTTACCTAACAGGGCCCCCCTACCCACAAAATACTAAATGAGGAGGGCGGGAGCAGGTGCTCATCAGCAGGTGATCGGGCCCCACTTTTGGACTGATGGGACCCGGACCCAGTACAGGAGGGCTGGCTGTACTGCCTTATCAGCAGCCCTGCTTGCAGGAACCAACACAGTGCAAGGAGAAAAGGGGAAGTGGGGGGCTGCCAGATACTTTGTCAACTTATTTAGCTGTGCATAGTCTAAGCGACAGCTCTTAAACTCTGTAAACATCACTGCACTGCTTATCCTTTAACCCTCCAGCCCCAGCCTGAGATAGGTCTAGGATGATTTTGTATAATACAAATTTACAGCACTAAAACATAAACAAAAATGCAATAGTGATAAAGTCTCAAGTGAAAAAATACAAATGTCCAGGATGATCTGCGCTCTGAGTAAGTGGGTTAAATGTTGATGACTGGGGGCACCTAGTGCCTTAAAGAATAGGCAATGCAGATCAGGGGCGGACTGACAACTCATGGGGCCCCCAGGCAATAGAGATTATGGGGCCCCCAGGGTTACAGATGGCCACCAAGCCAGATGGCAGTACAGAGGCGGGGCAGCTAAAATCTCAGGATTTTCACATCAAAAGCATGTAGGTTTTGGACATATCAGGGACAGATGTAAAAAAAACCACAGATTTTTACATACTGTCCCTGGTTTTAATGAGCCTGGCAACCCTGATGGGCCCCCTAGTGGCATGGGGCCCTCGGGCAGTGCCCGAGTTCCTCAATGGTCAGTCCGCCCCTGATGCAGATCCTAAGATTCTTGTAAGGTTTCATGCACACTGCTATACAGGAGTCGCAGACCCTGCATCTTGACATTCCTGCAACCCCCTGCGCTGTGTACAACTACCCATTTGGATGCAATAGAAGAGCAAACTGTGTGCTGAGGTTTGCGGAAAGATGGTGTGCATTTGGAGCATGCGTAATTCCGTAACAACCTCAAACACAACCTCAAACAGGTTCCCTTAATCAGGGTTTGACAAATTTGCTTGGAATCTAGGCGCCAGCTAAGAAAGTTAGGAGCCAGAAAATGCACCCGGTACTCATAAGCTTGCGCGCAGAAGCGAACACATACACGAGTAGCGCCCACATATGTAAACAGTATTCAAACCACACGTGAGGTACAGTAGGTGACTGGGATATTGTGTCAATCTCGCTCCCTTTCTCGGCGAGATTGACCACCTACGAGCCCCATCGCGGGAGCCAGCGCCGAGCTGGCTTGCCGCGATGGAGACAAAGCCGTCATAGAAGCGACGGGAATCCGACGCGGATTCCCGCCAATTCTACACGTGGGCGGAGTTTGTTATGAATCCTGAACGAGAAATCCCCGCCGGATTTTTAAAGAAAAATCCGGCATGGGTTCCCCCCTCAGGAGCATAACGGGCCCTTAGGTCGGTTATGGGTTGTAAGGAGACCCCCTACGCCGAAAAAACGGCGTGGGGGTCCCCCCACAATCCATAACAGACCCGTATCCAAAGCACGCCGGCCGGCCGGTCAGGAAGGGAGTGGGGGCGAGCGAGCGCCCCCCCCCTCCTGAGCCGTACCGGGCAGCATGCCCTCAACATGGGGGGGTCAGGTGCTCTGGGGCAGGGGGCGCACTGCGGCCCCCCACCCCAGAGCACCCTGTCCCCATGTTGATGAGGACAGGGCCCCTTCCCGACAACCCTGGCCGTTGGTTGTCGGGGTATGCGGGCGGGAGGCTTATCGGAATCTGGAAGCCCCCTTTAATAAGGGGGCCCCCAGATACCGGCCCCCCACCCTAAGTGAATGAGTATGGGGTACATTGTACCCCTACCCATTCACCTGCAAATACAAAGTGTAAACACAAATAAAACACACAGGGTATTGAAATATTTTATTAGTTGGCCGCCGGGGGGGGGTGTGTATGATCGCTTTTATAAAAGCGCCCCCCTCCGGCGGGCTTCTGTGGGGGGGTGGGTGCCGCCGTCTGGTTCTCTTCCGCCGCCGGGGGGCGCTTTGATAAAAGCGCCCACCACCCGGCGGGCTTCTTTCGACGTCTTCGGCGGCGGGGGGGTCTTCTCCCACTCTCCGGGGTCTTCTCCCGCTCTCCGGGGGTCTTCTCCCACTCTCCGGGGTCTTCTCCCGCTCTCCGGGGGTCTTCTCCGCTCTCCGGGGGTCTTCTTCTTCTTCAGGACTCGCTGCCGCTATCTTCGTGTGTTAGCTCAATTACTAGCGGCGGCGGCCCCCTCTTCTGCGACGTCGGCGTCTTCTTCTTCTTCTTCTTCTGCTGTCCAGATGTTGACGCGACGCATCCTTCCGCTGTTATGCCGGGCGCGCGGCTCGCAGCGAAATATATAGACCTGTCTTGTGACGTCGCAGTCCCATCATGCTCCGGTAGGTACCACGTGCTACCTACCCACGTGATACCTACCGGAGCATGATGGGACTGCGACGTCACAAGACAGGCCTATATATTTCGCTGCGAGCCGCGCGCCCGGCATAACAGCGGAAGGATGCGTCACGTCAACATCTGGACAGCAGAAGAAGAAGAAGAAGAAGACGCCGACGTCGCAGAAGAGGGGGCCGCCGCCGCTAGTAATTGAGCTAACACACGAAGATAGCGGCGGCGAGTCCTGAAGAAGAAGAAGACCCCCGGAGAGCGGAGAAGACCCCCGGAGAGCGGGAGAAGGCCCCCGGAGAGTGGGAGAAGACCCCCGGAGAGCGGGAGAAGACCCCGGAGAGTGGGAGAAGACCCCCCCGCCGCCGAAGACGTCGAAAGAAGCCCGCCGGGTGGTGGGCGCTTTTATCAAAGCGCCCCCCGGCGGCGGAAGAGAACCAGACGGCGGCACCCACCCCCCCACAGAAGCCCGCCGGAGGGGGGCGCTTTTATAAAAGCGATCATACACACCCCCCCCCCGGCGGCCAACTAATAAAATATTTCAATACCCTGTGTGTTTTATTTGTGTTTACACTTTGTATTTGCAGGTGAATGGGTAGGGGTACAATGTACCCCATACTCATTCACTTAGGGTGGGGGGCCGGTATCTGGGGGCCCCCTTATTAAAGGGGGCTTCCAGATTCCGATAAGCCTCCCGCCCGCATACCCCGACAACCAACGGCCAGGGTTGTCGGGAAGGGGCCCTGTCCTCATCAACATGGGGACAGGGTGCTCTGGGGTGGGGGGCCGCAGTGCGCCCCCTGCCCCAGAGCACCTGACCCCCCCATGTTGAGGGCATGCTGCCCGGTACGGCTCAGGAGGGGGGGGCGCTCGCTCGCCCCCACTCCCTTCCTGACCGGCCGGCCGGCGTGCTTTGGATACGGGTCTGTTATGGATTGTGGGGGGACCCCCACGCCGTTTTTTCGGCGTAGGGGGTCTCCTTACAACCCATAACCAACCTAAGGGCCCGTTATGCTCCTGAGGGGGGAACCCATGCCGGATTTTTCTTTAAAAATCCGGCGGGGATTTCTCGTTCAGGATTCATAACAAACTCCGCCCACGTGTAGAATTGGCGGGAATCCGCGTCGGATCCCCGTCGCTTCTATGACGCGCTCGCTGGAATGTACTTTTACTATTCCAGCGAGTGCGAGATGTCGGCAGCCTGTTGCCGAGATTCAGCGCGATGCTGGCGTGCTGAAAACACATTCTCGGCGGCAGGCACTGTATCGCCACGATCGTTAGTATGAGAGCAATTATTCTAGCCCTAGACCTCCTATGCAACCTGTAGAATTTTAAAAAAAATCGCCTATGGAGATTTTAAAGGGTAAAAGTTTGTCGCCATTCCACGAGCGGACGCAATTTTGAAGCGTGACATGTTGGGTATTAAGTTATTTGGCGCAACTTTATCTTTCACAATATAAAAAAAAAAAAAATTGGGGTAACTTTTCTGTTGTCTTATTTTTTAATTAAAAAAAGTGTATTTTTTCCCCAAAAAAAGTGTGCTTGTAAGACCGCTGCGCAAATACGGCGTGACAGAAAGGATTGCAGCGATCACCATTTTATTCTCTAGGGTGTTAGAATAAAAAATATGTTTGGGGGTTCTAATTAGAGGGAAGGAGATGGTGGTGAAAATAATGAAAAATTACACATTACAGTTGCTGTTTATCTTGTAATGCCAACGGCCGCCACCAGATGGCACCAGCTCACAGAAGGAAGAGCTTGGGACTTTACCAGGCCACAAAGCCGTGGCCTCAATTACCAGCCATCGCGGGCCCGCCGCGATCTCGAGGTGGGGGCACATGGAGACACAGGATCCTGTGCCTCCGTGGGCCCCCACCTCCCCCGCCGCGCGATCATGTCGGGCCCTCGGTGGCCGGTAATTGAGCCCGGCCCTCAATTACCGGCGGGTGTGGGTGCCAGGTCACAATTTCTTGTCGCAATTGTGATCTGGCGCCCGGATATTGTCAACCCTTGCCCTTAATAAATCTCAAAGGGCATTTGTGTGCATAAGGCCTAATGCCGTGTACACACGGTTGGAATTTCCGATTGGAAAAAGTCAGAAGGAACTTTTTCATTGGATATTTTGACCGTGAGTATGCCCCATCGGACTTTTTCCATCGGAAATTCCGACGGACTTATGCCGCGTACACACGATCGGAATTTCCGATGGAAAAAGTCTGATGAAATTCCGACGGACTTAGAAAAGAGAACATGTTCGGAAATTCAGTTTGTCTATATGGAATTACAGTTACAATTCGACGCATTGAACCTTCTGAGTTTATTTAGATGGGAAATCCGACCGTGTGTATGGGGCATAAGGGATTGATTTGGGTGGGGGGGTTGGTATTTATGTTGACACACTGGGTACTTCTTTAAAACACTATTTATTTCCTCTGCAAAATGTTTCCAAATACAAAGAGTATAAACCACAAACGGTAAAAACAATTGCTCATTTCTAACTAACAAGTAGAACTTTTTTGTAAGTATCCGCAAAATATTTATAGTAAATGTTAATTATATTTGATTATTTAATGTGGTTACAGTGTTCTCCTATAAAAAAGTATGAGTCACTCATTGCTTACTGCTGATCTCCATCTGCCGCTGAAGTAAACTTTTACAGCAGGAGTATTTAACATAAAGCAATAAAGAGATTAATGACGATGGGTGTAGAATGCTACTTCAAGTTCATAGCATCCAATAACATTTCAGTTTTAAATAGCAGAGAGCAGTTGTTAGAAGTTAAAGGATCACTAAAGGATTTTTTTTTTTAGCTAAATAGCTTCCTTTACCTTACTGCAGTCCTGGTTTTGTGTCCTCATTGTTCGTTTTTGCTTTGAAGTTACTGTAATTCTGCTCTGATCTCCACACTTCCTGCTTGTCTGGCTCCTTATGAAAAATATCATGGCAGCTTTTCACTGTGGTCCAAGCTGTCATTACTGTGTGTCTAAAACTCCTCAGAACCAATCAGATTCATTTTAAAAACAAAACACTGCCCTGTATTTGTTTGTTTTTGTTCTGTGTGTCTCTCTACTTCACAGAAACATGAAACCAGTTTAAAAATGAAACTAAACTGCAGGCACATTATATGATTAATTTTTATCTATTTTTAATAATTTTTAAAAGGAATCAGTTAACTTAATAGTGTCTCTATACCCTTTAACCACTTAAGACCCGGACCAAAATGCAGGTAAAGGACCTTGCCCCTTTTTGCGATTCGGCACTGCGTCGTTTTAACTGACAATTGCGCGGTCGTGCGACGTGGCTCCCAAACAAAATTGGCGTCCTTTTTTCCCCACAAATAGAGCTTTCTTTTGGTGGTATTTGATCACCTCTGCGGTTTTTATTTTTTGCGCTATAAACAAAAATAGAGCGACAATTTAAAAAAAAATGCAATATTTTTAACTTTTTGCTATAATAAATATTCCCCAAAAATATATAAAAAAACATTTTTTTTCCTCAGTTTAGGCCGATACGTATTCTTCTACGTATTTTTGGTAAAAAAAAAATCGCAATAAGCGTTTATCGGTTGGTTTTTTCGCAAAATTTATAGCGTTTACAAAATAAGGGATAGTTTTATTGTATTTTAATTAATATTTTTTTTTTTTACTACTAATAGCGCCGATCAGCGATTTTTTTCGTGACTGCGACAATATGGCGGACACTTCGGACAATTTTGACACATTTTTGGGACAATTGTCATTTTCACAGCAAAAAATGCATTTAAATTGCATTGTTTACTGTGGAAATGACAGTTGCAGTTTGAGAGTTAACCACAGGTGGCGCTGTAGGGGATGTGTGACCTATGTGTGTGTTTACAACTGTAGGGGGGTGTGGCTGTAGGTGTGACGTCATCGATCGCGTCCCCCTATGACGCGATCGATGCTACGGCCACAGAGAAGCACGGGGAAGCCGTGTTTACACACGGCTCTCCCCGTTCTTCCGCTCCAGGGACGGATCGCCGCACTGCAGCGGCAATCGGGTCCGCGAATCCCGCGGTCCCAGTCCTGGAGCTTCGGACCGGGTCACGGGCGCGCGCCCGCGACCCATGGCTGGGTACTAAAATCAACGTATATATACGTTGATGTGCCCAGCCGTGCCATTCTGCCAATGTAAATGTGCAGTAGGCGGTCCTTAAGTGGTTAAACAGTAATTTCAGCAAAAAAAATAAAAAAAAATTCCTTTAGTGACCCTTTAAAGCAGGGGTGGCAAACACAAGGCCCGCAGGCCGAATCCGGCCCGCCAAGCCTTGTAATGTGGCCCGCCAGCCTCCACCGCTTGTTCCAGTGCTGCCCGCTCAGACCACACAGCGGGAGGTAAGCGGCGCCCGCGGCCTGGATAGGGTTAACACAGGTCGCACCCGCTATGCGGCCGTGCCCGTGTCATCTCCGGGCTCCAGCGCGGCTGATTGGCTGAGCTGTGTGTCTCTCTCACACAGAGCTCAGAATCCACGCTGACAGTTCGGCTGTTCGGACGCTGCTCAGACACTGCCCCTCCTCTTCCCGCCTCTCTACACTGTGTGGCACGCCCACACCCCCTGTGTCTTTCCCGCTCACACATCCCCAGGAAAATGTGAAGGAAGATGACGCTCCATCCTGGGGTGAGTAAGCTTACCCTCTCCCACCTCCCAGTGTATATATTAAATTAATTTAAGGGGTGCTCTGTGGACTCTGGTGCAAGAGGGGGGCTTTGGTGGGCAGAGCCCCCCCTTACATCAGAGTTCCCCCTTTACATCCAAGTCCACAGCATTACAAGGGGGTCTGTGCGGACTCTGATGTAATGGGGTGTGTGCGCACTTTGATGTAATGGGGGTCTGTGCGGACTCTGATGTAATGGGGGTCTGTGCGGACTCTGATGTAATGGTGCTCTGTGCGGACTCTGATGTAATGGTGCTCTGTGCGGACTCTGATGTAATGGTGCTCTGTGCGGACTCTGATGTAATGGGGGTCTGTGCGGACTCTGATGTAATGGGGGTCTGTGCGGACTCTGATGTAATGGTGCTCTGTGCGGACTCTGATGTAATGGGGGTCTGTGCGGACTCTGATGTAATGGGGGTCTGTGCGGACTCTGATGTAATGGTGCTCTGTGCCGACTTTGATGTAATGGTGCTCTGTGCGTACTCTGATGTAATGGGGGTCTGTGCGGACTCTGATGTAATGGGGGTCTGTGCGGACTCTGATGTAATGGGGGTCTGTGCGGACTCTGATGTAATGGGGGTCTGTGCGGACTCTGATGTAATGGGGGTCTGTGCGGACTCTGATGTAATGGTGCTCTGTGCGGACTCTGATGTGCTCTGTGCGGACTCTGATGTAATTGTGCTCTGTGCGGACTCTGATGTAATGGGGGTCCCCTGAATCCCTGCACTGTGTATGTAGCACACCCCTGAATTCCTGCACTGTGTACGTAGCATAATCCTGACGTAATCCTGAACTCTGCATTCTGTATGTAGTGCGACCCATATACAACTGGCCCTTTAAGGGCGACCACACTGCTGCTCGATGAATTTGAGTTTGCCACCCCTGCTTTAAAGCATTTTGCAATATTTTGTGTGCAAATCTGCACATATCCTATTGTCACAATCAGAGCTCAGGCTTGGAGGGCAGCTAATATCGCAGTCCGTCTATAATACCGCGTACACACAACGTTTTTCCAACTTCATCATTAGAAACGACGTTGCCCACACACCTTCATTTTTCAATTTTTTTTAGAGCAAAGCGCAGTGACGTACAACACGTATGACTGCACTCTAAAGGGGAAGTTCCATTCAAGCCCCGTCTCATAACTTGCTTCTGAGCATGCGCTGGTTTAAAACGTCATTTTTAACGTTGTTTTAGCCCACACACGATCATTTTTTACAACCCCAAAAAATACATTTTTTCCAGGAGATGACGATGAAGCCCACACACGATCATTTTAAATGACGTTTTTAAAAACGTTGGGTTTTTTTCATGCCGAAAAACGATCGTGTGTACGCGGCATAAGACACTATACGTTTTTACTAGTAAAAAAAAAAAAAAATATCCCATAGTTTGTAGTCGCTATAATTTTTGTGCAAACCAATCAATATACGCTTATTGGGATTTTTATTTTTATTTTTTACCAAAAATATGTAGCAGAACACATATTGGCCTAAATTGATGAAGACTTTCTTTTTTTATTTTATTACTTTTTTTTTTTATTATTGGGTATGTTTTAGATCAGAAAGTAAAATTTTTTTAAATTTTTTGGTCAATTTTTTTTTTTTTGTTTATAGAGCAAAAAATACAAACTACATAGGTAACCAGATACCACCAAGAGAAATCTCGATTTGTGGGGGGAAAAAAGGGCAAAAAATGTCTTTATGTACAGAGTCGCACAACCACGCAGTTGACCGGTGATTTTTAGACCTAGTTACACACAGCAATTTTAATTACCCAACAGTAAATTATAAACCTTCTACGATCAATTGTGGAATTGTCTATGATTGATCGCTTCTTCTGTAAAAAGGGCCCCTATCAGATGGGCTACATGATAGTAGATACAATAGAAAATTGTGCTGCATTGTGAGTTAATGTGTGATTAATAGTGTCTGCTGCCGTTTAGGGGGCCATTGTCACACTTGGTGGAGATCAATCTCTGGCAATTCTGCGATAAATCACTGAAAATTAGCAATCAACATTCACACTGTATATCTCGTTACTTAATGTTTAAGGTTGGTCAGAAAGGGCTGGCTTTCCTCTCGATCTTGGATAATAGGTGCTGGTAGGAGGCAATTGAGAACCACTCAGTCTCATTACAACTTGTAGAGGCTTTCCATTCCATGCAACCTGCCTGCCCCAAAAAGGAAGGAAGGCATTAACATTGCATGCGGAGCTTCAGTCCATCAAGCAAATCACATAATTATCAAGTCTTAGCGCTTATTTTTATGTTTTGCCCCTTGTTGGAAATCACTACATTGAAGTTAATGTGCCACCAATTATCAAATTGGCAACAAGTTTCTACATTAAATTACTCTGACATTAAGATTGTTCCTTTCATTAACTCTGGGTTTGCCGGGTTCCTTGAGTGATGGGCACCTACCCATTCCCTTATTTACTCTTCATGGCTACCACTTTGAGCATAGTTTTTCATCACAAATATTGCACCGTGGTATGGTGCGCAGTGTGCACTTTCCATTACACTTAGCTGGGATGCCCTTTAAATACTCTTTTGTGTCATTGTAACATCATAACATTGGTTAAGCATAACATTAGCACAATATGACGACAAATATTAGCATAGCAAGTTTTGAACAGGGATAAACATCATTAAAAATACATTTAAATAATAATCAGCAGATTAAAGCAAATTATATTACTAAATATTGTCGCCTCAGGGATGGCAGACGATATGATTATCCTACTAAAAAAAAAAAAGGTAATAAATTCTGATTGGTGCCCAATTTAGTTTTATTTTCTTTCTATTTTGCTTTTGCAGGCTAACTGCTAAAAAAAAAATATTTTTAAAAGTGGAGAAGCTTATAGTTATTTTTCTAATAAAGCATTCAAAGGGTCTCCATTATAGAAGAAACGGCTTCTTAAATGAAAGACTACACTTACATGCTCAAGTGTACAATAATAGTACAATAATATAATACCTCTAGCAGATTATCAATAGATCCATTATTTTAATCAATAACATGATATTCTTTGTACAAATGATTTTGCATAATAAGCCGTAATCAGTAACTGCCGAGTCATTTCACACAAAAGACCCCTGTCTCCATATCAGCGCTATTTAAAAGACTGAGCCCACACAAACTAATATTTCAGAATCGGGTGAAAGCCTTTTGTGCTTTCATTCATCGACCTCTGCGCAAAAATAAAGAACTGAGCTTGACAAGTATGTAAAAGCGCACTGTAGTTCACCTATGTATCTTTTCAAAAGTCACAGAATAATGTTACAGTTAAGTACTGAAATTACTGTAATTACCTAAAATCTGTGTTTATGTGGAGTAGACTTACCAGTTGAAAGCTGAAATCAGGCTTAACTTTTCTGTAAGCTGAAGGGTGAATGGTGCATATGTAGGCATGAGGCTGGGTTCACACTGATATGACACGACAGTCATACGACTTTCATCCTACTTTTCTCTGAGACATCAGTCCTACAGTACGTGCCGCCGATTTTGTATATCCGGCGCGATGGGATCGCGCTGAATAATGCCGCTGTGAGGCTGTTCTTCTCGCGCTCGTCGCCCCCACGAGATGCAGCGCATCCATATTGTATTGTGGGCGGCGAACGGAAGAGGCGACAAAAAAAGAAAAATGCTCTTACCGTGCACGTTATTAGGTACACCTTGCTAGTACCGGGTTGGATCCCACTTTGCTTTCAGAACGGCCTTAACGGCCTTAATTCTTCATGGTATAGATTCAACAAGGTGTTGGGAAACATTCCTTGGAGATTTTGGTAAATAGTGACATGATAGCATCACACAGTTGCTGCAGATTTGTTGGCTGCACATCCGTGATGCAAATCTTTTAACACATCCCAAAGGTGATCTATTGGATTGAGATCTGGTGACTGAGAGGCCATTGGAGTACAGTGACCTCATTGTCATGTTTAAGAAAGAGATGATCTGAGCTTTGTGACATGGTGCATTATGCTGCTGGAAGGAGCCATCTGCTTCAAAGTCGATGTTTTGTGCGTTCAGAGATGGTATTCTGCATACATTGCTTGTAACGAGTGGTTAACCACTGAATGATCGGCTCACGTATATATATACGTCGACACAATGGCTCCTGTGTGTATATATACGTCGCCTTTTAAGAAGTGCCATTGTGGGCAGGCGAGCTCCACAAGCTTTGCGAGTCCGACCGCGGGTCCAGCGGACTCGATGTCCACGGGAATACCTGCGATCGTCTCATGGAGGTGAAGAACGGGGAAATGTAAACAAGCATTTCCACATTCTTCCTAGTGACAGGACACTGATCACAGCTTCCTGTAAACGAAAGCAGCGATCAGTGTCCTGACACACGTAGCCCATTCCCCCTACAGTAAGAAGCACTCCCTAGGACAAACTTAACCCCTTCAGCTCCCCCTCCTGGTTAACCCCTTCACTGCCAGTCACATTTACACAGTAATCAATGCATTTTTATAGCACTGAAAGCTGTGTAAATGTAAATAGTCCCAAAATAGCACCAAAAGTGTCCGATGTGTTGCCATATTGTCGCAGTCACTGATCGCTGCCATTACTAGCACTAAAAATACCATAAAACTATCCCCTATTATGTAGACGCTATAAATTTTGCGCAAACCATTCGGTAAACGCATATTGCGATTAAATTTTTTTTTACCAAAAATATGTAGAATACATATCAGCCTAAACTGAGGAAAAAAACATTTTATATATTTTTTGGGGGATATTTATTATAGCAAAAAGTAAAAAATATTGCATTTTTTTCAAAATTGTCGCTCCATTTTTTTTTTAAAGCGCAAAAAATAAAAACCGCAGTGGTGATAAAATACCACCAAAAGAAAGCTCTATTTGTGGGAAAAAAAGGGCGCCAATTTTGTTTGGGAGACAAGTCGCACGACCGCACAATTGTCAGTTAAAACGATGCAGTGCAGAATCGCAAAAAGTGCTCTGGTCTTTGGCCAGCCCAGTGGTCCGGGGCTGAAGTAGTTAATTGAGTAACTGTTGCATTTTATCATCTGGAACCAGTCTGCCCATTCTCCTCTGACATCAACAAGGCCGTGCAACAACCGCTCACTGGATATTTTCTCTTTTTCAGGCTATTCTCTGTAGACCCTAGATATGGTTGTGTGTGAAAATCCAAGTAGATCAGCAGTTTTTGAACTACTGAGACCAGACCGCTTATACCAACAACCATGCTACGTTCAAAGTCTCTTTAATACCCTTTCTTCCCCATTCAGATGCTCGGTTTGAACTTCAGTAGGTCGTCTTCACCCCATGTAGATGTCAACATGCATTGAGTTGCTGCCATGTGATTGGCTGATTAGCAATTTGAGTTGCCAAGTAATCAAGCAGATGTACCTAATAAAGTGGCCAGTGAGTGTATACACAGTGCTGGTCAAAAATTATAGACAGATGTAAAGTAGAATGCTTTTCAACAGGGGCATACCTAGGGCATTTGGCACCTGGGGCAGATCCTATATCTAAACCCACCCCCCCACACACACACAAATTTGCAGCACGCAAAGCTTGTCGCTCAAAAAGGAGCTGGAGCTTCTTTTGAGCAATAGTGTTGTGTATTGTGATTTGTCGCGACCGAAATTGGGGCGCCATTAGGAAGGTCAGGGTATTATAGTGGCAGGTGAAAGAAAAAAGTGCAGTGCTAATATACAGTGAAAATCAATGTGAGTGGAACCAACACTAAATGACGTATAGGTGACAAGTATGGGATAAATGTGTACCAATATTAAAGTGCTAAACATGCAAAGTCAATTGCTAGTGGCACAAAAATAAACATGGCAAAAATCAATAAACAATGAAGCTCAGTTAAAGACAAAATGTTCTCCAAAATCAAGAAATAAAAGGTTATATGGGAAACTGAACAAATGTAAAAAATAAAAAATCTGGAAGATAGTGGCAGGCCTGGGCAGTATACAGTGACATGGAGACTTGAAGATGCAGACATCGGTGGCTCCTGTGTTCTCTCTTTTTTTCTCCTCCTTTAGCTGCAGGATCAGCCAGTGAACGAGTCTTTGGGAGGAGTGGAGGAGGCAGCCACACCACTGGCTCCACCCCCTAAATCTAGCTGCCTAGGGACATATTGAAGATCCCAGAGGGACAGCCTGCTTAATTGGATGATTGGAGAGATAGGCAGGCACCCACACCGCAGGGCCCCCTGCCGACCCGATGGACTTCTGATGTTTGCAAAGCTGGGAAAGTGCAGGAGCACCTGCTCATTAAGATTGCCCTGCTGCAACAGCAGGTGCTTTGGAATGATGAGTCAAAGAAGGGCTGGAGAGCAGTACAATAACAAGTGTCTGACGGCAAAAGTAAAGCATGGTGGAGATTCCTTGCAAGTTTGGGCCTGCAGTCCTGCAAATGGAGTTGGATATTTGGTCCAGATCAATTGTGTCCTCAATGCTGAGAAATACAGGAATATACTCAACGGCGGACTGACAACTCATGGGGCCCCCGGGCAATAGAAGATTATGGGGCCCTCGGGCTTACTGATGGCCACCACGCCAGGAGGCAGTGCAGAGACAGGGCAGCTAAAATCTCAGGATTTTCACATCAAAAGCATGTCAGTTTCAGACATATCAGGGACAGATGTAAAAAAAAAATGATTTTGACATACTTTCCCTGGTTTTACTGAGCCTGGCCCCCTGGTAGCATGGGGCACTCGGGCAGTGCCCGAGTGACTCAATGGTCAGTCCGCCCCTGAATATACTTATGCATACCATCAGGATGGACTGGGATTTGCCCCAAGTTTATTTTTAAGCAGAACAACGACCCCCAAACATGCAGCCAATGTCATTAAGGACTATCTTTAACATAAACAGGAGTCCTGGAAGTGATGGTTTGGCCTCCACGAGGCCCTGATCAACATCATTGAGTCTGTCTGGGATTACATGAAGAGACCAAAGGATTTGAAGCAGCCTACATCTACAGAAGATCTGTGGTTAGTTCTCCAAGATGTTGAGACAACCTAGCTGCTGAGTTCCTTCAAAAACTGTGTGCAAGTGTACCTAAAATTATTTATTTCTTCTGTATGCTCACTTTACATCTTGTTAATTGATCAAAATAAACAATTAAAATATATATGTTTAAAAAAAAAAAATCTTCGCACTTGCCTAAAAGTTTTGCACAGTAATATTTAGTTGTGAGCATGCACATTATTACGTTTTTGTGACTCCTCTCTCAAGTTCATGTACTCCTCTCCTTCCCCCTTCACATTTGATTTTGGTTTATCCATCAATTTCCGGTAGTGGAAATAAGCAAAAACAAAGTGTGAAAGTTGGATATTGGTGCCATTCTGGCCTTGCCTTGTATACTTTTGGTAAGATGTCTAAAGCCCTGTACACACGATCGGTCCATCCAATGAGAACGGTCCGACGGACCGTTTTCATCGATTCACCGATGAAGCTGACTGATGGACTGATGTGCCTGCGTAGGCACATCAGTCCATCAGTCCATCAGTGCGTACCATCGGTTCCTGAACCGATTGTGTCAGAACGCGGTGACGTAAAACACGACGACGTGATGAAAAAAACGAAGTTGAATGCTTCCAAGCATGCGTCGACTTGATTCTGAGAATGCGTTGATTTTTAACCGATGCTCGTGCGTACTAACGATCGGTTTTGACTTATCGGTTAGCCGTCCATCGGTTCAATTTTAAAGCAAGCCCTCTGTTTTTGGACCTAAGGATAACGGACCGATGGGGCCTACACACGATTGGTTTGGACCAATGAAAACGAACTTCAGTCCGTTTTCATCGGTTTGAACCGATTGTGTGTACGCGGCTATAGAATACACAGACTTACCATTTCTGGTTATTGATTGAATTTTATTACATTTTATTTCACTCAACTCCACTGTAATTGGTTTTGTTACTGGAGATGAGATAAAACATGGATAAAGTTGAAGGACAGTATGTGATCACCTGTCCTATAAGTTGTGTATTTCCTAACAGCATCAGAATACATCATAATAGGTTCCAAGCCTTTGCTCAATTATACATGAGCCCAGCAGATGATGGTCAGACAGCAAAAATACAATTGCAGATTGTGGCACTGCAGGCAAGATTCAGAACTTAGTGATCAGCAAATAATTGAAATCCAAAACTATTCAAGAAACTTTTGGGTTTGAACACATAAATGAGGTAGTTTCAACACAATGGTGTTCCTGTGTAGTTATGACCACAGCTAGCCACAACACAATCTTAAGTGGTGAAATTCCATATACTCGCCCACAAACTACCGTAATTAACTACCTTAATTAAGATCACTTATTCACCTGTGAAACTTGAAAAGAACCTGTCAAGGTGAAAGTACTGGAGCTGCCAAGGTTTTGAAGGTTCGAGTTTTGGGGTTGTCATCTGACCTGGACGTGTGCTTGTAGAGGAACATTGTCATTGTTCTTGCTTCACAGTTTAATGAAAGTTGAACCTGTATCTACTCTAGTCAGCAACTGTGGCTTCTAATTTATTTTACATTTTCTCTATTACCTGTAAATAGCATGTCAACATTAGTATTTCATAATGTTTTCCATCAAAGGAATCATTCACAAAGAGACCCAATTTGGAATCATAAAAGATAAGAGAAGAAAAGAATGAAAATCAGGACAAGCTCTGTCCTCATATGTGGGAAGAGTTTAATGGAGAGGAAACAAGGGTTGTCTAAATTGACGTTATAGTCACTAAAAGCCCAATAAGATACATTTTCTGCTGTTCCCAGATATTCCTTTCTGTGGTCCATATAAGATCATTATAAACGTGTAGAATCATGTCCCTCCCCCCTTCCCGACATGGCCGATCTGACTACAGCTATGAGTGAGGCAGTTGCTTCATAGTTACAACTTGTCTCAGCTGTAAGCATTTTCCTAAGACAAGCAATGACAAGAAGAATGCAGAGGAAGGATAGAATGTGTCATGCTTCTGCTCGCCTCTTGCCATTACTTGTCTTGGAAAAGTGCTCATAGTGGAGGCAAGCTGCTTTTACAAATTGGCCACCTCCTTAACAGCTGTTGTTAGATCGACTACAGCAGGGATCTTCAAACTACGGCCCTCCAGCTGTTCCAGAACTACACATCCCATGAGGCATTGACATTCACAGACATGACTAGGCATGATGGGAATTGTAGTTCCTGAACAACTGGAGGGCCATAGTTTGAGGACCCCTGGACTACAGCACGAGGGGAGGGTTATGCCTAATGTACTTTGTCTCAATAGGGATAAAACTGTAATAATTATTTTTTTATCTTTTATTGATCTTTTTTATATGTATTTTTAAAACCATCCTAGCCCTACCTAATGTAAATATAGGTATATCTATATCCAAAATGTTTGTTAGTTTGAATTAGCGTGGGGTAGGATTAGAACACTGTCCTGCTTTAAGGTCAGGGCAATAAGGATGTGGAACTCTCTTTTACAATGGATGGTGGCAGCGGGGAGTATGGATATTTTTAAAAGGTTATTGGACGTGCATCTTAAAGAGCACAACATACAGGGATATGGGAAATAATTATAGACACATGTACACCTACACAAGTTGAACTGGATGGACTTTTTTCATCCTTGCCTAGTATGCAAGTTGAACTGCATTGGGCCGCTTTTTCATTTGAACAGGTAGGCAGTGTACTTCGACGCACTAAAAACCCACTTGAGCACTGTCTTTTTGTGTACCACAAGACACAGTTTACATTGATTATTGTGGTACACTAAAATCACATCAGTTGAGATACACTGGCCAGGTACATTGGGTTGCCATTTAAATAGATGTATGTTACCTCAACACATTGGTGGGAAAAGGCTGCAAATGAATGGCATATAGTCTGCCAAAGTGCCATTTAACAAACATTTGCCATTTTATTGGCAAAAAATACTTGCTTTTTTTGTTCACTCTTGAAGCATCTCAATGCTGCTGATACTATGCAACCTCTGGCAGCCACTTCCTCTCCACTGGTGCTTTAGGGATGGTTGCATGGCATTTTCCAGAGTGTTTTTTTCTGATGGACATAAGTCTATGAAATGCATCATCACATCTGCTTGTAGACACAGTTGAGAAAATGGGTTACAGGGTAACCAAACAATAATGATGAAAATTTACTGCGCTTAAGTTACAGCAAGAAAAGCAGCTAGCATAAATTGTAGGTAACAATTGACAAAACATTTGAAAGAACGCTTCGCTTAATAGAAAAAGTCCAACCAAACAGGAGCACTTGGGAGCCAGGGTCTCTCTATAAAATAAGTGCCTGAAAAATAACTTCATGGCAGGACCACCAAGTAGTCTTATTTTATTGCGAACTGAAGATTTTAAAAATTACATTAATATTTAATGACTATCTAAGATTGTAGTGCATGGGTTTGTGAATTGAAGGTATAAAAAATCTGCTGCATTGGATAGATTTTGTTAGCTAAATGGCTGCAATTTTCGAATAACATAGATGTAGGCTACAGAATGGACTCGTATACGACTTGCACATAACGACCTTCACTGGGCAGACCTTTCCATCGTAGGACTACGGTAGCCATGGGTCTGCCTGCCAGTGTTGATCTCCTGTCAACCAGAATTAAATGGCTATTCCTAAAACTATGAGTGCTGACGTCTGATCAAAAGACAGAGGCATACAGGCTTCTAGGTTTCCCTATAGGATTCATTTTCCAACCCTTGGAAAATTATCTGTCTCCTCTCATATCCCTTTCTCTGTCTCTCATCATTATATCTCTCTTATTACCCTAAAAGACCATCCTTAGAAATTATTCCTTAAAAGACAACTATCATGAAATCTGTTTTATTTCTACTTATATGTGCACATAACCGATAAACGAGATAGCATAGCTATTTTTTTTTTATCATCTTTATCAACAAATATTGTTTTGTTTTAAGCTGGCTGTGTAATCAAAGGGAAATTGATAGCCTTGGAATTAATGATATGACAGGTATAGGAATGTTTTGGTTTGAATGCACGAATCAACTTTATTTAACAATCCCTATAATTGTGCCCAAATATACCATCTTTTCACAGGTCTCGTTTTTGTTTGGAGGCAAGTTTTTCTCCGATAGTACTATAGTGTGCATAAATAAATGCAAGAAAGAATTACATTGCCATTAAAGGTCCTTCTCAAGGGCAAAAAGCAAAGGAAGAACCTTTGGAAAGATGGACATAGCGGTTCCTGTGAAGTGAGCACAGGATCTTGATGGGGAAATTTAGAATTTTGTGTATATTTCATGATCTCCTCCTTTACACACTTTCCCAATTAGTTAAAAGTGACTCACTTACTACTTTGTCCATTTGTTTTTTATGCTAGGGCCAGTTTGGTACAAAGCTATGGAATGTGCTGACATGTTTTAAAACGAATGCCTCGTGCACACGACTGGTTTTCCCGTGGGGGAAAACTGCCATGAGAGCTTTTGGACAGGTATACCGGCCGTGAGTATGCTTCATCGCAGTTTTCCCGACAGGAAAACTGCTGGGAAAAAAAGAGAACCAGCTATCTTTTTTCCCCGGGGGTATTTAACCTGCCAGTTTTCCTATGGGAAACACTGTGATGGAGCATACACACGGCCGGGATTCCTGGCCAAAGCTCTCATTGCAGTTTTCCTGTCGGGAAACCCGATCGTGTGTAGGGGGAAAAAGTTACAGAGCAGGTTCTTGGTTTTCCCCTCGGGATTCCGGGTGGACTTTTTACAGCCGGGAATCTCGTACATGTGTACGAGGCTTAAAGCTGGCCTTAGATGATTTATTTTGTTCAGCCCCACCGGCTGAATGAGAGAAAACACCTAAATACACCATACAAGCTGAACATCGGAGATGGAAGAATTTGCAGTGCTGACTATTGTAGTCTGATAGACATGTGCAGCTGCTTAAATGCAGGCACTTTGTGCTGAGAATTTTACATGTTGATTTTGTTTAGCCAGGCGGCCTTGGCAAGGCCAGGCTGACTCGAAACAAATTTTCAGCTGATTTTGCCGGAATCTGTTCGTATATTATTAAATCATATAGATAGAAATAAATATTTGTATAGATTCTATACAAACATGTTTTACGGTCTTTGGATCCTACCTAGTACCTATCTCTCCCACATCAATTTTCTGCTCCTGTCTAATGCCAGAACTTCAGTTGGCAGTAGATATACCTGCTGATATGGGGGTACAGGCCCATACCCCAGTGACTTCCTGTGGGTGGCAAAGGGCATACTTTCAAACAGGTTTGTATTCTGTGAGACTGTCCTGGGATTTAAAAAAAAATCCCACCATCTTGCTGTTGGCCAGGCAGGGCTACCAATCGGGTGGTATAGGCAGTATTTCGGTACTGTGCCCTTGTCCCATTTGGTCAACAGGGGGACCTAGGTTCAGCAGGGGCTGCCTGTGGCATGCTGCTCTGACATCTGATTTGCTATTAAGGCTTCTTTTTGTTTCTTTGCATCTGTCAGAGGCCGAGCTGGTTGCAAAGCCCCTGTCTGGCATCATGCAAAGCTCATGCCCATCACCTTAAGAGAGTGAAAAACAATGCGATTTCCTCCAAATGTGCCTGAGACTTTGCCTGAATAGCAGGCTGTTGCCTTCCTCTGGTTCCCAGCAGTTCCTGTATAGGGAGCCGCTTGCTGCTGGCAATAATGTTGCCATAGCCTGCCACCTATACACCAGACAGGAGTTATAATGCAAGCTGACTTCCCAGGAAATTCAGACTAAACAGGGAATGTTCAAGCTGACAGATGGTGATTGCCCAGTGAGGCTTTCTGTAAGCACATAGGTCGCTTTCAGGTAGGCTGTACAGGGCTCATGTTTTCTAAGCTGACCCAGCATCTTTGTTGTTTGCTATGATCTCCTTTCAGATGTGAGCACTTACCGTATTTATCGGCGTATAACACGCACCCCAATTTTACGAGGGGAGTTTAAGGGAAAAATGTTTTCACAGCCCTCTTTACAGTACACAGCCCACCTCCCAGTACACAGCCCCCCCATTCATTATACGTCCCCCCCATCCAGTACACACCCCCATCCATTATACAGCCCCCTCCCCAGTATACAGCTCCCGTCCATTATACATTCCCCCATGCAGTACACATCCCCCTATCCAGTACTCAGCCCCCCATCCATTATACATCCCCCATCCAGTACACAGCCCCCCATCCATTATACATCCCCTCACCCCCAGTACACAGCCCCCCATCCATTATACATCCCCATCCATTATAAATCCCCCCCATCCATTATACATCCCTCCCATCCAGTGCACAGCCCCCCTGCACTCCCAGAAGACCCTTTGTCTCCTGGGACAGTGCTGCCAGCATTCTCTACAGTTAGGTAAAAAAATAAATCACTGTCATCCCCTTCCACACTGCTCCTCATGTGTCACTCCCATTGCAAAACAAACTTCCATATACCTCAATAGCTCTGGGGGTTTTTTTCACTGACCTGGTCACATGACTGCTCTCCTCTGATGTTACACAGATGGTCATGTGACCGCTCTCCTCCTCCAATCAAAGCTACACTCAGAGGAGGAGGAGGAGAGCATGGCCAAGTTTTCCATTCTGCATAATCCTACTCCTGAAGAGTGCAATATAACCCTGTAATCATGATTAATGGAGCGCTGTGTCCGTCAAACTCTGAGAAATTGATTTTTCAGGGAGTAAAAAAATCCTAGTTTTCAGCAAGGGTTGGCAGTAGCATGGGATGTAGAGGGCTGATAGGGAAGTAATCCATTGAACACCAAGGACCCAATAGGAAACCAATGACCCCAATTATACCAATGTAACTCCACCCACACCTCACCAAGCACCCCCTCTACCTCCACAGAGCTTCAGTGGCACACTTTCCTTCCATTCTTTACTTTAAAGTGAACAAATCACTGAAACTGTGTAGAATTATAAAGGGGGCAGCTGTTAGTTTATATGTTCTTATTCCCACAAGGCACCATTTGTTTTGGTATATATTTTAAACACTGCTTTAGGCCATACCCAATATCTAGTGCAAGCTGGACACACACTTTTTGTATATTATCTCTTTTTTAGGTTGACCCTCTTTTTCTAGTTTTGATGTTGGGACTTATCTCAGTAGTGTTTATCTGACAGTTGAATTAAAAAAAAAAAAAGTTTAGAGCTGAAATCTAGGCCCCCAAGCCCTAAGGAGATCCAGAGGAATTAATAAAAATGAACACAGGTTCCTTATAGCATAGTTGCCAACTGTCCCGAATTTCCCGGGACATTCCTGGAATTTAGACCCTTTTCCCGATTTATTTATTTTTCCCTAATCGTCTTCCAGGACAGCCCCTGAGAGATGAAGTCCCTCCCATCGAGACAGGAAACACGTTGCCACAATCTTTTAAAAGGCGGTCCCTCCAGTCCCTGGCCAGTCTTTGTGTTTCCTCCCTCGGAGGAGCATGTTGCTTAGGAACTATCTCTCAGGGGCTGCATGGAGGACTGGGTCTGACCATGATTGCAGCCTAAAATTTTTACTTACTATGGGGCACGGGTACCGTCCAGCTGTTCGGAGCAGGCCCCTTTTTCTCTCCCTTCCCAGTGCCGATGCGGGTCTGTGGGCGGAATGGCGCGCTTCTCCCCCGACGGGGAATCCATTTTTCCCGCCGTGATGGGGGGCCGGAGAAGCCGTTGCGTCATTTCCTGCGGAAGCGCGTCATAGCCGTGTGCCGAGGCCTTCCGGTTCCGGGTCTCGTAGGCGCGGGGGAATTGAAAAAGCCCACGCTGGGCCTGTAAATCCACCTGCAACTAGCGGATCGGTCAGGCGGTGGATCGGAGGAAGGGATCACCATGAAGGTTAATCCCATACACGCTCCGGAGGAGGCAGGCGCCAGCATCACCCAGGTAGGCTGCTGGGCAGTTTTGTATGGGTGTTTTACAAGCTAGTGTGGTGGCTTAGGGTCGCTCCATGGGGGGTCACATCCCTGTAGTTGGTGTTGGGAGCATGGGTGAACCACAGGGGGATTAGAAGCCTAAAATGATATCCTCTTTTCTTCCAGGCTAAAGAGACTTCAAGGGAAGAGAAAGCTAGCCGTAAAAAATGCCCTAATTGTGGTAGCAAGCTGTCATCTGGTTATGATAAGGCTTTATGCAAGCAATGTATTTCTAAATTGTTAAAGTCTGAGGCTGACTCTCCCTTAGTTAAGTTCCTTGGCTCTTTTAAGGAAGAAATGGCTTCTACATTTAAATCCCTTAGAGATTTAATCTCTAATGTAAACACTTCTGCGGTTCCCAGTAGTGCAGCTTCCCCTTCACCAAGCCCCACTATACCTAGCTCAGGGGAGCCCCGTAGAGAAAGGGAGCGTAGCCCCGAGGTGGCTAGAGCTGAATCCTCAGACTCCGAATCGGACCTAGAGGAGAGTCAGGTCGCTGCCAAAAGAGTAACGAAGTATAAGTTGTTTGTCGAAGAGGTAGACGAGCTACTTGGTGCCATTTATGACACATTAGAAATTGAGGAAGAAGAATCTCAGTTATCCAGGCATGACGAAATGTATGCTGCCCTGGGGAAGAAGAAAGCTAGGGTGTTTCCTATTCATGAAGTACTATCTGATCTGGTTCGCAGAGAGTGGCTGGAACCTAATAAAAAAACCTTTTTTCCTAACTCGCTTAAAAGGAGATTCCCTTTTGACGAGAACCCAGAGGCAGTCTGGAACAAAGCGCCCAAGTTGGACGCTCCTCTATCCAAAATTTCTAAACAGTCAGACCTGGTCTTTGAGGATATGGGTCATTTGAAGGACCCAATGGACAGGAGGACTGACATTGTCCTGAAGAGGGCATGGGACTCTTCCATGGCAGGCCTTAAACCAGCATTGGCTACTTCCTGCGTGGCCAGAAATTTAGAGTTCTGGCTGACCCAGTTAGAGGAACACATTAAAACAGGTACCCCTAGGGAAGAACTGCTAAAGACTTTCCCTATGCTCTTTAAGGCGACAGGCTTTATTTCCGATGCGACTACAGACACGGTTAAATTCACAGCCAAATCTGCAGCCCTATCGGTAGCAGCTAGAAGGTCGGTGTGGTTAAAAACCTGGGCTGGAGACACAGCATCCAAGACTAGGTTATGCAGTGCTCCATTTAATGGGGACCTTGTTTTTGGTCCCGAATTGGAGACCGCCTTAGAAAGGACGGCAGATAAAAAGAAATCCTTCCCTATTAAAAAAGAAGAAACATTTTTCGTCCCCCCCCCCAGGTTTCAGAAAAAAAAGGGGAAAGAGTTTAAGCCCAAAAAGCATTGGGCAGGGCAAAAGGGCAGAGGAAAGGGGGGCATTCTTTTTAACCGCCCCAGTCCGGCCCTCAAACCACATTGATGGCACACGTACGGTGACCCCAAATGCGCTCAGGTGGTATGTCACAGCACACGTAAGGTGACCCCAAATGCGCTCAGGTGGTATGTCACAGCACACGTACGGTGACCCCAAATGCGCTCAGGTGGTATGTCACAGCACACGTTCGGTGACCCCAAATGCGCTCAGGTGGTATGTCACAGCACACATACGGTGACCCCAAATGCGCTCAGGTGGTATGTCACAGCACACGTACGGTGACCCCAAATGCGCTCAGGTGGTATTAAACAGCACACGCACAGTCAGAGCGACTGCGTTTCTGTGCAATTCAATAGCCCACTTGCATTAACAGCAACTGCCTTTCTGTGCAAATAAATAGCACACGTGCAGTAACAGTTAATGCGTCTATGTGCAATTAACTAACACGTGTACACTAACACGTTAGAGCATCAAGCACAATCTCCTGCCTGACAGATACTAATAGCAGAACTAGCTAAGCTATACAGTTTATAAATATATTGACAACTCCTAGGGATGTCAATATATTCTCTACAAACTGTACATTTAACTATACTAACTAGTAGCCTCCCTGATCTATCTATCTATCTATCTATCTATCTATCTATCTATCTATCTATCTATCTGAAAAGACACTGTGGCCCAGATTCAGGTACATCTGCGCATTATTAGACCAGCGTAGCGCACCGCCTTTACGTTAGACTTGCGGAATTTTGCCGCGTAATCTCTCGTAATTCTCGTAGCTTTTGCTCAGGAAATTGCGCATACGTAACGTTTTTTCAGAGGCGTAAGGAGGAGTAATACAAATTGGGAAGGACGTGGGCGTGTTACATTGAAATGAGCCGTGACCCCATGCAAATGAAGGGCCGGCCGGCTCGCGCATGCGCGCTTGAACGAGACCATGTCAGCTCCGATGTGCGCATGCTCACAACTCGGGAGCGGCGCAATCAGTGAAATTGGAAATGGACTAGGGCAACGTTGTGAACTACGCAAACAGTATAAATAGACACACACAAACGCACTTCCTTTGCAAAAGTACATCCCTTTGTCCCTTCCCATTTAACCAAGTGCTTTTGTTCTTGTTGTTCGTTGCGGTGTGTTTTGTAGTTGTCAGATTAGTGTTCTGTGTGATCAGGTGTTTGTTAGTAGATTTTTGAAAGTGGTTTTTGATAAGTGTTTGAGAGACTGTTTGTTTGATTGATATATTTCTTTTTGTTTCTTTTCCTGCTGTATTTTTGTTTTGTTTTTTGGGGACTGTTTCTTGGTGAGTAGTTTTCTCTCTGTGTGTGTGTTTTTTTGTGATTGGTTGTGCTTGTTTGTGTGCGTAAATTTTGTTGACTGGGACTGTTTTTTTTTGGAAGGATGACTGAGAGAAAACGAAAGCTGAATTTTACAGTTGTGGAAAAACAAATTCTTGCCCGGGCCATTAGCGAGTATGGGCGTTACCTCCACGGCCCAGAGAGTGCCAACACCACCCCGGCCAGGAGGAGGGAGATTTTGGATAGGATCACTGACCAGGTGAATTCTGCGGGGCAGGGGGAGACACGGACCAGGTCTGGGATTGACAAAAAAATCAATGACCTCCGGCGTCTGGTCAAAAAGAAGTTGGCCAGAATGCATGCCCATGCCAGGGGCACAGGAGGGGGCCAACCATGCCGTATTAGCCTGACAGCGGAGGAGCGTGCGGTGGCCCTGACCTTTCATCGGCATGAAGTTGAGGGCCTGCCTGGCTTTGACTCCAGTCCCCAGCCCGTGGTGCCAGGTAAGTTGTTTTATTTTTTAATATCAGGTGTGTAGCATGTGTGGGAGAGGGGGTGAAAGGGAATATGTGGCAAGTGTGTGGATCCTCCAACCTGTTAATGTTTTGTGTCATCCACAGATGTGCAGGAGGGTGCAGGGCCATCTGGCCTGACCGCACCAACCCCAGGACAGCAGTCTAATGAGGCCCCCCCAACAAGGCCGGAGTCCGCGGAGGAGGTTCAACAGGAGCAGGACAATCATGAGGAGGAGGAGAATCATGAGGAGGAGGAGTCCATGTCAGGCACTGGACGTTTGGGTTTTGAGGACTCCTCCCCTCTGGCTGGCAGCAGGCAGGCCTCCCTAAGGGGGAGCCCCCCCCTCCTCCCCCAACATGGCTCCCCTCACAAGGGCCTCCCCTTCTCCCCGGCCACGAGCATCAGCTGGAGGCAGGATGTCATCCCAGACCACCAGGGGGTTGGCCGATCTCCTGCCCGCCACCCTGAGAAGGGACCAGTTCCTCCAGACCCGCCATCTGGGACAGGTCAGCCAGACATTGGTGCGGATGGAGGAGAGCCTGTCCTCCATCAAGGATACGCTGGGGAACCTGGACTCCCACTCCCGGGCTTTCACAACCTGCCTAAACGAACTGCAGACGACATCAGCAGGCGTTGGGCAGGATGTGAGGGCCCTTACCCTGGCTATCCAGGCCAACACGGCAACACTTGGTGCTGCCCTGGACAGAATTGCCATTTTTTTTTTTTTACAATTTTTTTTTTTTTTTTTTTGTCATTTTTTTTTTTTTTGCTGGAAATTTTTTGCTTTTGCTGGTCATTTTTTTTTTTTGTGTTGTGAATGCTGTGTGAATGTGGGGGTGACATTCCTGCCGGAAAAGGGGTGTCACCCTCTATTTTGGTGGAGAAGGGTTCCCCAGGACCAGGGAGAAGTGATCCCCAGGTCCGTGTGATTGGTTTATGAATGTTCAGTGACATAATTGGAGCCTTGGCGTGGCGTTGCTGCTCACAAGTCCAGCATGGTGGACTGGTGCCAATCCAATTTGATGTGGATGTGGTGTGTCTGTGCTAGGGACCACAGTGGTGTGCATGCATGCATTCTCATTGTGCCATGATTAATGTGTATGTTTAACGTGCAAAGATGCCCAATGTGAGCTGTCTCCTGGCTGCTCTTCCCTCAGAAGACGGGGTAGCCTCGGTTAGTGGGGGGGATTGTCTGGTTCAGGGGTCAGGTCATCACGTAGGTCAATCTGCAGGCCCTTTCTTTCTGCAAAGTTGTGCAGCATGCAACATGCACCGATGATCTGGCACACGAAGTTTGGGGAATACAAGAGGGTACCCCCAGACTTATCCAGGCATCGGAAACGTGAATTTAGGAGGCCAAAGGTGCGCTCCACCACTGCTCGTGTTTGGGCATGTGCTTGATTGTATCTTTCCTCTCCTGGGGTTTGGGGGTTCCTGATAGGAGTCATGAGATGGGGTCCCAGTGGATATGCAGAGTCACTTGTAAGGGAAAAGACAGGAGGATGTTAGTCATGCATGTGCCCCTTGTGATGTGCATCATGGGAGGGGATAGTCATGCCTGCCACCCATGTCACTCACCAACCAGCCAGCTGTCCCCATACACGTTCTGATCGAATTCCAATCGGATGTGGCATTGATTGTATATGTAGCTGTCATGGCTGGACCCTGGGTGTTTGGCACGGACGTGCCATATGAGGCCTTGGGCCTTCGACTATCACCTGTACATTGATGGAATGCCAATGCTTCCGATTGCGGTACATGTGCTCTGTCTCCTGGGGGGGCTGGAGTGCCACAGTGCGTGGGAATCTGGCAATTCTGTAGAAATCTGTCATTGCCTTCAGCCGCAGCTCCTCAGTGGTGGGTTTGATGATTTGGTTGGCCATGCGTCTGAGGATTGCAGGGACAACCTGGTGCACATATCTGCTCATGGAGGACTGTGACATCCCAGCCACCACTCCACTTGTACGCTGAAAAGAGCCACTGGCAAGGAAATGGAGTGTTGCCATGACCTTGACCAGTGGCTGCACTGCATGTGAGCGGTGTGTTGGGCTGGTGATGTCCTCCTGCAAGGTTGTGGTTAATTCCAGGATGGCATGAGGGGTGAATCTGAAGATGCGAAACACCTCAGAATCACTCATGCCAAACAGGTCTATGCGGGTACGGTATATCCTCTCCCGTGCCATCCTCCGTGCCCTCATCCTTCTTTGTTCATCTAAAGTCAGTAGTATAGCTATGTGCGACGATGCCCCTGGCATGTTGCCATACAGATTGTTGAGCAACACGTGTGACTGCTGAGCTCCTCACTAACAGTGTTGCTTTATCTAACAAGTAGACTTTTTTTCTTTTTTTAGACCAGCTTTTATAAGCTCTAATTTTAGACAGGACATTTTGCTGTTGCGCACACCGCGTAGCCTGCGCTGCCCCAACGTTGTTTTGTGGATCCCCGTAAGTCCCTCATTAGCATATTTGACTAGCAAATCAATGTTGTGTCTAGCGCACTTTTTGCGTATCTCGTTCTGGGGATGCCGCGCAACGAAACGCACGCGCACATTTAGACTTACGCACGCGCATCTCCTGTTGCGCAGGCGTAATCGCTCTGTGAATCTGGGCCACTGTGTCTCTATCTATCTATCTCTCTCTCTCTCTCTGTCTGTCTGACTTCTCTCAAAGAAAGCCAAAACACACTACACTAGGCCGCCCGGGAGGCGGCCTTTTATAGTGTGGGGCGTGTGCTAAAGCCCTGAGCCCTAATTGGTCTCTTCGTTTTTTGGGCGCTGTGATTGGCCAAGCATGCGGGGTCATGGTGCATGCTTGGCCAATCATCAGCACGCAACGCCGCAGTGAATTATGGGCCGTTGCGCGTCATTCGAATTTGGCGCGAACGACCGGATTTGTTCGTTTTCGACGAACAATCGAACGGCCGATGTTTGATGCGAACATGTGTTCGCATCGAACGCGAAGCTCATCCCTAGTCAGAAGTCTAAAACATGTAAATCTAATATACATTTCTTTTTTTTTTTTAAATCAAGAAGATGTTTATTATAAAGAAGCCAAAAGGTGCAGACAGTACAAATAAGCGACCAAAAGAGAAGGCCAAGTGCAGTACATTGACAGTTGTACAAAAACAAGGAGCATAATACAACCACAATATTATTACTGCAATAGGCACCATGTACAACTTTCGACCCACCCTTCGCTATATCATAGCTGGATTTTTTTTTTTAAACAAATTTATTATAACAAAAGGTGCATACATATCATTACATACAACCACAGTGTAACCGATAACATGAGGGTGTGCAGCAATCAGAATAGATACAGTTCAAGGCTGATGTCCTAAAAAGAAAACCCATGAAAACAAGAGTAAAAAATAACAGAGGAAGAAAGGGCAGTACCTGGAGCCAACCGTGTAGGTGTCCCTGACCTGTAACAGTATACCCGGCCAGGGGCAGACCACCCCTCGGGTAATACAGACCCATAGTGCCCTACGTGCAAGAATCAGAGTCTTGTAGCCAACGATTCCATATTTTGTCAAATTTGGTTGGGCATTCCCTGTTAATGTATATAGCCTTTTTATACGGTAAACTATTACTGACCTCCATCTTCCACTCCACCAACCCAGGGGGCACGGGCTGCATCCACTGTCGGGAAATTACCTTCCGCACCAAGAACAATGTCTCATGCAAGAACGTCTTTGTGTACTTGTCTATGGTATCTGGAAGCACCCCGAGTAGGCATGGTTTCAGGTCTAATGTGACCGGAGAACCCATGTGGTCGTGTAGGAAGGTTACGACTTGCGCCCACAGAGCCTGCATCTTGGGACATGACCACAGTAGGTGAAAGAATGTACCCACCTCCCTCCCACACATCTGACAAAGGGTAGATTGGGTGTTTCTATATCTGGCCATCCGAAGGGGAGTGAGATATGCCTGATGGATAATGTAAATTTGAGTCAATCTGTCTGAGAGCTTGGGTGAGACAGCCTTGCAGGATTCTAGAGCCTCCTGCCATTCCTCATCCTCCAAGGGGCCTATCGCCTTTTCCCATCTAGGTTTGAGCTTATATGCCAACCTGATGGAAGCAGGGGTAGAAAGCATACTGTAGAAGGCCGATGTTAGTTTGCGGGGGTCAGTACTTTTGATTATGGCCATGAGTGGATTAGGGGCAGCCTGCGGTATGGACTCCAAAAACTGAGCCCGGGCCACGTGTTTCACTTGCAAAAATCGAAAGCGCATATACACGTGGAGTGAGAATTCTTTGCTAAGTGTGGGGAAAGTTTTAATGGTTCCGTCAGCAAACGGTGCATGTAGAGAATACCATGGTTAGACCAGAGATCCACATCAGGCAGTTGTATAAATTTTGTCAGAGTTTTAACATGCCATAATGGGGTGTAATCGTTATAGGTTGGTATCCCCAGCTTGGCAGAAGCCAGGTCCCATATGCGTCTGTAGTGATACAACAGAGACGGTTTGCCGTCCCCCTGTACTGCACCACTAGAGCCCATCGCCAGCGCGTAGATTGAGTCCTCAGTGCGCCAAGACCACCTCGAACAGAGCAGCTGAAGAAACCGCTCCCTATCCGTCTTGTCAATATGGTACAGTTGGGATAATTGTGACGCAATATAGTAGAGATTAAAGAGGAGTTCCACCCTAAAAATTAAGTTTCGCTTAAAAAAAAATTTACATGCCAAATGTGGCATGTAAGGGGGAGGGGAGGGGCCCCTCCCCCTTACATGCCACATTTGGCATGTAATTTTTTTTTGGGGGGGGAGTGGGGGCTTCAGTAGGAGTGGGACTTCCTGTCCCACTTCCTGCTTCCGCCGAGGGGCTGGTAAGGCGATTAACAGGTCGTCTAGGACACTGACAGGTCCTAGACGATCGCCTGTCCAATCAACAGCGAGCCGCGCGCGCATGCGCAGTGCGGCTCGCGCATGCGCAGTGGGTGCCCGGCCGTGAAGCCGAAGGCTGTCACGGCTAGGTGCCCACAATCGCAATGAGGATGCCGGCCGGGGAGGGGGGAGAGGAGCGCAGCCCCGGTCGGCACGTCGCTGGAACGTGGAGAAGGTAAGTGTCTGTTTATTAAAAGCCAGCAGCTACACTTTTTGTAGCTGCTGACTTTTAATAAACATTACATTTGGGTGGAACACCCCTTTAAAGTCAGGAAGAGCTGTGCCCCCCAGATCTGTGGGGTTTTTAAGCACCTGCCAAGCTACCTTGTGTCTGTTGTTTCCCCATACGAACAATTTGAGAAGGGCCTCAAGGGATTTAAAGTGTTTCAGGGGTAAGTACACTGGGGAGTGCCAGAGAACATAAAGTATCTTGGGTAGGAGAACCATTTTGATGAGGTTAACCCGGCCCCAGACCCCTAGTGGCAGACGGGCCCATGTTCTTAGTTTGGACTTAATATGGGAAATTAATGGTTCTAAATTTAAGTGTATATAATCCGCCGGTGTTCTGGATACGCTTATCCCTAAGTATTTTATGGTACTGACTCGTTGTAATGGCAAACTGTCTTGAAATTCAGCCGGTGGGAAGCTGTCGAGTGGAAGAACTTGGGATTTCCCCCAGTTGATTTTTAGCCCGGAAAAAGTCCCAAACCGTTCAATTGTCTGGAGGGCCTCATGTAGTGAGGGGCCCGAGTCCGCCAGGTATAACAGTGTGTCGTCTGCATACATGCTAATCTTTTCAGTCAGAGTGCCAGAACTCGGTCCCCTGATCTCCGGATTAGCTCGGATGGACATGGCCAAGGGCTCCACGGCCAGGGCATACAGCAGTGATGAAAAAGGGCAGCCCTGTCTCGTGCCTCTACTGAGGTCAAACAGTCGAGACGGCCAGCCATTAGCCACCATCCTGGCCACGGGTGCCCGATACAGCAGATGGACCCACCTGATAACCGTGGTCCAAAGCCATATCCCTCCAAGCAGCTCCAGAGATATCCCCACTCAACCGAATCAAACGCCTTAGCTGTGTCTAACCTTACCACCACCCGTGACCCAACTTCTGCATGTGTAGCTTGGAGGTTGATGTATAGTTTGCGTAGATTAAAAGAGGTGTTGCGGCCCGGCATGAAACCCGCCTGATCCGCATGTATAAGGGACAGAATGACTTGGTTTAATCTGAGGGACAGCACCTTGGCTAGTATTTTTATAACCACCTGCAGAAGAGAAATGGGGCGATAGGATTCGGGGTAGCCCGGATCCTTCCCAGGTTTGGGGATAAGGACTATCGTCACCTCTCGCATAGAGGGGGCAGAGTGAAGGTTTTGAAATGGGTGATTAAATAATGCAAGCAGATTGGGAGTTAGTAGTAAACTAAATTGGGAGTAAAACTCAACAGGGAGACTGTCGGAGCCCGGGGATTCGGATCTAGCGACACTGGCGATTGCAGCATCTATTTCTTTCATGGTAAGGGGTGTCTCAAGCGAGTCTAAATCTAATATACATTTCTATCTATTTACTGATGCTAGCAGGATAAGGATTACAAATTGTCACTGTTGAATGAGAGAGTTCTGCTTTAAAAATCAGCAGCTACAAATACTGTAGATGGGGATGTAGCACCCTGGAGTTTAGGCAGTAAGCTCCTTACAAACGTACTTGCCAGGAGTAGTTATCCTGGTCAATTGTTATAGATCTATTGATTTCTTCCTATACTTTGCTGCAATTTTCTCTTCTACCACTAGGTGGCCGGAGTGACGAGAGGGCCCGTGGAACCCAGAATCCCTTGAAAAGTATGTGATACCCTTGTTTCAGCTCCCCATGCACCTCTTTTGACTAAGTCACCCTGTGCTATCCTCAGGGCCGGACTGGGAATGAAAACCAGCCCTGAAAATAATTTCATACCAGCCCCACAGCATAATGTCATTATTTTCTTGTTCACGAATGAAAGCACATACATTGTATGTATTTATATTAGGGCTGTGCAAATTAACATTTAATCGACCGATTAATCTTTAATTTTTTTGATTGATCAAAATCTTTTTGATCGATTAAAATTCTTTTGATTGGAACTCACCTCTCCACCGGCTTCTGGGCCTTCAGGGAGTTCCGTCGGAGATCCGGTGATGTCATGGACACCGGCGGGGCTTGCCGTGTCCATCTGAAGGGCTCCTTTGCTGTGACTTCATATCTGCATGCTGGCGGGACATTACTATCTGCCACACGCAAGGGCTGTTTCACTTCCCTCCATCACTTCCCTCCATCACTTCCCTCTATCACTTCCCTCTATCACTTCCCTCTATCACTTCCCTCTATCACTTCCCTCTATCAACCTGGGATTCTACAACTATCCACTGGGAGTTGTGATAGTTCCCTTCACAGGACATCTACATGCCGGGGGACTGATGTTAACCTCCCCTCATCTGGATTCAGCAGTGGCATCATTGTACACATTTTTATACCAGTATCATACTTGGCTACATGTTTTTATGACTGCTTTTGGTACTGTTTGGTATTACTTGCACCATTTTTACAGTTTATGTAGCTACATCGATTTTATCTACAGTGCAATATTTATTTTGTTACCTACTTGAAGACTATACAAGTTTTAATGCTATTCCCATCGAGCGCTGCCTCTGTGTTTTTTGTATCCTGCTATCCATTTTTCCAGTGGTTGGGAGCTGCACTGGGAATCAGCCTGCAAGGAGGAGATCAGCTAAAAGTAGTTGGATCTGTATGTGCGTTATAATTAATCGAAATTAGTCGATTAATCGATTAAAAAAAAAAACGATTAATCGAACACAAAAATTTTAATCAGTAACAGCCCTAAATTATATATATATATATATATATATATATATATATATACAGTATATACACACATATACACACACACACACACACACATACAAACACACACAACATATAAGCAAATTACAGTTAAAAGTGGAGCAATCATCAAGAACAGTCTACATGGTGATATGTTGCCAGAACAATAATCAAAGAATTTACTTCAAAGTATGGAAGGTATAAACATTTTCAAAACTTTATCTTAACATAAATAAATTACTCATAAAAGACACAAAATATTAGTAGATAAATACTAAAAAATTTATTTTTTACAGAAATTAAATATTGTAACAGTTACAATAAATCTCTTGAGATAGTAAAAAGTGCAAATATGTTGCTGTTAATTCTATAACAGTACAAAGGCAGGCGACTCAACAGTTTTCAAAAAGTAATGTTCGAATATGACTCAAAAAAGTGCTTTAGAAACAAGTAACCGACTTTAACAGTAGATAACAAAAAAGTGCTTATTAACTTTTAGAAGGTTGCAATGTGCAAACTATCTTCTAAAGCAGGGGTCTCCAAACTTTTCAAACAAAGGGCCAGTTTATTGTCTTTCAGACTTTAGGAGAGCCGTATTGTGGCCAGCAGGGGCAGTAGATGTCAACGGCCCAGCATCAGAGCAAATAAAAATAAATATGGCCCTGGGTTGGTGGTCAATAGAAAACGGAGTAGTATCCCATCATTGGTATCTGTGGAAGATACAGTGCCTTGAAAAAGTATTCGGCCCCCTTGAACTTTGCGACCTTTTGCCACATTTCAGGCTTCAAACATAAAGATATAAAACTGTAATTTTTTGTGAAGAATCAACAAGTGGGATACAATCATGAAGTGTAACAAAATGTATTGGATATTTCAAACTTTGTTAACAAATAAAACAAATAAAGTGTCAGTGTCAATTTGTATGCATTAAAAAGTGAACTGTACGCCAGACTGTATAAGTTGTAACGCCGTAACACATTGTAGCAGCATGCTATACAGTTCTTACAAGTCTTGCACTTTCCCTTTTTATCACCAACAGTTGAGTATGGTTGTTCCTCCGTTTCAGCGGTAAGATGAGAATGGATGGCGTTTTCATCTTGACCTTCATTGTTCGCATGAGCATATTCTTCATCAAGAGACATTTTCAATCTTTGCCATTTTGATGAAAAATCAAGTAGCTCACTTTGCTGTTTCTCTTTAGTTGCCATGGAGTCAAATTTAATTACAAGACTACTCAGTCGTTCTAATGCATTGTTGGGCATGTGTAGCAAAATATGTTCAAAATTTCAGGGATCCAAACATGCCAAATCTGCAAATAGCTGACCATGTGTTGTAAATCTGCTCTGCAGACTATTAATAATCTTGTCTAAGGTCACATTGTATACCTCCACCCTGAACTGATCACTTGCCAACAAGATTGGTTCGTCTACTGCAAGATCACCAGCCATTCTTTTCTTTCGCTGTATTCTTTTCGTTGATGCAAAGTCTTCCTCAATCACTACTTCGCAGTCATCTGTATCCAACTTGCCATTTGCCCAGACTGCAAACTTCTTTGCAGCATCTATAATCATTTGAAATTTACGATCATGTGCTTGTAAATTGTCTACTGTCTCCGACACCATTCGGTATGCCTGCAGTATATCCATACCCTGTGTTTGCAGGTACAAGAATAGTGGAGTGGTGTTCTTGAAAATAAATAGGTACAGCTGTGCGGTTATTAATGTTTTGAATTTCTTGAGGGAGTCCAAGAAAGATCCTGCCTTGTATCTTATTTCAGCATTAAAATGGTCAGAACATGATATCGTTGGAAGGTACTCAATAGCTTTGGGTTTGGCCCGCTCTATGTTAACTGGGTCAAGTTGTTATATTGTGGACCAAGAGCTAAGGTCAGAATCAACGGCGAGCTATCTGAGACCTTCCAACTGGAACGGGGGACGAGACAGGGGTGCCCGCTGTCCCCCCTTCTGTTCGCCCTCGCAATGGAACCACTGGCAGCCATGGCCAGGGCGAGGTCGGACATAATGGGGTTCAGAAGACACCAGGGTGAAGACAAAATTGCACTTTTTGCAGATGATGTCTTATTTTTTCTTGGGGATGTCGAAGGCTCCCTAGATACAGTAATGCAACTAATGGAGGATTTTGGACAGTTCTCAGGTCTCACGATCAATTGGTCGAAGTCAGCCCTGCTACCGGCTGACCCAGTAGACCCCCATTCGCTGTCAAGCCTCTCCCAAATATCCATTAGCCCTAAGATCAAGTATCTAGGGATTTGGATATCAAAAGATGTCACCCACTTTCTCACTTTAAATCTAGACCCCCTATTATTAAAGTGGAAAAACAAATGCGATATATGGAAAAGACTGCCCTTATCCGTTGCAGGACGTTGTAACTTAATCAAAATGATTTGGCAGCCACAACTATTATACCTGTTACATAACTCGCCAATATGGATAGGACACAAGTGGTTTAAAAAGATAAACTCCCTATTTAGAGATTTGATTTGGAAGGGAGGGCAACCTAGGATAAGCCTACAAACTCTACAACTGCCAGTCAAGGAGGGGGGAATGGCGGTTCCCCATCCAAAATTATACTTTCTGGCAGCACAACTGCAACATCTGGCCGGATGCGGAACCGTAGAAAGAAGTGTAAGCAATAATCGACTCCTATTGATAGAAAACCCACATCATTTATTAATTGAAGCCCTAGAAGCAGATCATTTTCGCTATAATCACGCAACCACAAAATGAATTATTAAAATATGGCATACAACCAAAACAATCCTGGGGTATGCGGGCCTGTCAGAATTTTCTCCTCTCTGGAATAACAACAATTTTCAGGAGATGTTAAGCATAGAAGTCTCGAGTGACTGGGCGAATAAAGGAATATTTAGCTTAAAGCACATATATAAGGGAAATGCTATGAAGTCATTTCAAGACTTAGTAAGGTTATTCAAAATCCCAAATAAATCTTTCTTTAAATATCTTCAGGTTCGCCACGCTATACAATTTGCCGCTAAAATAGTCGAGTGGACACAGATGCCTGCCCTCTCTTCCGTTATTGAGGCAACACAAGCCAAGGGCTTAATCTCCGCAACTTACGGCAGTTTGGGAGCGAGGGCTTTAAGTAGAGAAGGCATACGGAAGTGTAAAGTGGCCTGGGAGAATGACCTGGGTACAATGTCCCCAGAACAGTGGGATAGAATCCTCCGTCAAGGAGTCTGGGCGTCTATTGCCCCGGCCCAAAGACTCTCGCACTTATTCTTATTATATAGGGTCTATTACACCCCCCATAAAATGTTTAAGTTGGGGTGGAGACTCAATAACGAGTGTCCAAGATGTAACAACAAAGGAGACCTTCTTCATATGGTCTGGAAGTGCCCAAAATTATATAGCTATTGGGAGGGCATTATAACACGGATAAACGAGAAATTTAGCTCGGCCAGTGCTCCAGCAGCTAGGATTTGCCTTTTGGGTTGTATGGACGATACCAAAGTACCGCAAGGTACCCTTGAACCTATATTGAGATGCCTATTCCAGGCTCGTAAAGTAATTGCTCAAAAATGGCAAGCTCAGGTGCCCCCATCTATAGAGAACTGGTTAGAAGCGATGAAACAAACAATCTCAAATGAAAAGGTATATTACAGCACTCAGGGAAAATACGATAAGTTCCTAAAAATATGGAGAATATGGCAGTCAACAGACGAGGAAACAGGATAGGTACCCCCGACATCAGAGCTAACGCTCACGGGGGCTGGCCTATGAGCAGGCCCCCAAGCACTTGCCCCCATTTGCGCCAATCATTAAACAACAAGAAGGGTGGCAACCAATTACAAACTAACCTACCCATCACCAGGTTTGTATGCTCACAAGGGAGGGGTAGGGTCAAGTGGGCGGGAAGAAGAGGGGATGAGGGGACAAGGGGGGGGGGTCTATAATAAACACAATAATTACTCATCAGTGTACAAGGTTTTAAACCTACAGGTGCAAAGCCATTAGTCAGGTTAATATTTAAGTATGTAACCTGTCAATCAAACCGTTTGTACCCTTGACTCTTGGTTATATGCACGTGTAAAGCAGTGTTAAATGAATAAAAAATAAATGATTGTAAAAAAAAGAAATGAGTGTAACAAAGCCGCCACGTCCTTTGCTACTCGTTGCACCTTGATGCTGCTTTTTACTTTTTTTAATAACTGTATCAAGGTGATTTTTCAGCAAGGGATCAAACTTGCTTAGGAGTAGTAAAATCTCAAGGAAATTTCCATGGTCCAATTTTTCTTCATCTAAAGTATAAGCTGCTTCAGCTGTTGCCCTATAGCTTAGACCTCTTTTTCCGATCAGCTTGATGGTGTCAATGACTCTCTCTAGGATGGCACGTTTTCTCTTCACTTCCTCTTTTCTGGCTGTTGTTTGTTTCTCAAAGAAATGACTAGATATGTCCATATTCTTTGATCTCATCAAAAAGGATTCAGAGCTATTATTGTGGAGGTTGCTTCTTTCATGCTCTTCAATTCTCTGATACATGTGTTTTTCATCAAAACAACCATCAATAAAAACACTGATGTCTGTCTTTCTACTGAAAGCAAGACACACCATGCAGAAAAAAAAAACATGTCCGTGTGAATAGGTCAACCAGTGACGCTTATTTCCATCCCTCCTCTCATATAACTTTTTCAAATTAAAAGAATGTAAATCTCGTTGACATGGATGAAACCGGAAGAATGAATCCAAATTTTCTGATTTTGGTCTGATAAACCACATTTTATAATCAACTGTGTCAGGTATGCCCTCATTAATGCCCACTACTTCTGGAATCTCTTCTGCTGCCGATTCATCCACAATTTCTCCTTCATCAGTTTCTAGCTCAATAGAAGCTTCAATACTGTGGTGAATATCTTCACCTGCATCATGACCAGTGTAATAGAGATAATCCCACTTGCATTACCTTAGTAACCCCAGACTATTACCTCCCGCACTTAACCCCCTTTATCAAAACCATTCCCCATCTTATACTACTAATAAGTAATAGACCACACCAGAGTTGGAGTATGGAGTTGGAGTTGGAAAAACCTCCGGCACCACCTTGCTCCAAACCATCCCCGGGATTCCCAGTCACCTAATGCACGCCTCCTTCCTCGACATTCCCAGTTGCCTGCCGTCTGCCCTAGCGTCTGCTCTTTTGGCCCCCCAGAACACGTAAGAATGCCCAAGAATCCAGACGAGGCGCGGTTGACCTTCATCTGTAACGAAACACAGAAACCAAATGGAACCCAGTAAAAACCAACAGCCACACAACCCCTACCTGACTTAATGTAAAAACATCCCCGCCCCCACCCAACGTAAACTGCTAAAATCTCTCAAACTCCTTCCAACACCAACTGGGGGCGTACGTAAGACCGAAACCTCCTTGATTCCCATCTCCCAATCCGTTTTATGGCCGCTTCATCCAACCCACACCTGGCGGCTTCAGTTGCTGCCCCGATGCGGAAGGAGTGCGAGGCGAACTGTGCACCATCGAGTCCAGCCGACTCTAGGCACCTGCGAAAAATGGCCACAAACTGAAACCTGGATAAAAAGGCCCCATCCTCATGTTTCAAGAAAGGCCCCCCCCTTCCGGGCGTACTTTAAGAAACTCCTTGGTCGCCCCGACCGGGCAGACAGCCGCCCCCGGCAGGGTGAACAACTGAATTTCCACTCCCTTTCCCTTCTGATCCGTTTTTGACCGACGCAACCGCACCACTACCCGATCGTCAAAAAGGCACACGTCCTCCACCCCCAAGCCCCCCGGAACCTTCTTCGATGGGCTCACTAATTCCCCTATCCGAAACGCCCCAAAAAACGCCAACGAAAATGCCGCCTGAAACAAACGCCACTCGTAACCCGAAGAACAAACACCCCCCAACTGACGCCCAATTAACTCCAAAATACCAAAGGTAACCGGCCTCCTCTTGTCCTTATGAGGATGTGCCTTCCGGTATCCCTTCAGCGCTTGTCGCACCCAGAAATCCTTGGTAGAATCCGGAAGGCCTTGAAGTTTGAACCAAAAGGCCAAACCCGCCAGCTTCCGCTCTATCCCGGACACAGAAACGCCGTCCTCCATCTGCCTGGAAACAAAATACACTACCAGCAGTCGCCACTCCGACCCTCCCAGCTCAGCCTCCGCCAGCCATACAAACTCTGACCACTCTTGCCAGATCCTGGAGTAAGCCTCCCACGTCTGCCTACTTACCGATTTTTTGATCCATCCTGCTGCGGCTCCAAGGCAACCTCCCAAAGCCAGCCCGGGCAGGGAAGCCCCACTTTTTCTGCGGCCGGAGCCAGTTCCCTGAATCTGTCCCACTGAAACCGAGACAGGGAATCAGCCAACGTGTTGTCTACACCCGGTATATGCACTGCATACAGGAAAATGTTCAACTGTAGGCAACGCAGGACGAGGTGGCGCAGTAAACGAATCACCGGCTGAGACGATGCGGTCACCCGATTAATGACTTGTACCACCCCCATGTTGTCGCAATTCAACCTGATCTTAAGGTCCCTACACTCAGACCCCCACAGCTTCATTGCTAAGACCACTGGGAACAGCTCCAACAAGACCAGATTACCAAGCAACCCCGCTTCCTCCCATGAACGTGGCCAGGCCTCCGCGCTCCATTGTCCTTGGAAAAAGGCCCCATAACCCGTTGACCCTGCCGCATCCGTAACCAACTCCAAGTCAAAGTTGCTCACCGGACCCCCCATCCAGACCGAACGCCCATTATAGCTCTCTAGGAATGTATGCCATACCTGCAGATCCTCTCTGTGTTCCCTGGTAAGCCTAATGAAATGGGTAGGAATCTGCACTCCTGCAGTAGCTGCCGACAGCCGTCGGCAAAAAACCCTGCCCATCGGAATGATCCGACACGCAAAGTTCAGCTTACCCAGAAGTGATTGGAGACCCCGCAGCTGCACCTTCCTGAGCCCCATGAGCACCCTTATCTCGTTCCGCAACGCCTCCACCTTGTCCGCCGGAAGTCTGCATTCCATGACTTCGGAATCAATTACAATGCCCAAAAAGCTCTGTCGTCGGGCCCTCCGTTTTGTCTCCGGCCAGCGGAATTCCAAACCTGCCCGCAATGTGCTGCAACGTACCCAAAAGAATCGCACACACGTTGGAGGCTGGAGGCCCGACAAACAGAAAGTCATCCAGGTAGTGGATTACCGAATCCACCCCGGACACGTCCCGAACGACCCATTCCAGGAACGAACTGAATTTTTCAAACATGGCACAGGAAATGGAGCAGCCCATGGGCAAACACCGATCCACGTAGAACGCCCCTTTCCAGGAACACCCCAACAGCCAAAAACTGTCCGGGTGCACCGGGAGTAAGCGGAAGGCTGACTCAATGTCCGACTTGGCCATGAGTGCCCCCTTTCAGTATCGCCGCACCCACCGCACCGCCGCGTCGAACGAAGTATACGACACTGTGCACGCTTCCGGATCAATAGCATCGTTAACCGACCCACCCTTTGGGAACGATAGGTGGTGTATAAGACGAAACTTGTTTGGTTCCCTCTTAGGCACCACCCCTAGCGGAGACACTACCAACTCCCGAAAAGGCTTCTCGCGGAACGGACCACCCATGCGACCCAACGCCACCTCCTTTGCCAATTTTTCCGAAACCACCCCAGGATTGCCCAAAGCTGACCGCAAGTTCCTTGCCACCGGCGGCACAACTTCCAGTGAGCACGGTATCCTAAAACCCTCAGAGAACCCAGCAAGGCCGCTGCCTCCCTGTCAGGATACCTATTTAGAAAAGGACGCATCCTTTCCTCCCTCACCGGCGTCACCCCTCTTGTTTGCAACATCTCCTCCACGCTTTCCCTTTTTGAAGCATCGGGACACGGGGTGGTTCCCCCCGCATCCCGAGCACTCGTGCTTGAAGCGGCAAGTTCCACCGAACTTACAGGACCCTTCGTTGTATTGCCAGCACACACCCCATTTTTTCCCGGTCGACGGTCCCGAGGCATATGTCCCCCCGACCCCCCTGAAAAAACTGGTTCGGGGCACGAGCCGACGACATAAGCCGCATCCACAGGCTGATGTCCTTGTGATCCCATCTAAGGGCCGGACGAACAGCCCTGCGTTGGCGAAATTGCTCATCGTACCAGAGCCACGCGCTACCCCCGTACACCCTCTGCGCCTCCCCGATCGTGTCCAAATAACAGAACAATGCAGAGCAATGTTCCGGCGTTTTTTCCCCTATCACACTAGCTAAAATGGCGAACGCCTGCAGCCAATTTGAAAACGTACGTGGTATCAACCGATACCGCCGTTTCTCCTCGTCATCCTTCTTAGAATCATCCGGCTTAACCCTATCAAGGTTAAATTTCTCCAGCGGCAGTAGGGAAAAAATCTCCACATACTCACCCTTCCAGATTTTGTCCCTCACCTCCTGTTTCAGATGTACACCTAATGGCCCCTCAAAACACACATAAACTTCGCATTTTGCTGCATCCTCTATGCGAACTAAGTCCGACCTGACCGCAGAACTTGACCCCCTTTTCTGCTGCGTCTTTACTTACCACCACCGGAGCTGGCGTAACAACCGGCGTCCCGACCACCGTCTCCACCGCGGACCCTGAGGAACTAGCCCCTACCGCCTGCCCCCCTACCCAAGGTGCCACCTGTGCCGGCCCCTGTCTTGAAACCTCAAAGCGCATTAACAAATCCCGTAACCCTCCCAGGAGGTCTGCCAAAACCCCCCCTGCCCCCGGGGAGGCAGGCGAACTGCCCGCCCCCCCGGACACAGGAGCCCCCAACACCCCCGCAGAACCAGACCCCAATAACTTGCACAACACATCAGATAATACATCATTAGAAAGTGAATCAGACTTACCGGGCTGACTGGGCACGGGCCCCACAGCCGCTGCTCTTCCGATCCCGGGCGACACCACCTCCACACGAACGTCGTCCTCCGATCCCGACAGCTCCCCGTCCGACATCCGCTCCGGCAGCATAGGCGAAGGAAGCCCCCCAGGCACGAGCTGCCTGGAGGCTGAGGGCCCCATCTGCGTGATAGACTGGCCATCTGGTGCCCCCCCACCCGTCCCACCGCCACGACTGCCGCTTCTGGAGGGGCCCTTGCTGTGTCGCACCATGAGGGTGCCGTCATCCCCGACCACCATCCGAACCTGCGCCATCCCAGCTCCGCCAGCCTCGTCTGGTAGAGGCCCCGCGGCTGTGACACTGCCACTCCCCCGTTGAATCCCCCCCTGTGTAGCAGCTGGAGCTGCCGGGGTGATCGCATACTCGTGGGTCCCTGGCTGCTGAGGAGAGGCCCGGGCGCCATTACTGCCCGAAGCCCCGCCCCTCGAGCGGCGCTGTTGGCGGGGACTCAGCCCAGCGTCCCGCTCGGAATAACCGGGGGTCCGTTTGGCCGGGGGTGCCGATGAGTCCTTGCCAGGGCTCCTACCCTTACATTGCCCCCGATTGGAGGGGCCCGGCGAGTATCGCTCCGGCGGCCTCGACCGCCGAGCGCACTGCTCCCGCTCACCACCCTCTGTGGCCCCCCCATCCTCCTCCTGTAGAAGTGCACCCACCTGGTTTTCAAGCCAGTCAGGCCCCCTCGTCACCGCCGCAGCCCGCAGCCGTGCCAGGATCTTCTCCACGTGGGCCATGTGACCGGAGAGAGCGACAAAAAGCTTCCTCTCCTTGCTAAAAACTCCCCCGAATGCCTCATCCGCTCCCGCCCACAACTTATATACAGCTCCGCCCCCTCTGCGCTCAATTCCTCCTCCTATTGCTTGCATTTCCCTTTCTCCAGATTTTTAACCCTTGCCCTGCCATTCCTCTACCCCTTGTCATGCTGGCCCTCCATTATTTCTTTTTGGGGTTTTTTCATTCCGGGCCTTCCTGTATCAGTATCCATATCCACTTGTACAGTGCTAGGCATTGCTGTGCTACAGGTGGCACCACTACAGGTGGTAAGTCATGCTTTGTTGACACAGTCTTAAACAAGGTACTGACTTTTTGATACTGGTTTGCAGCTTTTTCTAAGAGTTTTTTTTTTTCTTTTACGTTCTTTTTCTGCTCCTCCTTTCTGCTTTCTTTTACCTTCACCTTTCTTATCCATTTCAATCACAAAAAAAAAAAAAAAGAAAGACATTTCCTATATCTTTCCTAGATCAAAACACGTTGTCATCAAATACATCTAATAACTCATTCCCTAACTGGACATATTTCCAAATTTACACTCTTTCACCTAAGCGCAGTATTTTCACTTACATATTTCCAAATCTGTCACTTTATACATGACATTAACCCTGATAGGTCGGTTTCCCGGGCACTCACCGCCCTTTTAAACTCTGTGCTCCCAATCCTCACCCCATCATATGCTTTATGTGTACTCCTCCCACAAATCTGGGAAACCATGCCAAGCCTGGGAATGGTAATTGCAAGTGGAGCTAACAGAGGATCAGTGGGAGTGCATTTTCTCTATTGCCAACATAGGCATCACTAAATGTCTTGGCCCAGGAGAATAACTATAAGACCCTCATGTTATCACACACCGCTTATGCTTAATAAATACCACCCAGACACCCCCAACACTTGCTGGAGATGCTCCAGGAGCCTGGATCACTACCACATATTTGGTGGTCATGTTCACTAATACAACCTCTCTGGTCACAGGTTCACAAAATAACGACACAAAACTTCATCTACTCCCTGGAACACACTCCAGCCCAGTTTATCATCCATCACTTCACTACACCTGTACAGTCTTACCATAAGTCCGTGGTTATAAGAGGGAGGATAAAAATCAACTATTTTTTTTATTAAATTAATTTTAATAACATGCTCTTGTAGTTAAAACATTATCTAAAAAATAGTTTTCTATTTAAGATGCATTAATTATTTAGTTTATTCAGCATGAAATCAGGCTTAGTTATGTAGCATGAGACTGTATTATTCTGCAATATTTTCTTTTTTGGTAACATTCAATGAATACAAACTCTGAAGTGTGAGATAACATACACTGCATTGATGTCACAGTAACTATGAACAAAGTTCAGGAATATTCCTTTATCCTAGGGTTGTCCCGATACCACTTTTTTAGGACCGAGTACAAGTACGGATACTTTTTTTCATGTACTCGCCGATACCGAATACCGATACTTTTTTTTAAATGTGTCCCCACATATGCAGCCGTGTCCCCACATATGCAGCCATGTCCCCCCATAAATGCAGCCATGTCCCCCACATATGCAGCCATGTCCCCCCATAAATGCAGCCATGTCCCCCCCATAAATGCAGCCACGTCCCCCACATATGCAGCCACGTCCCCCACATATTGCAGCCACGTCCCCCCACATATTGCAGCCACGTCCCCTAACATATTGCAGCCATGTCCCCCAACATATTGCAGCCATGTCCCCCAACATATTGCAGCCATGTCCCCCAACATATGCAGCCATGTCCCCCAACATATGCAGCCATGTCCCCCCACATATTGCAGCCATGTCCCCCCACATATTGCAGCCATGTCCCCCCACATATTGCAGCCATGTCCCCCCACAAATTGCAGCCATGTCCCCCATATACGCAGCCATGTCCCCCATATACGCAGCCACGTCTCCCCTTATATACTCAGCCACGTCCCCCATATACGCAGCCACGTCCCCCCACATATGCAGCCACGTCCCCCCACATATTGCAGCCATATCCTCCCACATATTGCAGCCATGTCCCCCCACATATTGCAGCCATGTCCCCCCACATATTGCAGCCATGTCCCCCATATACGCAGCCATGTCCCCCATATACGCAGCCATGTTTTGCGAGTATTCTATTCAGGCATTGGGGGTATTTGCGGGAGTACAAGTACTCCCGCAAATACTCGGTATCGGTTCCGATACTGGTATCGGTATAACCCTACTTTATCCCATTGTTTTGCAAATCTATGTACACTACAAACTGTATGATTGAATTGGTTCTGATATGACTGTTTTACTAACCTGACAGCTTATATTTGTTTTGTTTGCAAATACTAAATATTCTAACTACCAACAAGAATAAGTCCTTACATTTAAAGAGCACCTGTCATTTCAGATCCATCATGGCAGCTCTGTTAGCGGGGATCCACTCACCTGCTGCCGCCACATCCCTCACCTTGTGTCACTGCTGCATCACCAGCCATTCCATTAAAGTGAATGGGACTGTCGGTGAGTCAAAAGTAGGTCAGAGGAGGAGCCAGCAGCAGGACAGAGATGACAGTTGGTCTTTAATATTTATGATCTAAATCAAATACACCCTGCTGGATATACTTATGATCAACGCTGCTAAACTGTGCATTCCAGTAAATTGATCATTCCACACCCCAACCATTTCTAAATAGCTTAAATGCATCAGTAAAATCATGGGAATGGAAGAGTTTTCACGCATTTGGGCATGCTGGAATCATGGCGGTGGAGACAATTTCTCCCATACCCTTTACTACTCATATTTAAGCCTCTTTCACACGGGCGTGTCCATGTACAGACTCCACTTTGCTCAGCGGGGATCTCTCCATTGCTCCTCGCTTAGCAGGTGGATCACAGATTTGTCTCTGCTCACTGTATCTCAACCAGCAGTAGGTGTGTCAGTGAGGTGTGCAAGCAGACGTGCAGCAGACGCTCTCACCTTAGTCTGCTCACCTTAGGGACAGTGAGAGCAGGACGCTCTCTAACGAGTCGGCTCTCCCCAGGGACAGCATCAGCTAGGCAGGCAGGATCTTTTCACAGCTCTCTCCTTACATCCTCCCAGGTAGGCCCTACTTTCCATCACCTCCCCTGGAACCGATTGGCGGCCATCCTTATCAGGATAAGCCGCCGAATCGGCTGAACGCTGGGGTCTCCTTCCCTCTCCTTACGACACATTACCACCCACCTGCCAATGCAACCTTCCCCCCGGCGCCTCCCCGTGATTCCCCGTTTTCTCCCCTGAACCGCGCCAGCCGTTACTGATTCGCGGCCGCCGCATCTTAGGAAAGGCCGCGGCTTCATCCGCGGCCTAGCGGCGCACCGCATTCTCGGCCAAATCACCTGTAGTGGCCCCCAGGAGCTCACCCCCAGCCCCTGTAGGTACTCATCCACCCCTGGCCTCAACAACCAGCCCCCCCCTGGCTCACCAATCCACAAAGCTGGCTACACACCAGCCTGGGTCCCAGGCCCTGCTCCTGGTCGGCGGCCATCTTGGTACACCCAGCAGCAGTGTCAGCTTCCCCCCCCCACCCCCCTTTTTCACAACTTAATAGTACTTGATCCAGGGGTTCGCCCGATCGCCTTTCAGGGATCAGGAAGGAATTTTTTCCCCTACCAAAGCAAATTGGCATAGCATGGTTAGGGGTTTTTTGCCTTCCTCTGGACCAAGCCGGGAGGATTCACTGAATCCTCTCTTCATCGCCACCAAAAGGAACGACTTTTCCCCCGGTGAATGGCGACCATGGCTAATCTGCGGTACTCCGCAAAAACCATTTGGAATTTGAGGCGTTTCGCCGCAATACTGCCAGCCATCACCAAAAAGACCCTAAGAATTGAGCACCTTTTGAGGATCGATCGACCATCGACTGTCAAAAATTTTAGCCGTTTACCCCAACCTAAGCGCATTTCATGTGCTCTGATCAACACAAGATCGGCAGTAAAACACCGACTTGAAATCCATGATTTCATTCTACAACACGACCTAGACTGCCTCTTCATTACAGAGAGCTGGCTCACAGCCGACTGTAACACCATTCTAGGAGAATTGGTGCCAGAAAACTACCGTATTATTGCGCAAAACAGAATAGGGCAAAGAGGAGGAGGACTGGCGGTGATCCATAAGACGCGTCTTGTGATCACAAAACCAAGCCTCCAAAACCCTCTTCCGTTCATGGAAACCCTTACTCTTCAACTGCAAGTAAACGGCCAGGAGACCATCCGGATTCTACTCTACTATAGACCACCTGGCCCTAAGTCGCAGCTGCTCCCATCTTTGACGGACTTTGTCTCCACCTATACCCTGAATAGCAAACACCTTTTGCTGCTCGGGGACTTCAACCTCTGGGCCAACTCCCCGCAAGACCCCATTGCCCACGCCTGCATCGACCACCTGGAAGGATTAGGGCTTCAGCAAATAGTATGTGGGCCCACACATGCTTCAGGTCACACGCTCGATCTTATTTTCAGACAAGATCTGGAAATAAAAATCTTGGAAAATGAACCATTGCCATGGTCAGATCACCATGCAATTAAATTCATTATTTCCGAATTCCCCCCTTAACAAAAACATCAAATCCAGTGACAACACACTGGACCAGATGTTGGAAGAAGCTCCATTCGGAACTCTTCAAAGCCACGTTAGGGAAAAAATTAAACACAATTCAGCCGCACCAAACAGCGGCAGAAACACTGGAGGCCATAAACACAGCACTATTGCAGTCAGCTGACTTGATAGCGCCGAAACGAAAGACCCAGATCAGGAAAAATAACTCCGGCTGGTTCAACAACCAGCTGGCGTTACTGAAGCAAGAGCGCAGAAGGGCAGAAGCAGCCTGGAAAAGAAACTCTTCAGATGAGAACCTCTCGATCTACAAGGCAATAACCAGAAAATACTACAAGCAAATCTTCGAAGCCAAGAAAAACTATTTTTCTGAGGCTATCAACGGTGCCCTAAATCGCCCCCGCGAACTCTTCAAGCTGGTCACTCAGACCATGAATCCAGAATGTCTTGAAGCCCCCAACTTGGACACACAAGAATTTTGCGATGAGTTATCGGATTGCTTCATTAACAAAATTATGGCAATCCGGCAAAGCATTCAGCAAAACAATTGCTCTCCCAGCCCCCCCCTGTAGTCATTTACACAGCACCGGCAGCAATTCACCACAGTTTGGTGAGTTCACGCTGGAACCCATCTCCATTCAGACCACTAAAAATATCATTGGCACTCTGCGCAACAGCACTGCGCCAAATGATATTATCCCCACCAAACTGCTGAAGGAATGCGCCGACATCCTGGCACCTCCGGTCACGCAGCTTATTAACCAATCCTTCAGGGAGGGCAAAATGCCCTCCCAGCTGAAGGAGGGCTTCATTCAACCCATTTTGAAGAAAGCCACCCTGGATCCTAAGGATCCACTCAACTGGCGCCCCATAACAGGCCTAAATGTTCTCTCCAAGGTAATGGAGAAAGCAGTGGTACAGCAGCTGCAACAGCATCTAGATACCCACAACTTACTCGACCCATTGCAATCAGGATTCCGTCCCAGACACGGGACGGAAACAGCATTGCTTAAGATATGGGACGACGTTCTCGAGGCCGCAGACGAAGGAGAATCTTCTCTTCTGGTTCTGCTGGACCTAAGCACAGCCTTTGATACAGTTGATCACAAGCTGTTATTGACTCGGCTGGCTAAAATAGCCAAAGTCGCAGAAAGCGATCTATCTTGGTTCTCCTCTTTTTTGGAAAACCGATCGCAAATAGTTAAGCTAGGACCATTCACTTCGGAACAACGCACATTATCGTGCGGGGTCCCTCAGGGATCTCCCCTGTCGCCGATGTTATTCAACATCTATCTGCGTCCTCTTTTTGAAATCATCAGCAGCCAAAAACTGCTATATCACTCTTACGCAGACGACACGCAACTGTACTTCCGCATTTGCAATAAAAAGGATCACCACCTCAACCTAGAGACATGTCTCTCTTTGATAGAGGACTGGATGACAAAGAGTTATCTCAAACTCAACGGAGCGAAAACTGAACTTCTTCTGTTTCACGCCAAGCGTAGGAATCAATCGACAACAACCTGGATCCCCCCGCCCATTCTGGGCAAAGTCATCACCCCTAGCGCCAAAGTCAAAAGTCTTGGGGTCATCTTTGACTCCGACATGACAATGAACGCACAAATAGGGGCAGTAGTCAGCGGATCTCACTATCTGCTGCGCCTACTACGCAGACTCACGCCTTTTATTCCCAAGAAAGACATAGCGGTCGTGGTGGGAGCGATTGTAAACTCCAGATTGGACTATGCAAATGCCCTTTACCTCGGACTCCCCAAGTACCAAATCGCTCGTCTTCAAGTCGTTCAAAATACGGCCGCCAGACTTGTGACTGGGAAAAAACCATGGGAATCAATCTCACCTTCGTTGAGATCCCTTCACTGGCTACCAGTCAAAGACAGAATCACCTTTAAAGCACTCTGTCCAACGCATAGATGTATCCATGGGAATGCTCCCCATTATCTATGCGAAAAATTAAAAATTTACAATCCCAATCGTATTCTACGATCCACCAATCAAAATCGGCTTCAGATACCGAAAGCCAGATACAAGTCCAAAGGAGACAGGAGATTCGCTGTCCAAGGTCCCAGACTATGGAACGCCTTACCAGCCAGCATTCGACTGGAGGAGAACTACTTAGTCTTCAGGAGAAAGATTAAGACTCATCTCTTTTGATCTCAAAGGAGACAGGAACAACAAGCGCCCAGAGGCGATTTACTTTGCATGTGCTGCGCTATACAAGTTCTTCATTCATTCATTCATTCACTGTGCAGAGCTCCACTGATCTCTATGGGGAGATCAAATGAAAGCGGACAGCATGTCTATTTTCATCCGATCTGATCCTCTGGACGGACGCTGAACCTATCGACATCTGCCTGTTTTGAGCGGATGCAGATGGTTTGGATAACAGGCAGGTGTTATCAGACACATCTACGCTGACATCTGCCTGCCCATACAAGTCAATGGGTGGCGTGGCCCACTTGGATCTGCCTGAAAACGGACAGGCAGATCCGAGTGGTCCAATTGTGTGAAAGGGGCCCAAGTCTTAGCACTGAAAGTATTCTGGACTATAGCTGCAGATAATTATAATGAAGCTCTGAATAGAAAGCAAGATGCACACATTTGGCCTTTTGATTAGTGTTGAGCAGAATACGCCATATTCGCTTTCGCAATATTTCGCGAATATATAGGAGAATATTCGAGAAATATTCGGAAATTTCGAATATTCGTGATATTTCATTTAAAATAAAATTGCGAAATTTCGCTAACGCGATATTTCGCAAATGCGAAATTCATTGCGACATTCTCGACCGCGCAGGCGATCATTTCCTGGATTCTTTGCTAGTGTATATTCGGATTGCTATTTAGTGCTGCCCTGCGAATCTACTGCTGCCCTGCGAAGCGAAGATGGTGGGGAGTAACTTTTCATCCAGTGAGGAAAAACTGCTGATTACTGTAAGTAATTTCACCACTTGTTATTTCATTATCTTTAACTGCGTTTTAGACTAGTTAAAAAGTTAGGATGCAAGGTCAGATATTAGTATTTCCCAAACAGTGTGTCTCCAGCGGTTGCAAAACTACAACTCCCAGCATGCCCAGGGTTGCCACCTTTTGTTCATTTCAAACCCGAACACTTCAGCGTCGCACAGCAATTTTTTGTCTTAGTTTGCATAGATGTCGCTATTAAATAACATTTCTAACCATATGAAATTAATCACAAAAGTTCCTCTTTACATCAGAGTCCACAGACTTTCCCTTTTACATCAGGATCCACAGAGTTCCCCTTTTAGATCAGTGTCCACAGAGTTCTCCCTTTACATCAGAGTCCACAGAGTTCTCCCTTCACATCACAGTCCACAGAGTTCTCCCTTTACATCAGTGTCCACAGAGTTCTCCCTTTACATCACAGTCCACAGAGTTCTACCTTTTACATTAGAGTCCACAGAGTTCCCCTTTTACATTAGAGTCCACAGAGTTCCCCTTTTACATTAGAGTCCACAGAGTTCCCCTTTTACATTAGAGTCCACAGAGTTCTCCCTTTACATCAGAGTCCACAGAGTTCTACCTTAACATCAGAGTCCACAGATTTTTCCCTTTTACATCAGAGTCCACAGAGTTCTCCCTTTTCATCAAAAAGTCAAAAGAAACAAACATATTATTGTTCATATGTAAAGATAGGGATGAAAAAAAAAAATCTATTGTACAGGGCCAGTGTAAGGGTCAAAAAATAATTATAGCGGTCAGATGAATAGCAACTCATTTCTCCCCTATACGTGTATCCTGTGATGTTACTCATATATACATAATTATGCAAATGATAATGGCTGCTATATTTATTCCAAAAAGGTGGTCAGTGATTAATAAGGCGAGAATGCTTCCAATTGTTGAATACCATACATTTACGTCATATATCCATAAGGGTTTAAACAAAAGTATTATAATATACTTTGTTCTTCATCTTGCAGAGGTTCCTGCAACACGGTTATGACCTAATGAGGTGCCAGCAGGAAAAACAAAAAATTGTGCAGTCCGTATTGGAGGAATTACGGGAGTTTCATGGCGGGTCACATGACCACATGGCCATTCTCAAAATATGGTCAGACCTGAAGAGGCGCCACATGGCCCGGGTCACACAGATCCACGATGAATTTCATCCAGGTAAGTTATTGGTGACAGTCATGTAAGGTGATATGTAATTAACCTTAGGGCAGATGTTGTTAACCCAGACGCCATGTTGTGGTAACATATATCACCACCCAAGGTATTCATAGTACTGTTGGAAAAAGACATTATTCCATCAAGTTAAACCATGGAATTAAAGTGGTGGTGTGGTGGGTTAACCAGTTAAGGACCGCCGCATGTACATTTACGTCGGCAGAATGGCACCGACAGGCACATCAACGTATATATACGTTGGTGCCTTGAGGGGGTTCGGGGGTCCGATCGGACCCCCCCCCCCGTACATGCGGCGGTTCCTTTAGCTCCGGGAGCGATCCGGGATGAGGGGGCGGCTACTCGTTTTCAGCCACCCCCTCGCGATCGCTCCCAGCCAATGCGTGCGCCCGCCCGCCTCTTCCTGTGCTAAGTGTAAACACAGGAAGAGGGAAGTGCTGTGTTCCTCCTCGTGTCGGTCTTTTCGTCCGACGCTGAGGAGAGAACACATGACCAAGTAAGTTGCACCAAGCATCACACTGACACAGGTACACATAGGCACACTTAACCCCTTCCTGTCACCGCCGACCCCCCCCCCAGTCCACTGTAACATTGTGTCACTGAATGCAGTTATCATTTATTTCTGATAACTGCATTTAGTGTCAGTGTTACAGTAAAAAGTGTCGGGGCAGTTAGTCTTAGCCCCCTTTAGGTCTAGGGTAGCCCCCTACCCCCCCCCTAATAAAGGTTTAACCCCTTGATCACTGCCCTAGTTAACCCTTTCACCCCCTATTGCCAGTGTCACTAAGCGATCGATTTTCTGATCGCTGTATTAGTGTCACTGTTGCCGCTAGGCAGTTAGTTTTTTTTTGAGGTTCGCCGCCAGGTTTATATAGCGCTAGGTACCCCCATAAATAAAGTTTTTAACCCCTGATTGCCCCTAGAGTTAACCCTTTCACCAGTGATCACCATATAAGTGTCACTGGTGACGCAGGTTAGCCAGTTAGTTATTTAGGTTTTTAGAAAGCGTTAGGTACCCCCATATATTACCATACAAAGGTTTTAACCCCCTGATTGCCCCTTAGTTAACCCTTTCACCAGTGATCACCGTATAAGTGTTACGGTTGACGCTGGTTAGTTAGTTTGCTGTTTATAGCATCAGCGCACCCGCCGTATATTACCCAATAAAGGTTTAACCCCCTGATCGCCGGGCGGGTGATTTAAATTAAATTGTAGCGCCAGTTAGGGTGTGCATCGCCCCAGGCAGTGTTAGGTTAGTGCCAGTAACGCTTACACCCACTCGCAAAGCATACACCCCCCTTAGTGGTATAGTATCTGAACAGATCTATACCTGATCTGATCAGATCTATACTAGCGTACCCAGCAGTTTAGGGTACCCAAAAAGGCATTGTTAGCGGAATCAGTCCAGATACCCACTAGCACTTGCGTTTTGCCCCTCTGCCCAGCCCAACCCACCCAAGTGCAGTATCGATCGATCACTGTCACTTCAAAAACACATCACACACAACTGCAGCGTTCGCAGAGACAGGCCTGATCCCTGCGATCGCCAACAGTTTTTTTGAAGCGTTTTCTACATTTGCCTTTCTATAGCCAGGTGCTTTTTTTACCCGTGAATCATCACCAGTCTACAACTAAATTTAGAGCCCAAAATGGCAAAGCGGATGTACACTGGTGAAGAGGCTGTTAGGATCATGTGCATGTCGTCAGATGATGATGAGGAGGTCACGCATCTGACAGATTCGGGCTCAGAATATGATCCTGTTTATGAGAGCGGCTCCATGTCAGATAGCTCGGACGACGGAGTAGTGGTCCCTGCTAAGGCCAGGCGCACCCGACCCCGTTCTAAGGTTGTTGAGGAGCAAGAACCGCAGGACCCTTGTATGGAGCAGAGAGCGAGTACTAGCGCCGCTATTCCTTTTGGTGGATTGGCAAGCACCAGCGGCCTAGTACACCCTGGTCGTTCATCCAGCACTGCAGTAACACTTGGTGACGTGGCGAGTCCCATAAGTGCAGTTCAAGCTGGCGAGGTGGCAAGCACAAGTAGTGACCCGCTGCCACCAAGAAGAAGACAAAGACAGGCCCGTCGTGCCCATAGTGCCCTTCCTGCAGAATTCGCCTATCCTGATTGGGTCCCCACCACTTCTGCAGCACCCGTACTTCCCCCATTCACTGGCAAACCCGGAATTCAGGTGGATACAGCGGATTTTATGCCACTTGATTTTTATTCGCTGTATTTCACAGAAGATCTCTATAGATCTATTGTGGACCAGACTAATTTATATGCTGGTACCTACATCGCCGCTAATCCCCAGACCCTCCTTGCCAAAGAATGGAGACCTCTTACGGTTTCCGAATTTAAGTCCTTTCTGGGCCTTACCCTCAATATGGGCATACATACATTTCCTCAATTGCGCATGTATTGGTCCACAGAGCCAATTGACCAAATGCCCATATTCTCTGTTCACATGGCCAGGAAACGATACGAGGCGATCCTGCGGTTCCTGCATTTCAGCGACAATGCACTCTGTCGTCCACGTGGAGACCCTGAATTTGACCGGCTCTACAAAATTCGGCCCCTCATAAACCATTTCAACGAACGTTATGCAGCCTTGTTTAATCCCCAGCAAGTTGTCTGCGTTGACGAGTCCCTGGTTAAATTTGCTGGCCGCTTGTCTTTCAAGCAGTTCCTTCCCAGCAAGCGTGCCAGATACGGGGTCAAGCTCTATAAGCTCTGTGACAGGGCAACAGGCTACACATGGAGCTTTAGGATTTATGAGGGCAAAGATAGTCACGTAGAGCCGGAAGGATGCCCAGATTACATGGGGAGCGCTGGCAAGATTGTCTGGGACTTGGTGTCACCCTTATTCGGAAAGGGGTACCACTTGTATGTGGACAATTATTACAGCAGCGTGCCACTTTTTAGTCACTTGTTTGATCATCAGATTGGAGCATGTGGCACCGTGCGACCTAATCGCTGGGGCTTTCCCCAGCGGCTTGTAGATGCCCGTATAAAGCTGGGGGCGAGAGCCTGCTGCAGATGTAATAATTTGCTCGCTGTGAAGTGGCGGGACAATAAGAATGTTTTCCTTCTTACCACCCTTCACGCAGACACGACAGTACAAATTCGTACGGCGACTGGTGTTGTGGAGAAACCCCTCTGTGTCCACGAATATAACCAAAATATGGGAGGGGTGGACCTCAACGACCAGTTGATGGCGCCGTATCATATTGCCCGTAAATCAAGACGCTGGTACAAAAAAGTGTCTACATTTATTCCAATTGACTTTGCTGAATGCTTTTGTCTTATACAAAACTTCAGGACAGAATGTATCCTTCCTCCAATTCCAGAAGGATATCATCAACGGACTCCTGTATCCAGGCGGTTTTCCACCTCACCATCCCCTACCAAATGCAGTAAGCCGACTGCATGAGAGGCATTTTATATATGCCCTCGAGAGTACCCCTACCCAACGAGCCCCCCAAAGAAGATGCCGTGTCTGTAGCAAGCGTGGATTTAGGTGTGACACCCGTTATTTTTGTCCCCGATGTCCTGACGATCCTGGTCTTTGTATTGGTAAATGTTTTGAACGCTTCCACACAATAGTGAAGTATTAGCGTAGGGCAAAACATATCACAGGCTAGGCACACGTACACAGGGTCTCCCAAGATGCCATCGCATTTTGAGAGACCCAAACCTGGAACCGAAAAGTTGAACAGTTACAGTTACAAAAAAAAGTGTAAAAAAAATAAAAAATAAGTAAAAAGTAAAAAAACACAAAAAAAAAAATAGTTGTCGTTTTTATTGTTCTCTCCCTCTCTATTCTCTCTCTATTGTTCTGCTCTTTTTTACTCTATTTTATTCTGCAAAGTTTTATTGTTATGTTTTTTCATGCTTGCTTTTCAGGTAAGTAATTTACTTTACTGTTTTCAGGTACGCCATTCAGCTGTTGCGCGGACTTATTTATCTTGACAGCAACAGCGTTTGCTCCCACGATATATAAAGCCGTGACTCCAGTGCTGTAGGAGGTGATTTCACCACCACAGTTAAAAAAAGAGCATATATGCCGAAGCATGGGGGCACTAGGGGTGGAGGAGCGATTTTGCTCCTAATGCCGCGTACATACGGTTGACATTCCTACGGAGGCTTTCCCGTGGAAAAGTCTGATCATGTGTACACGGCATAGAAAAGTCTGACCATGTGTACACGGCATAGAAAAGTCCAACCGTGTGTACGCGGCATAACTTTTTTGCGGGAGGATGCCCCCATGCTTCGGCATATATATATATATATATATATATATATATATATATATTAGGCACAGGTTGCGTTAAAAAAAATGTTTTATTTTTTACTATGTTTTTTTTATTGGTATTTGCTTTGCAGGTATGGTATGATCTTACTGTTATACTGTAATGTTACTTTGTTTTAATGTTAACCATCATTTGCTTAGCAGGTACGCCATTCAGTTGCAGCGCGGATTTATTTAGCGTGACAGCAACAGCGTTTGCTCCCACGATATATATAAAGCTGCGACTCCAACGCTGTAGGAGGTGATTTCACCACCACAGTCCAAAAAAGAGCATATATGCCGAAGCATGGGGGCATTAGGGGCGGAGGAGCGATTTTGCTCCTAATGCCGCGTACATACGGTTAACCGACCTACGGAGGCCTTACCCGTGGAAAAGTCTGACCATGTGTACACGGCATAGAAAAGTCCGACCGTGTGTACGCGGCATAGAAAAGTCTGACCGTGTGTACGCGGCATAACTTTTTTGCGGGAGGATGCCCCCATGCTTCGGCATATATAAATTCACTCCTCACTACCTATCACAGTTTCGAAGGCCATAAAATGTCAAAATAGCACAAAAAAAAACAAATGACCCCATTTTGGAAAGTAGACACCCCAAGGAAACTACTGAGAGGCATGTTGAGTCCATAGATTTTTTTTTTTTGTCCAAAGTGATTGAATAATGACAAAAAAATAAATAAAAAATCAAAAATGTTTCACTAAATGATATATTGCTCACACATGCCATGGTTATATGTGGAGTTGCACCCTAAAATACATTCTGCTGCTTCTCCTGAGTACGGGGATACCACATGTTTGGGACTTTCAATGACTTGGGACCAAAAAAAAAATATTCCATGGACTCAACATGCCTCTCAGCAAATAGCTTGGGGTGTCTTCTTTCCAAAATGGGGTCATTTGGGGGGGTTGTGTGCCATCTTGGCATTTTATGGCCTTCAAAACTGTGATAGGTAGTGAGGAGTGAAATCAAAAATGTATGCCCTTAGAAAGCCTGAGGCGGTGATTGGTTTTCGGGGCCCCGTACGCGGCTAGGCTCCCAAAAAGTCCCACACATGTGGTATCCCCGTACTCAGGAGAAGCAGCAGAATGTATTTTGGGGTGCAATTCCACATATGCCCATGGCATGTGTGAGAAATATATCATTTAGTGACAAAGTTTTGTAATTTTTTTTTTTTGGTCATTATTCAATGACTTGGGACGAAAAAAAAAAATATTCAATGGACTCAACATGCCTCTCAGCAGTTTCCTTGGGGTGTCTACTTTCCAAAATGGGGTCATTTGGGGGGGTTTTGTACTGCCCTGCCATTTTAGCACCTCAAGAAATGAGATGGGCAGTCATAAAATAAAAGCTGTGTAAATTCCAGAAAATGTACCCTAGTTTGTAGACGCTATGGGGCAGATTCACACAGAAATGGATTATCGTAGCGTATCAGAAATACACTACGCCGCCGTTTTTTACCTGGCTCTATGTGGAATTCAGGTAGATTTTGTCCATTAAACGACGGCGGCGTAGTGTATTTCTCCCGTCGCAATCCATATAGACGAGTAGGGGGCGTGAATCATTTAAATTAGGCGCGTTCCCGCGGCGATCGATCTGCGCATGCTCCGTTCGCAAATTTCCCGCCGTGCATTGTGCGAAATCATGTCGTGACGTCATTCGTTGTTGAGGTAGCGTCGTTTACGGGCGATCCTAGTCCCGAACGAGTTACGTAAACAAAAAAAAAATTAAATAAATTCGAAGCGGGAACGACGGCCATACTTAACATGGGCTACGTAACGTTAGAGCAGCAAAAAGCTGCTCTAACATTACGTACAAAAAAATAGACGAAAGTGATTGCGACGACCACTCGTATCTTCGTGCATCGCCGTAAAAAAACATTTGCATATCCCGACGCATCAAAACGACGCAAACTCCTCCCAGCGGCCGCAAATAGATGGCAGCGTAGATCCGAAGGCTTACGAAGACGTAAGCCTCTCGGATCGAAGCCCGAAGCCGCCGTATCATGGTTTGAGGATTCAAACTAGTGATATGGCGCGCGAAATTTGAAATTACTCCTGTCTAACACCAGTTAGACAGGCGTAATTGCTCTATGAATCTGGCCCTATAACTTTTGCGAAAACCAATAAATATACGCTTATTGCGATTTTTTTTACTAAAGACATGTGGCTGAATACATTTTGGCCAAAATGTTTGACTAAAATTTAGTTTATTCGATATTTTTTACTTGTTGTTATAAGAAAAATCTTTTTTTTTCAAAATTTTCGGTCTTTTTCCGTTTATATCGCAAAAAATAAAAATCGCAGAGGCAATCAAATACCATCAAAAGAAAGCTCTATTTGTGGGAAGAAAAGGACGCAAATTTCGTTTCGGTAGAACATTGCATGACCGCGCAATTACCAGTTAAAGCAGCGCACTGACAAATTGTAAAAACACCTTGGGTCTTTAGCCTGCATATTGGTCCGGGTCTTAAGTGGTTAAAGGGGAAAGGGTGGTATTTTATAACTCAATTACCACTAAATTCCTATGCTAGGAGTCGGGTTATCATAGTAATCCCGTGTACTCCATCAGGCCCTTTTTTTAACATGAGATCGTCAGAATAATACAAAGGAAACACAAACAGCTCATTTTACCATGGTGGCAGCCCAGCTCACACTCAGTCCCCTGTAGTGCCAGCAAGACCCTTTAGTATAACATTATCCCATTGGTTAACTGTCTATATAAATAAATGTGTATTCATATACAATACAGCAGAGTACACAGAATTTGCATATGTTATTAGAAATCATTTTTACATATATGAACATTTGGGCTGATTTACCAAGCCTGTGCGCCAAGACTCATGGTGCATAAGCAGGAGTAAACCTGTTTTTGACATTTACCAAAGAAACACGCTGCCAGTGCAGCGTGTTTCCTCATTTACTAAAGTGCCTAATGCGCCCAGAAGAGGGCGCACAGCACGCCAGTACAGAGCTGGCGTGCGGCATTTAGTAATGTAAACATCGGGGATTCGGGCGGGAGTTTATGAGGGGAGGGAGGGGGGTGATGCAGGGGAAGTGTAGTGACATGTGTTTAAACTTGTGTGGCGGGCCGATTTGAAAGGGAAAGTGACTTTTGGGACCCGATCCCCGTGCCCTTGCAAAGTACGCTAGAACCTCGGAAGGTTCACTTGCATACTGGGCATGCGCAGAGGGAAAAATCGGAGCTTACCGCGCGCCTCTTCAGTACGCCGGGAAATCCTTGGTAAATACCAGGCGGCGTAGCAGTGTTTGCACTGCCTGGAGCGGCGCACGGCAAGCTCCGAGCTGTTCTCGGGCTGCGCTGACACTGAAGGGGAACTCCGCGCCAAATTTCAAATGTGAAACCGGCGCGGCTCCCCCCCAGGGGTACAATAGGCTCTCCGGCTTGGTCCGGAACGTGAGGGGTTAACCCACGCCAAAATCGGCGTGGGGTTCCCCCCCAGATCCGTACCAAGCCCTCATCCCAGGCATGCAGTCTGGCCGGACAGGAATGGGGGTGGGGACGAGCGAGCGCCCCCCCCCCTCCTGAGCCGTACCAGACCACATGCCCTCGACATGGGGGAGTGTGTGCTTTGGGGGAGGGGGGCGCTGCCCCCCCACCCCAAAGCACTCTTGTCCCCATGTCGATCGGGACAAGAGCCTCTTCCCGACAACCCTAGCCATTGGTTGTCGGGGTATGCGGGCGGGAGCCAATCAGAATCTGGGAGCCCCGTTTAATAAGGTGGCCCCCAGATTTCGGGCCCCCACCCTATGTGAATGAGTATGGGGTACATCGTACCCCTACCCATTCACCTGGTGAACGTTTTCACTTTTGAGGGTCTTCCGCCGCCCCCTTCAAATTCTTCTGCCTGGACGGGGGTCGTACATCCCATCCAGGACTTGGACGTGGCGGGCTTCTCGTCGCTGTCTTCTGCCGCTGCCCCCTTCACCACGAAGCTCCGTGCTTGTTTGATGAGGGCAGCGGGCTTCCGTCGTCTTCTCCGGGGCGAGGGTCGTACATCCCACCCCGGATTTCGTCGCCGGGTTCTGCCTGGCTCCTACTAGGGGCCAGGGCTTCTTTTGCCGTCTTCCGCCGGAGGGCGCCACTCTCCGGGCTTCTCGACGTTGTCTTCCGCCGCGGGGGCCAGGCCTTCTTCTTTGCCGCCCCCCTCGATTTTTTCGGCCTGGACGGGGGTCGCACATCCCATCCAGGACTTGGACGTGGCGGGCTTCTCGTCGCCGTCTTCTGCCGCTGCCCCCTTCACCACGAAGCTCCGTGCTTGTTTGATGAGGGCAGCGGGCTTCCGTCGTCTTCTCCGGGGCGAGGGTCGTACATCCCACCCCGGATTTCGTCGCCGTCTTCTGCCGCTGCCCCCTTCACCACGAAGCTCCGTGCTTGTTTGATGAGGGCAGCGGGCTTCCGTCGCAGTCTTCCGCCGCGGGGTGACACTCGCGGGCTTCTTCTTCCATTCGATGTTGACACGGCGAGGTCCGGCGCTGAAATGCCTTCTGAGCGGCGGGCAAGGACTTATATTGGCATTGGGCGTGGGCGTGGTTATGCCAACATGTGACCTTAACCCATGTGACAGTGATGTGACGTGACATCACTGTCACATGGGTTAAGGTCACATGTTGGCATAACCACGCCCACGCCCAATGCCAATATAAGTCCTTGCCCGCCGCTCAGAAGGCATTTCAGCGCCGGACCTCGCCGTGTCAACATCGAATGGAAGAAGAAGCCCGCGAGTGTCACCCCGCGGCGGAAGACTGCGACGAGAAGCCCCTGGCTCCTCTCTGGAGCCAGGCAGAAGCCGGCGACGAAATCCGGGGTGGGATGTACGACCCTCGCCCCGGAGAAGACGACGGAAGCCCGCTGCCCTCATCAAACAAGCACGGAGCTTCGTGGTGAAGGGGGCAGCGGCAGAAGACGGCGACGAGAAGCCCGCCACGTCCAAGTCCTGGATGGGATGTGCGACCCCCGTCCAGGCCGAAAAATTCGAAGGGGGCGGCAAAGAAGAAGGCCTGGCCCCCGCGGCGGAAGACAACGTCGAGAAGCCCGGAGAGTGGCGCCCTCCGGCGGAAGACGGCGAAAGAAGCCCTGGGAGGAGCCAGGCAGAAGCGGAGGAGCCCGAGGTGGGGCGACACCCCCGTTGTTCTCCGCTGTTTCGGCCGGCCCCCCCCGGATGTAAAAGAGCTTCATTTTGGGGTGGGGGCACAGTCGAGCATGGCGGAGAGCATGGGTGGGTGTTTCCCCCCCCCGGCAGAAGACGGCTAGAAGACCGAGAAGTGGCGACGCCCCCGTTGTTCTCCGCCATTTCCGCCGGCCCCCCCCGGATGTAAAAGAGCTTGATTTGGGGTAGGGGGCCTGGCCGAACATGGCCGAGAGCATCGGTGGGTGTCCCCCCCCCGGCGGAAGGCGGCGGCGAAGACCGGTGCGGGGCTGGAGCCCCCCCGGCAGAAAACGTCTGGAAGACCGAGGGGCTCCGCCCCCGTTGTTCTCTGCTTTTTTCGGCCGGCCCCCCCCGAATGTGAAAGAGCTTATTTTGGGGTGGGGGCCTGGCTGGACATGGCGGAGATCATCGGTGGGTGTCCCCCCCCGGCAGAAGACGGCGAAGCCCGGGGCCCAATGGGCTGGTGGTGGGGGGTCCCGGCAGAAGACCCCCGGAGCTGACTAATAAATTATTTTTTTCTGTGTGTTTTTTTTGTGTTTACACTTTTCCACCCGGTGAATGGGTAGGGGTACGATGTACCCCATACTCATTCACATAGGGTGGGTGGCCAGAATCTGGGGGCCCCCTTAATATAGGGGGCTCTCAGATTCTGATAAGCCCCCCGCCCGCATACCCCGACAACCAACGGCCAGGGTTGTCGGGAAGAGGCTCTTGTCCCTTTCGACATGGGGACAAGAGTGCTTTGGGGTGGGGGGGCAGTGCCCCCCTCCCCCACAGCACACACTCCCCCATGTCGAGGGCATGTGGTCTGGTACGGCTCAGGAGGGGGGGGGGGGCGCTCGCTCGTCCCCACCCCCATTCCTGTCCGGCCAGACTGCGTGCCTGGGAGAAGGGTTTGGTCTGGATCTGAGGGGGAACCCCACGCCGTTTTTTGGCGTGGGTTTAACCCCTTATGTTCCAGATCAAATCTAAGAGCCTGTTGTGCACCTGAAGGGGGACCCCCACGCCGTTTTTTTTTTGTAATTTGGGGTGGAGTTCCCCTTTATCCCGGTCCTGTCAGGGGGGGGGGGAATGCCTGCTCGTCTGTCCCTACAATGTATGAACAGCGATCTGTCATTTCCCCTACACAGTCCCACCCCCTTTACAGTTAGAACACACCCAGGTAACATATTCAACCCCTTCCGCGCCCCTAGTGTTAACCCCTTCCCTGCCAGTGTCATTTTTATAGTAAGCAATGCATTTATATACCATTGCTCGCTACAAAAATGCCAAATCTCACAAAAATGTGTCCGCCACAATGTCGCATTAGACAGAAAAAACAATGATAGCCACCATTACTAGTAAAACAAAAAATTATTCCAAAAAAAACCCATAAGACCAACCCCTACTTAGAACTTTTGCCCAAACCAATCAAACGCTTATTGTGATTTTTTGCAACCAAAAAGATGTCCAAGAATACTTATCGGCCTAAACTGAGGGCAAACATTTTTTGAATATATTTTGGGGGAGATTTATTATAGCAAACCAGTAAAAAAGATGTTTTTTTAGTTACCAAATTGTCGCTATATTTTTGGGTCAAGCAAAAATAAGAAAAAACGCAGAGGTGATCAAATACCACCAACAAAAAAAAAAAATTTTTAGGGGGGGGGGGGGGGGAGGATGAGGACGCCCAATTTTTTTGGGGGCCACGTCGCACAACCACGCAATTGTCAGTCAAAATGACGCAGTGTTGAAATGCAAAAAATGGCCCCGTCAGTGACCAGTAATATGCTCTGGGGCTCAAGTGGTTACAAATTAAGAATACACTAAAGTTAGCCCAATTTATGGCCATAATGTGAAAGATGATGTTACACCGAGTAAATAGATACCCAACATGTTACACTTTAATATTGCACACACTCATGGAATGGCGCCAAACTTCAGTACTTGAAAATACCCATAGGCAACGCTTTTTTATGTGTTTCAGGTTACCAGTTTAGATTTACAGAGGAGGTCTAGTGCTAAAAGTATTGCTCTCGCTCTAACGTACGCTATGATACCTCACATGTGGGGTTTGAACGGGGGTTCAATATGTGGGCGGGGCTTACACATTTAAGGCCCGCCCCCATATATGGAAACATTCTTCAAACCACACATGTGAGGTATCATAGCGTGCGTAACAGCAAGAGGAATATTTATAGCACTAGACCTCATCTGTAAATCTAAACTGGTAACCGGAAACAATAAAAATGCTGCTTGTTCGCTTCTGACTGCGAGCTACTAGGGACAGGGGCTTTTAAATTATTACTATTTAGGTTTGTTACGTAAAAATTCTATAAGACCTCCCGTTCAGCTTGTAAAGCATCACTTCATGGGGACCAAAAAAAAATTTAACACCTCTAATGCTTTCATCCGCCATTGCAGATTTGATTCTGGTACTGCATTTCGAGTGAACTGGGCATGCTCGAACAGTTAGAAAAAGAAGTTGGAAGTTTCATCCTGAAAATGACTTGCATCTTTCTGAGCATGCTCAGAAAGCTCTTTTTTTGGCTTAGTAATTTAAGGACATCCTTAACAGGTGTAAGCAGTTCCAAGTGCACACAAACTAGAGGCTGACATTTCTTCATGTGTTTCCAATTGGTTCATTAGCACACATGTTATAAAAAGCGTGGATACTGCACGTGTCAGCTGCCCCTCAGAGGGGGCAGATTTGCTGGCTGGAAGGAATGGCGGAGTGAAACAGAGATGTTTTGGAGCAAGTTTTGTATTTTTTGATGTTTTCTCTGCTACATAATTTTGCTAAATGTTTCTCATGTTAATGACTAATGTTTTAATCCTGTGGGTCTATCCTGTTATTTCAAAAGCATGATTTATTTTCCAATGACTGTGAAATAAACGTTGGTCTTTTTTGTTTTTAGGTGTTTTTATATATTTTTGGTGTGTTTATTTGTAATTTTTTGTTTTGCTTTCCTTGTTTTGTGGACCAATAAAATTACTTTCAAATTTTGAAGTTTGTTTTGTGATATTTTTTTCCTGCTATGGATTTCAACCGCTGCAGCTGAACTAGTTTGGGCCTAAACCATCAAGTGTGATTTGTCTCTAAGCTCTTTCCTGGTGTGTATGCATGAAATGTTTAGTCACCAGAAAAGGAAGGACAAAGCGGTAAGTATTGTTTCCTAGAACTGATGTCCAGACTGACTTTTTAAAGCACATGTGCAAGATGTAGGAAAAGCTGCAAACAGGGCCTGTTGGAGGGGTGGGGGGGGGGGGGTGTATTGGTGGACAGGCTTGAAGTGCTGATTTACAGCGCTGTGCTTGAAACTAGCACAAGACAATCCTATTCTAATTGTGGGTTGTTTGAGGGAAGCCAATTGAGTGTTAGAACCCCTGCTAGTGTTTTTAGGTTGGGCTTTGTGTCCCTTTTCCTAAAATTGGCTTCACTTCCTGTCACACAGCTGAACAGGAAGTGAGGTTAAAACCCTACCAATGGTCTTTTCTTTGGGACACAGGTCAATCTAACTAGTGTCACCATTAAGCAAATTGCACTGCAGTGTACACCCCAAATGATTAGTTATTTTGGGGTTTAGTAAAGGCAAAGCCGCTCTGCAGTAGAAGCGTAGGCAATGAAAATCAGAAGGGAAGCACTGATGGTTTTTACTTCCAATCCCGCCAAGTTTTGAGTTTTCTTCCTTGCTTGTCCACTTGTAGTGCAAAGTGGATTTGCCTTTAGTAAATGGACCCCAAAGTCCAAGATTCCTACTAATTTGGGGTGTACACAGCAAAATGCCATTTCCAAAATGGGAAACTATTTATATTGATCTGTGTGTCCCCAACAAAACATTACTCAGGTTTTTCCCTCACTTCCTGTTTGGCTGTGTGGCAGGAAGTGAATGAATTAAGTAGAAAGTGACAACATTTGTGAGGTGTCTTTACCCTATCAGGGGTGCAGGCATCCCCAAAACAAACAAGAAAATAGTTGATTTAACATTGGGTGGTGTTTGTGGGGGTCCCTAACACACATTCATACATATTAGCAACGCTGGATCCTGGCCTATTGGCATGGTTATATTTTCTTAAGCCTCTCAATAAAATGATCTGAAATTTGGGGTTAAACTGGAACAATAATCATCACTTTTATTTTTTGGATTTCTTTCATTTTGGATAGAGTTGGGGGGGGGGGGGGGGTTAGAAGCTCTGTCAGTTTATTTTGTATTATCCCTGTCCGTTTGGGGAGATTGGCCTTCACTTCCTGCCCCATAGCCAAACAGGAAGTGATCGAAAAACTAGGCAAATTAAGGGTCTCCTGTGCCCCCCCCCCCCCCACAGAACTTGTGTGTGTCCCCTGAAAATTCCTGGGTGGGTCATAAAAAAACAGGGTGTGGCCTTGACAGGAAGGGTGGGTCATTTTTCTATTAGGGGGGTGCCAAAATTTGGTCAGGCCTAGGGCAGCACAAAACCTAAATATCCTACTGCATATTAGGGCTTATTTAGACAGGATCCAATTTACAGCATGTTTTTAGATTGTGGGAGGAAACCCACACAGGGAGAACATGCAAACTCCAGGCAGATAGTGTCACGGGCGGGATTCGAACCAGCAACCCTTTTGCTGCTAGGTGAACATGCTACACACTACGCTACTGTGCTGAACGAACATGATTGCAGCTGAAAGCATGAGATGTTTTTTTTTAAACCAATTACATGCTTTCCAGCCTGGAGGACAGATGTGGGGTCTAATTGACCCCGCCTTTCTCTATAAAGAGGACCTGTCACACACTAGTCCTATTACAAGGGATGTTTACATTCCTTGTAATAGGAAGAAAAGTGAAAAATAATACAAACAAAGGGACAAACAAGTGCAAAAATTAAAATATTAAGTAAAAAAATAAAATAACAAAGGAATTTAAATGCTCCTGTCCCTAGTAGCTCGCACTCAGAAGCGAACACGCATGCAAGTCCCACCCACATATGTAAACATCCTTCAAACCCCACATGTGAGGTATCATAGCGTGCGTTAGAGCGAGAGCAATAATTTTAGCACTAGACCTCCTCTGTAACTCAAAAGTGGTAACCTGAGAAAAAAAGTCAAGCGTTGCCTATGGAGATTTTTAATAACGAAGTTTAGCGCCATTCCATGAGTGTGCGCAATATGAAATGCGTGACAAGTTAGGTATCTATTTACTCGGGGAACATCATCTTTCACCTTATCCCTAAAAATTGGGCTAGCTTTACTGCTTTCTTATTTTGTCATTCATGAAACAGGTATTTTTTTTGAAAGCCAAAAAAAAAAAAAAACGTTTGAAATTTTTTGGCACAAATACTGTTGGAAATGTGTCCGAAAAAATGGCCGCCACTTTATTCCCTAGGGTGTTTGTTAATAAAATATATATAATGTTTGGGGGTCCTGAGTAAGTTTCAAGGAAGAAAATATAATTGTTACATGAAGGAGAGAAGTGCCAGAATAGGCGCGGTATGGAAGTGGTTAAAGTGCAACAATAAAAGTGAAAAATTCCTTGAAATTTCGTACCATGGGGGGGGGGGGAGGCAATTAGGGGCGCCATCAGGAATTATGGGGCCCCTTACACAGCTTCAGGCATGGGCCCCCTGGAGCAGAGAATAGGGGGGGGGGTGCCGCCTGATATTAAGAAGGGGGGGGGCTGCCGCAATTTGATAAGCGGGGGGTTCCTTTACCAAAAAATACATATAGAAAAATATATATTAAAAAGGGTGGTAGCCATCCGGGGGCCCTGGGGACCACTGGGCCCTTTAATAAAAAGAAACTCTGGGCTCTTTAATGAAAAATAAATTACAATATCTACATATATAAAATAATAAAAAAGGGGGTTGCCTTGGGAGCTCTGGGCCCTTTACTAAAAAATAACTACCAAAAATCTAAAAAAAAAATAACATTGGGTGGGAGCTGTGGTGGCTCAACGTGAATGGAACTGCGCTGACAAGCCGTTCACCTCTGCAGCCAAGGGTTCGGATCCCGGTCTCGGCTACATGTGAATTGAGTTTGGCTCCCAGTGGGGTGTGCTATGCAAGGTACGCCTGTGCTTAGTATGCCCACCCCCCCCCCCCCCAAAAAAAAAACACCACACTTGCACACACTTTGGCCATGAGGTCTCCTAAAATAAAGGGAGGCGAAGGACCTACAGGGCTGGCTGGGTGGGCTACACTCCTTCATAGGGGGAGTCCCTCTGTCCCATCGGGGACAGGCCCCCCTCACACCCACCATTGCCACCGGGGGCATGGAGAAGGATGGCGATTGCAAGTCCAGCTCCTCTCTCTCGACTTCACGCACAAAATACACTTTAAAAAAGAAATTAAAGTAAAAAGTAACAAACCTGGGGAAAATGTTTATAACATTTTTAGAAGCAAAAAGGTTGTCATCTGGGGCCCTCTGGGAGCTTTCAAAATTATATTATATATATATATGTTTAAAAAATAACCAAAAAATATATAATTTTTTTTTTTTTTGTTTTTTTTTGTAAAGGTGGGGGGTTGTCATCTGGAGCCCTGGGGATCTCCGGGCCACTGGGGACCTCCAGACCCCTAAAACAAAACATTGGCCCTTTAATAACAAAAAATTTGGGGGGTTGCCACCCGGGGCCCTGGGGACCTCCAGACTGCTAAAAAATATTAAATTCCAAAAATTGGCCCTTTAATAAAAAATCCTACAAAAACCAACTAACAAATATATATACAAAAAAAAAAAGAGGGGGGTTACCATCTGGGGCGCTGGGGGGCCTCCAGGCATCTGGGCACCTCCGGACCCCCGGGCCCCTTACAGGTGTACAGGGCCGCCATCATGAATTTTGGGGCCCCTTACACAGCTTCAGGCATGGGCCCCCTGGAGCAGAGAACCGGGGGGGGGGGTGCTGCCGCATGAAATTGAGAAGCGGGGGGGGGGTGGTGCCACAAATTGAGGAGCGGGGGGGCCCTTTACAAAAATTTTGACAGAAATAAGAAATAAAGAAAAATATATATAAAAAAGGGGGGTAGCCATCCGGGGCCCTGGGGACCTCTGTGCTCTTTATAAAATAAAAATAAAAAAGAGAGAAAATACATATATATATATTTTTTAAATATAACATTTATCGAAAAAAAGTAAAAAAACAAGGGGGTAGCCTTCCAGGGCCCTGGGGACCTCTGGGCCCTTTCCTTAAAAAAAATAAAACAAATATATTAAAAAAATATATATATTTTTTTAAATATATATCTTTTATTTAAAAAAAAGGGCTTGCCATCTGGGGCCCTTAGTGGCCTCCGGGCCCCTGGGGACCTTCGGAGCCCTTAAAAAAAATAAAAAATAAAAAATATTTTTTTTTGTTTTAGGGTGGTTCCCATCCGGGCCCCTGGGGGCCCCTGGGGACCCCCGGGCGGTGTAATGCCTGTACCCCCCTAATGGCGGCCCTGCAGGTGTACTGCCTGTACCCCCTGATGGCGGCCCTGGGTGTAATGTCAGCATGTGAAAAATGACATTCTGAAGGAAAAAAGCCATTTAAAACTGACTCGCGGCAATAATGAATTGTCAGCTCCTGGAAATTGCAGGAGAATTCATTCATTAAAAACACCAAAAAAAAAGCGTGGGGGTCCCCCCAAATTCAATAACCAGACCCTTTAGGTCTGGTATGGATATTAAGGGGAACCCCGCCATCAATTTTAATAAAAAAATGACGTGGGGTTCCCCCCAAATATCCATAACCAGACCCTTCAGGTCTGGTGTGGAATTTAAGGGGAACTCCACTCCAAATTAAAAAAAAAATGGCGTGGAGTCCCCCCTAAAATCCACACCAGACCCCTTATCCGAGCACGTTGACCTGGCCGGCCGCAGAAAAGAGGGGGGGACAGAGCGCGGCCCCCCCCCTCTCCTGAACCGCACCAGGCCACATGCCCTCAACATTGGGAGGGTGTTTTGGGGTGCCCCCCAAAACACCTTGTCCCCATGTTGATGAGGACAAGGGTCTCTTCCCCACAACCCTTGCCCGGTGGTTGTGGGGGTCTGCGGGCAGGAGGCTTATCGAAATCTGGAAGACCCCTTTAACAAAGGGGCCCCCCAGATCCCGGCCCCCCCCCGGTGTGAAATGGTAATGGGGTACCTTGTACCTCTACCATTTCACGAGTAAAAAAAAATGAAAGGGTTAAAAAAGACAAGAGCCGGTTTTTGACAAGTCCTTTATTATCTTCTTTCTTCTTTTCTTCGGGTTTCTTCTTCCTCCTCCTTCTTCTTCCTCTGCTTCTGTCTTGGGTCTTCTATTCCCGCATCTTGCCCGGCGTGTTCTTCCATCTTCTGTTCCTCCCGCTGTCCTTCTCGTCCGCATCTTCTTCTCCTTCTTGTTCTTCTTCGCCGGAGCGGCCGCTTCCAATTGAAATCCCCGCTGTCTGCCGGACCACGCCCCCCCTCTGACGCCACGGGCAAGCTCTTAGGAGTGTGCTGCAAGTGCGTCCGAGGGGGGCGTGGTCACAAGTGAGAGGGCGGGCAATTCAATTTGAAGCTCGTGCGCGGCTTTTTCTTTGCAGGAGTCGCCGCTTCCAATTGAATTGCCCGCTTTCTGGAACATGTGACCACGCCCCCCTCTGACGCACAGGCACCACACGGGGACTTTCCTAAGAGCTCGCCCGTGGCGTCAGAGGGGGGGGGGGGGGCGTGGTCCGGCAGACAGCGGGGATTTCAATTGGAAGCGGCGCCTCCGGCGAAGAAGAAGAAGGAGAAGATGCGGACGAGAAGGACAGCGGAAGAAGATGGAAGAACACGCCGGGCAAGATGCGGGAATAGAAGACCCAAGACAGAAGCAGAGGAAGAAGAAGGAGGAGGAAGAAGAAACCCGAAGGAAAGAGGAAAGAAGATAATAAAGGACTTGTCAAAAACCGGCTCTTGTCTTTTTTTACACTGACACTTTTTTTTTCTCGTGAAATGGTAGAGGTACAAGGTACCCCATTACCATTTCACACAGGGGGGGGGTCGGGATCTGGGGGGCCCGTTTGTTAAAGGGGTCTTCCAGATTTCGATAAGCCTCCTGCCCGCAGACCCCCACAACCACCGGGCAAGGGTTGTGGGGAAGAGACCCTTGTCCTCATCAACATGGGGACAAGGTGTTTTGGGGGGCACCCCAAAACACCCTCCCAATGTTGAGGGCATGTGGCCTGGTGCGGTTCAGGAGAGGGGGGGGGCCGCACTCTGTCCCCCCCTCTTTTCTGCGGCCGGCCAGGTCAACGTGCTCGGATAAGGGGTCTGGTGTGGATTTTAGGGGGGACTCCACGCCATTTTATTTTTATTTGGGGTGGAGTTCCCCTTAAATTCCACACCAGACCTGAAGGGTCTGGTTATGGATATTTGGGGGGAACCCCACGTCATTTTTTTTTTAAATTGACGGCGGGGTTCCCCTTAATATCCATACCAGACCTAAAGGGTCTGGTTATTGAATTTGGGGGGACCCCCACGCTTTATTTTTTCGTTTTTTTAATGAATGAATTCTCCTGCAATTGCCGGGAGCCGACAATTCATTATTGCCGCGAGTCAGTTTTAAATGGCTTTTTTTTTTTTTTTTTCAGAATGTCATTTTGTGCAAAGACATATTTCTAACCACAGGAAAAGTGCGCTTTATTCACCTGCTGACATCCCCCCCCCCCCCATGGTACGAATTTAAAAAAAATTATTCAAATGACGTGGGGGTCCCCCCAAATTCCATTACAGGCCCTTCAGGTCTGATATGGATATTAAGGGGAACCCCGCCATCAATTTTTAAAAAAAATGACGTGGGGGTCCCCCCAAATATCCATAACCAGACCCTTCGGGTCTGGTGTGGAATTTAAGGGGAACTCCACTCCAAATTAAAAAAAAAATGGCGTGGAGTCCCCCCTAAAATCCACACCAGACCCCTTATCCGAGCACGTTGACCTGGCCGGCCGCAGAAAAGAGGGGGGGACAGAGCGCGGCCCCCCCCCTCTCCTGAACCGCACCAGGCCACATGCCCTCAACATTGGGAGGGTGTTTTGGGGTGCCCCCCAAAACACCTTGTCCCCATGTTGATGAGGACAAGGGTCTCTTCCCCACAACCCTTGCCCGGTGGTTGTGGGGGTCTGCGGGCAGGAGGCTTATCGAAATCTGGAAGACCCCTTTAACAAACGGGCCCCCCAGATCCCGACCCCCCCCCTGTGTGAAATGGTAATGGGGTACCTTGTACCTCTACCATTTCACGAGAAAAAAAAAGTGTCAGTGTAAAAAAAGACAAGAGCCGGTTTTTGACAAGTCCTTTATTATCTTCTTTCCTCTTTCCTTCGGGTTTCTTCTTCCTCCTCCTTCTTCTTCCTCTGCTTCTGTCTTGGGTCTTCTATTCCCGCATCTTGCCCGGCGTGTTCTTCCATCTTCTTCCGCTGTCCTTCTCGTCCGCATCTTCTCCTTCTTCTTCTTCGCCGGAGGCGCCGCTTCCAATTGAAATCCCCGCTGTCTGCCGGACCACGCCCCCCCCCCTCTGACGCCACGGGCGAGCTCTTAGGAAAGTCCCCGTGTGGTGCCAGTGCGTCAGAGGGGGGCGTGGTCACATGTTCCAGAAAGCGGGCAATTCAATTGGAAGCGGCGACTCTGGCAAAGAAAAAGCCGCGCACGAGCTTCAAATTGAATTGCCCGCCCTCTCACTTGTGACCACGCCCCCCTCGGACGCACTTGCAGCACACTCCTAAGAGCTTGCCCGAGGCGTCAGAGGGGGGGGCGTGGTCCGGCAGACAGCGGGGATTTCAATTGGAAGCGGCCCGCTCCGGCGAAGAAGAACAAGAAGGAGAAGAAGATGCGGACGAGAAGGACAGCGGGAGGAACAGAAGATGGAAGAACACGCCGGGCAAGATGCGGGAATAGAAGACCCAAGACAGAAGCAGAGGAAGAAGAAGGAGGAGGAAGAAGAAACCCGAAGGAAAGAAGAAAGAAGATAATAAAGGACTTGTCCAAAACCGGCTCTTGTCTTTTTTAACCCTTTACATTTTTTTTACTCGTGAAATGGTAGAGGTACAAGGTACCCCATTACCATTTCACACAGGGGGGGGGCCGGGATCTGGGGGGCCCCTTTGTAAAAGGGGTCTTCCAGATTTCGATAAGCCTCCTGCCCGCAGACCCCCACAACCACCGGGCAAGGGTTGTGGGGAAGAGACCCTTGTCCTCATCAACATGGGGACAAGGTGTTTTGGGGGGCACCCCAAAACACCCTCCCAATGTTGAGGGCATGTGGCCTGGTGTGGTTCAGGAGAGGGGGGGGGCCGCGCTCTGTCCCCCCCTCTTTTCTGCGGCCGGCCAGGTCAACGTGCTCGGATAAGGGGTCTGGTGTGGATTTTAGGGGGGACTCCACGCCATTTTTTTTTTAATTTGGAGTGGAGTTCCCCTTAAATTCCACACCAGACCCGAAGGGTCTGGTTATGGATATTTGGGGGGAACCCCACGTCATTTTTTTTTTTAAATTGACGGCGGGGTTCCCCTTAATATCCATACCAGACCTAAAGGGTCTGGTTATTGAATTTGGGGGGACCCCCACGCTTTTTTTTTCCTTTTTTTAATGAATAAATTCTCCTGCAATTGCCGGGAGCCGACAATTCATTATAGCCGCGAGTCAGTTTTAAATGGCTTTTTTCCTTTGAAAAATGACATTTTGTGCAGAGACAGTTCTAACCACGGGAAACATGCGCTTTTTCACATGCTGACATTAGAGACCCCCATAGTACGAAATTTAAAGGAAAATTACACTTTTATTATTGCACTTTTAGCATTATTAAAATCACTGCTCCCGAAAAAACGGCCGTTTTAAAAAACAAAAAAAGCATTGGTACATGTCCCCTGGGGCAGGACTGAGGTCCCCAAACACTTTTTAGGACAAAACTTGCAGATTAGCCTTTAAAATTCACAATTAAGATTTCCCCCCATAGACTTATACAGGGAGTTCGGCGGCGGCTTTACTTATCAATCACATCGCGCTGCTGCTGCCGCCGGTTCATGCGCCTAATTAGGGCTTCATCCAGCGCACCTATTAAGGCATGTACCGGCGCAGCGCAGATTCATTAGTAAATCAGCCCCAGTGTGTTATTATAGGAGCTCCTCTAGCATCTGTGCGCCCCAAGCGCACAAGGCGACAGGCCGCAGAGGAGGAGGAGGACGAAGAGGAGGATGAAGAGGAGGATGCAGAGGAGGAGAGGGATGAGGAGCAGCCAGGGCCCTACGACTTACCACTCCCAGCTCCTGAGGAGCTGCAACTTCCCCCCACCCAACCTCCTGGTGAATGCCATGATGCAGAAGAGGAGCAGGAGGATGACACAGCGCCTGTGATGACCATCAGTCAGGAGGGTAAATATGTGCACAAAGATTAATAACATTTCAACAATAAGATGTAGATATAAAAATGGACAGTATTTAATCCTAATTTTTTTTTCTTATATCCTAACAGTTTTGAAAGAGATTGAGGCGAAATCCCGCATCATGGAGAAGAACAATCAAAAACTCCAGTCCAATCGGCGCAAAATAAAAAAATTGGGCCTAGAGAATGAAAAGATTTTAGAAGAGCAGAGAAAAAATTTCGAGGAGATGGCTGAGCTTTACAAGCGCATGAAAAATTCCATGTAAATATTTTTATTTTTGGTTATTAAACCTGTTATTCTTTTCAAATGTTTCCTTTCTTATTGAGATTGTTAGGTTTTTCAACACATCTAACTTCACATCTAACACATCAACATCAACATCAACACATCTAACTTCATAATAACCTAAAAACATTTCATACTATTATTTTATTTAACACAAACCTAATAAAAAATAAAATACACGGACACAGACACTACTAACACAAACTAAACTGTTGAAAAATTACTATAACAAAAGCTACAATATATATATATATATATATATATATAGATATAGAGAGAGAGAGCGAGAAAGAGAGAGAGAGAGTGCTGATTTGCTCTTGCAGACAGGCTAATGGTTGCAGTAAAAAGGCCACAAACCAGGGTTTAACATAAAGTTCAGTCTTTTAGTCACACTTGCTGTTACGATCCGGTCTGGTAGCTTGTAGTGGAGGCTGTTTGTGGATCCGCTGTGACAGAGAGGTCATGAAGCATTACTCAGCATGAAGGCAGCAGCAGTAGTATTCAAATATAAAGTAATTATCACACACACAACATTTACAAGCAGTAGTGGTAATAGTACTAGATAGCATCTAAACACTTGGGCAAGACTTAACAGCAGCAGTAGTGGTAATAGTAGTATATAGTGGCAAATAACTTGTGACATAGGTGTCTGAGCAGCAGCAGTATAGTAGTAACAGTACACAATATAATGTTTTATCACTCGTGGAAGAGGTGGCATCATCAGCACAGCAGCAGCATTGGTAATTGCAGTATATAGTGGCAAACAACTTGTCACATAGGTATCTGAGCAGCAGTATAGTAGTAACAGTACACAATATAGTGTTTTATCACTCGTGGAAGAGGTGGCAGCAGCACAGCAGCAGCATTGGTAATTGTAGCATATAGTGCCAAAGAACTTGTCACATAGGTATCTGAGCAGCAGAAGTATTAGTAACAGTACACAATAAAGTGTTTTATCACTCGTGGAAGAGGTGGCAGCAGCACAGCAGCAGCATTGGTAATTGTAGTATATAGTGCCAAAGAACTTGTCACATAGGTATCTGAGCACTGGCAGCAGCAGTATAGTAGTAACAGTACAACATATAGTGTTTTATCACTCGTGGAAGAGGTGGCAGCAGCACAGCAGCAGCATTGGTAATTGTAGCATATAGTGCCAAAGAACTTGTCACATAGGTATCTGAGCAGCAGCAGTATAGTAGTAACAGTACACAATATAGTGTTTTATCACTCGTGGAAGAGGTGGCAGCAGCACAGCAGCAGCATTGGTAATTGTAGTATATAGTGCCAAAGAACTTGTCACATAGGTATCTGAGCAGCAGAAGTATTAGTAACAGTACACAATAAAGTGTTTTATCACTCGTGGAAGAGGTGGCAGCAGCACAGCAGCAGCATTGGTAATTGTAGTATATAGTGCCAAAGAACTTGTCACATAGGTATCTGAGCACTGGCAGCAGCAGTATAGTAGTAACAGTACACAATATAGTGTTTTATCACTCGTGGAAGAGGTGGCAGCAGCACAGCAGCAGCATTGGTAATTGTAGTATATAGTGCCAAAGAACTTGTCACATAGGTATCTGAGCACTGGCAGCAGCAGTCTAGTAGTAACAGTACACAATATAGTGTTTTATCACTCGTGGAAGAGGTGGCAGCAGCACAGCAGCAGCATTGGTAATTGTAGTATATAGTGCCAAAGAACTTGTCACATAGGTATCTGAGCAGCAGTATAGTAGTAACAGTACACAATATAGTGTTTTATCACTCGTGGAAGAGGTGGCAGCAGCACAGCAGCAGCATTGGTAAGTGTAGTATATAGTGCCAAAGAACTTGTAACATAGGTATCTGAGCAGCAGAAGTATTAGTAACAGTACACAATAAAGTGTTTTATCACTCGTGGAAGAGGTGGCAGCAGCACAGCAGCAGCATTGGTAATTGTAGTATATAGTGCCAAAGAACTTGTCACATAGGTATCTGAGCACTGGCAGCAGCAGTATAGTAGTAACAGTACACAATATAGTGTTTTATCACTCGTGGAAGAGGTGGCAGCAGCACAGCAGCAGCATTGGTAATTGTAGTATATAGTGCCAAAGAACTTGTCACATAGGTATCTGAGCACTGGCAGCAGCAGTCTAGTAGTAACAGTACACAATATAGTGTTTTACCACTCGTGGAAGAGGTGGCAGCAGCACAGCAGCAGCATTGGTAATTGTAGTATATAGTGCAAAAGAACTTGTCACATAGGTATCTGAGCAGCAGTATAGTAGTAACAGTACACAATATAGTGTTTTATCACTCGTGGAAGAGGTGGCAGCAGCACAGCAGCAGCATTGGTAATTGTAGTATATAGTGCCAAAGAACTTGTCACATAGGTATCTGAGCACTGGCAGCAGCAGTCTAGTAGTAACAGTACACAATATAGTGTTTTATCACTCGTGGAAGAGGTGGCAGCAGCACAGCAGCATTGGTAATTGTAGTATATAGTGCCAAAGAACTTGTCACATAGGTATCTGAGCAGCAGTATAGTAGTAACAGTACACAATATAGTGTTTTATCACTCGTGGAAGAGGTGGCAGCAGCACAGCAGCAGCATTGGTAATTGTAGTATATAGTGCCAAAGAACTTGTAACATAGGTATCTGAGCAGCAGAAGTATTAGTAACAGTACACAATAAAGTGTTTTATCACTCATGGAAGAGGTGGCAGCAGCACAGCAGCAGCATTGGTAATTGTAGTATATAGTGCCAAAGAACTTGTCACATAGGTATCTGAGCACTGGCAGCAGCAGTATAGTAGTAACAGTACACAATATAGTGTTTTATCACTCGTGGAAGAGGTGGCAGCAGCACAGCAGCAGCATTGGTAATTGTAGTATATAGTGCCAAAGAACTTGTCACATAGGTATCTGAGCACTGGCAGCAGCAGTCTAGTAGTAACAGTACACAATATAGTGTTTTACCACTCGTGGAAGAGGTGGCAGCAGCACAGCAGCAGCATTGGTAATTGTAGTATATAGTGCAAAATAACTTGTCACATAGGTATCTGAGCAGCAGTATAGTAGTAACAGTACACAATATAGTGTTTTATCACTCGTGGAAGAGGTGGCAGCAGCACAGCAGCAGCATTGGTAATTGTAGTATATAGTGCCAAAGAACTTGTCACATAGGTATCTGAGCAGCAGAAGTAGTAGTAACAGTACACAATATAGTGTTTTATCACTCGTGGAAGAGGTGGCAGCAGCACAGCAGCAGCATTGGTAATTGTAGTATATAGTGCCAAAGAACTTGTCACATAGGTATCTGAGCAGCAGAAGTAGTAGTAACAGTACACGATATAGTGTTTTATCACTCGTGGAAGAGGTGGCAGCAGCACCAGCAGTAGTAAGAAAGTGGCAAATCTCACAGACAAAAGGTGACAGCACCAGTATGAGTAATATATCGGTACATAATCACTCAGCCTTTTGGCATTAGCAGTAGGAGCCCATATCGTGGCAAAATTACAAAAGCTTGAAGTTGCAGTAGCTTGGTGATTAAATTTGAAAAGCAGAATGACACAGGCCTTAAGTAGCTGTAGCCTTACTATACCATAGTGCCTCATAATATAAAAGTTTGATTAACGTTATTTCTATGCTATACGTGACTTTTTAAATTCATGATGAGCATAGAGAAATTACATTTCAAAATAATGTGGCAGCAGCATCAGGACTCCTTATAGTGGCTTAATGACACAGCATGGAAATATTTATGCCCTTAACACTACCTGCCCACTATGAGTTTCAAAGGTATAAATCAGAGGTGGCAAACACAAGGCCCGCAGGCCGAATGTGGCCCTCCAGACCCTTACTTTCTGCTTTCAAGCAATGCATCCAACTTCTTCCCAGCAGCAGCATAAGGAAAGGGGGATGCACTGTGATGTAAGGGAGAGGGGGAACTCAACTTCTGATGGTGGGGTGGGATGGTGGGGTGGCCCTTGACATCTAATGTAAGGGGAGGGGATGCGCTGGACATCTAATCTTACAGATATAACCGGCCCTTTTGAGGGCAACCATAATGCTGATGCGGCCCACGATGAAATTGAGTTTGACACCCCTGGTATAAATAGATCGGAGAGGTATTGATGAATGACAAGGGACCATTCAGCGCCCTGAACCGACGGCGGGTGCCAGAAAGTCACCGCCAATCCAGGACTCATTCATCTTGATGAATGCGAGTCTGTCCACGGAGTCTGTGGACAGACGGGTCCTCTTGTCCGTGACCACCCCACCTGCCGCGCTGAATGTCCGCTCAGATAGTACGCTGGAGGGGGGGCAAGACAATAACTCCAGCGCATACTGAGCGAGCAGGTGTCCAATCTGGCAACCCAGTACTCCATGGGGTCGTCGGTGCTCATACTGTCAGAAGCACTGACGGACCCCATGTAGTCTGCCATCATGTGGGCCAGCCGCTGGTGGTGACTGCTGCTGCTGCTGCTGGTACTGGGTCGCTCAGATTGCAAGAACATCCTCATCTCACCCATTAGGTCCCCTGCTCGGCTGCTGATGCTGCTGCTGGGTGCAGCCACCTGCTGGGTGAGATGAGGGGGGACAACTGGATGCCGGGGAGTTGCCTGCTCCAACCGGCTGACTAGGCGTGCCTGCAGTTCCTCCATCCGGTGCTGCCTCCGGCTGGCTGGGAGGAACTGCTCCAGTTTCCCCTTACATCTTGGATCTAAAAGGGTGGCCATCCAAAATTCTTCCCTCTCCTTTATAGTCTTAACCCGGGGGTCCCTCCTGAGGCATCTCAGCATGTGGGCAGCCATGGGGAAGAGCACAGCCCGCTGTGACTCCTCATGGCTGCCCGGGTCCATGACGTCCGACTCTTCATCATGGAGGCGCTGCTGCTCGCGCACAGAGATGCCCAACCCCCGGACTATCGGTGTCCCCAACACCGGCTCTCCCTCCTGACCAGGCCCTGACTCCAGGACGTCACCAGTAACCTCCTGATCATCATCATCCTCCTCCTCCTCGTCCTGGGCCTGGTCTTGGTGGAGCAGTGTTGCCTCCTCCTGCTCCACCAAGGCACTCTCCCCAGCTTTGAGCAGGCGATCTAGTGCCCTGTCCAGCAGGAACACTAAAGGGAGCACGTCGTTGAGGCCGACATGCTCCCTGCTCACCATCTTGGTCGCCTGCTCAAAAGGGGCCAACACATGGCAGACCTGGTCTATCTGCCCCCACTCCGCACTGATGATGTACGGGAGTGTGTGTTGTGATGGCCCGCCAGTGCCTTGCTCCAGCAGGTATTCCTTCACCGCCCTTCGCTGCTCCCACAACCTCTCCAGCATGTAGAGGCTGGAGTTCCACCGCGTCACACTGTCCAAATTCAGCCTGTGAAGGGGCAGGCTGTTGTCCCGCTGCAACTTGGACAGGGACGCGGTAGCGGTTGGGGAGCGCCTGAAGTGGCTGGCAATCCTACGTACCCTTAGCACAATGTCACTCAACCCTGGATAGGTGCGCAGGAACTTCTGCACCACAAGGTTGAGGACATGTGCCAGACAGGGCACGTGGGTCAGACTGTCAGCCTGGAGGGCGGAGAGGAGGTTGCTGCCATTGTCACAGACAATCATACCTGCCTGGAGCCTTCGGGGTGTCTCCGTTCCCCTAAACTAACAAGCTGGAGCACGGCCTGACAGCGCACGTGCCCCAGACTTGAGTAGCTACGGGGGCGCTTGCTGGGAGGCTCAACAGATGCGGAGACAGTGGCTTGAGGGAGACCAGCAGTTCTCCCCTGGACACCCCGGGGCGGCACCACAAAATCTGATGCCGCCAATCCCTCCCCGGCGCCTCGGAGGGAAACCCAATGGGCCGTGAAACTGATGTAGCGGCCCTGCCCATGCCTGCTGGTCTAGCCATCCATTGTGAGATGCACCCTGTTGCTGACAGCGTGATCCAGCGACAGGGTTACATTCTGCACAATGTGCTGGTGTAGGGCAGGGACACCAGTCCTGGCAAAGAAATGGCGGCTGGGGACACGCCATTGGGGTTGGGCCTGCTCCAACATCTGCCTGAAGGGGTTGCTGTCAACGATGTTGAAGGGCAGCAGATGTTGGGCAATAACCCTTGCCAGGATCCCATTGAGGGAACGCACACGTTGGTCTCCAGGGGGGAAGGGAGTGGTGCGTTCGAAGGCGTCGGAAAGCAACGCCTGGCGCCGGACAGCAGTGCAGGACACCGAAGAGGAGGGTGCTGTGGAAGTCGAGGTCCGGCTGCCGGTACCAGTACCTCTACTAGAGGGAGCGGGGGGGCATGACCTGCTGGTAGCCGATGAAGCTGTGGCAGGGGCTGCTGTACCCTGCACACTTGTGGTGGTGGCGCTGCTACCACCACCACCCCTCATCTGGTCATACTCCCGCCAGTGGTTTATTCTCAGGTGCTGGTTGAGTGCTGTGGTACCCACCCGAGCCAAGCACTTCCCTCTCTTCACCTTGGCACGACAGAGCTGGCAGATGGCTACTGTCGGGTTATCTGCTACCAAGGTGAAGTAGGCCCAAACAGGTGACTTCAGCGCCGCCCTCCTGTCAGATGGGGTGACGCTGACTTGCACCTGCTGGGACTCAGTGCGCACAGGTGGAGCTGCCTGCTGCTGCTGCTGCTGCTGCTGCTGACACCTCCTGCTGCCATCACCAGTGGAGACCCTGACGCTGGTCTCCCTGGTGACCTGGCGCACCGTTTCCCCAGGGTGCCTACCTTCCTCGTCGTCACTGCTGCTGTGAACCGACGAGCCAGGTGGCACCCATGTTGGGTCACCCTCCTCTTCGCCCCCAGATATGTCAGACCCAGGGCTGACATGTGGTGGTCTGAGGGAGACATCTGACATTGAGCCGCTAGCCTGGCTCCGATGTCCCCTCACCGACGCATGGGTCTGACTAGGTGCGGGTGTTTCCTGCAGAAAAACACCAGCACCACTTGGAAGGCATGTCTCTGGGCTACTGACAGCCGGTACCCCATCCTCCTCCTCCATCAACCCTTCAAAAAGGTCCTGACCATCAGGACATAAATCTATGTCTGCATGATGCAGGACCTCCCCCAAGATATCCCTCTCACTGTCACTGTCAAACAGTATGAGGCTGGACTCTTGGGGGCTGGGGGTGAGTACTAAAGGCACCTGTGTACTGGTGGTGGTGCTACTTGGAGTCGGCACTGATGACTCAGTGCCACTGCTGTGCCCCATATACTCCACCACTGCTGAAGCCTGGGAAGGCAATATCGGGCGGCTGCCCGAGGGGAAAAACTCCCGGATGAGGCGGACTCCCCTTCCACCTGATCCTCTACCAGTAGTAGGGGCGCGAGAGGTACCCCGTGCTGGCAGCGACCCAGCACTGGGAGTAACTCCCCTACCCCTGCTGCCACGGCCACGGCCACGTATGCTGCTCATGCTGATGTGGGGGGGTGGGTAAACTTTATTGGGGGGGGGTAAATGTGATAAAGGACAAGACAGGCACGCAGACAAAGACGTACTAGACAGCTATGCACTAAACACTAACTCTGCAGTGCTTAGTCACAAACTTAAATGAATAAACTAAAGCTAAATTTTTTTATTTATTTTTTTATTTTTTTAAACTGACTCACAAGGACAAAGACGAGGATTACAAGTACTAAACTAATATGCAACAGTAACTCTGCTAACACAGCAGAGATAAGTATATGAATAAACTAAAACTAACTTTTTTTGGTTTTTTTTTTTTAGAAAACAAAAAACAGACACTAAACACACACTAAACTAAGCTACCTTAAAGAAGTGTACAATTACACTAAGTACACTGAAATCTATCTATCTAACACTAAGCTAAACTAACCTGGAAAACAACAACACAAATATGAGCTTTTAAAAAAGCTTTTGGGTCTCTTGCTTTGAAAAAAGCAGTTTAGAAATATAAGCAGCAGGAACCAGAGAACTGAAATGAAACAGCAGGAACCAGAGAACTGAAATGCACTACAATCATAGGTGTGCGCAGCCTATTGCATTAGGGTGTGCACCCCAAAGCTTAAACACATATGTGTGTGTGTATATATATATGTATATATATATATATATATATATATATATATATAAATATAAACATGGACAGTGTCAATAAAGGAGTGGATGGTGTCAGTAGGGCCTAGGCAGCAGGGGGAATTTGTGCCGCACTGGGTGATTAAGGTGTGCCCAGGCACACCTGACACACCCCCTGCGCACGCCTATGATTACAATGCTAATGCAAGCTCAGAGATAGCACAGAAACACTCCACTCTCTATAACCACCATGTGAATCTGCAATGAAATCATGCTGGGAGTTAGCTTATATAATGGTCGTGCAGGCAGGTTCCTATTGGTTGATGTGGAGGTTGCTAACCTCTGACAACTGTGGTAGGGGAACTCTGATTGGCTCTGATGCAAATGAAGGGCGGAGAAAATAATCGCGCAATATTCCTATTGCCGAATATTCGCATTGCGAATATTCGGCAGCATAAAAGGATCGGATGAGCTACTCGGCCCAGGGTCTCTCTAATCAGCACAGCAATGCTTTTAGACGTCGATGGAGATCACTAGGATGTGATCTGTTTTAAAAATAAATTTTGAAAAATCAGAATATTCGGAATATCGAATATTCACCGCGATATTCGAGATATTGCGCGATTACTCGAATATGCAATCTTCAAATCCGAATATTCGCAATGCGAATATTCGTGAGCAACACTACTTTTGATAATGTCTAAAAGAAGAAATGCCTGTGTGTACCCCAGCCAACAATTCAGTGTACCTTCAAACAACATGCAGATGCATTTATTCTCGTTAGGTATGGTAAAATGTTCTGTAAGTAACTGAACTGTACTCCATTAATATATCCCAATAGTCTGTTCAGGCTGGGTTCACATCTAAGATGGATGCAGCTCACAGCAGGGGTCCTGTGCGTCCCTGTTCTCCATTTCAGAGATGAATCAGGCCAAGTTTTTGCCTGAATTCGGTCCTGAAACAGGACCCTGGTGCAATCCGCCCTGGAGTTATGAGAATCAGCTCCACAGAAAGGTCACAATCTCATGTAATGTAAATTGGATGAGACGAAAGCCGCATTCAATTTTCACCAGTGTGAACCAAGCCTTAGGTAATTACAAAAAAATCTGACATAAATGATGACATCTACACCACAAAATAGTGTACATTTTAACATGATCCAAATGGTTCCTTGGGTTAGCTCAGGTTTACTTTATTTACTCACAGTGGCTGGACTGTCACGCTGTCTAATAGATAAAGAGACTCCTTCACCGCAGGACCTGGTGCACTCTCCCCAAACTGACCACGGTCCCAGATAACACCACTGAAAAGCAATCCAGAGACACATCAAGGTGAGGATGATGTGAATCCTGCAAATGTGCTGAGACAGGAGTAACAGCGTTCCTAGAAGCCCTCCCATCTTGAGCCTAGAGTGTACATCGCTCAGTGTATGCGCTGCGCGCATTACACTGCACACAAAAAATAAAAGAAAATTGCCTGCACACCATTGCCCTTTACACATGTCTGGTGTATCAACATTTAGGAGGTGTTTACTCTGTCTCCTAATGCCCATCTCCTTTTTATAGGTGAAATACAACCGAGGGAAATGCTCTGCAGGCAAAATAAATGCACTTTATTGTGATAATAAATGAGTTCACTTATTATTTTTTTTAAATGCAGCGGCAAAAAAGGGGTGGGGGGGGGGGAGTCCACCTGTAAGGGGAATCCCCAATGTAGTGTAATCGTCGTGATCACAAACTGGACATAAATATCACATCTAATCCACAGTGTATACAAACGTGAATAACAATTTTCTAAAGGTCATATAATACTCAAACAAACATTTTGGGGTGTTTCGTCCCATATAAACACCGTAGTGGTCCTTATATCCTCATGGATGTATAGAAATACATTATCCCCTCTGTCAGATAACAACACATCTTCAAACAAGCAATCCTTGGAATAAAGGTAGGTTGGATACGCTTACCAGCTGGAGTAGACCCACAGCTCACCATACGGTGGGGGTCATAACGGCGTATCCAAGAGACCTTTATTCCTAGGATTGCTTGTTTGAAGATGTGTTGTTATCTGACAGAGGGGATAATGTATTTCTATACATCCATGAGGATATAAGGACCACTTCGGTGTTTATATCGGACCATACACCCCACAATAATCTGTTTGAACATTTGATTATTTACAGATTCACATATGTTCGTTTGAACATTTGATCATTCACTCATTCATACATTTACCTCACAAGTTTTACATGACCTTTAGAAAATTGTTATTCACGTTTTTATACACTGTGGATTAGATGTAATATTTATGTCCACTTTGTGATCATGACGATTACACTACATTGGGGATCCCCCTTCCAGGTGGACTCCCCCCCCCCTTTTTTGGGCACTGCACTTTTTTTTAAATAATAATAAGTGAACTCATTTATTATCACAATAAAATGCATTTATTATTATTTTTTGCCTGCAGAGCATTTCCCGTGGTTGTATTTACCCTATAAAAAGGAGATGGGCATTAGGAGATAGGAGTAAACACCGGAATTTATTTACGTTTAAAGTGTAGCACAATATATTTAGTAATAATACTTATTACTATGAGAGAGAGAGAGTGAGAGCGAGAGACAGAGACGGACGCTCTGCAGACCAAAACAATTATAAATGCACATTTATTTTTACCTTAAAAAAAGAGAGAAATGCACGAGAGACAGAAAGTGGGTGCAATGTAAGAGACAAAGGTTGGTGCAATGCTCTGCAGGCCAAAACAAATGCATATTTATTTTTACTTAACCGCTTAAGCCCCGGACCAATATGCTGCTAAATGGCCAGAGGCGTTTTTACAATTCGGTACTGCTTCGGGTTAACAGACAATTGCTCGGTCGTGCGATGTGGCTCCCAAACAAAATTCACGTCCTTTTCTTCCCACAAATAGAGCTTTCTTTTGGTGGTATTTTATTGTCTCTGCAATTTATTTTTTTTGCAATATAAATGGAAAAAGACCGAAATTTTTGAAAAAAAATAATATTTTCTACTTTTTGTTATAAGAAAAACCGAATAAACTAAATTTTAGTCAAACATTTAGGCCAAAATGTATTCAGCCGCATGTCTGCAGTAAAAAAAAAAAAACGCAATAAAAAAAATAATAATAAAAAAAAAAAAAATAGCTACCTAGCGGGAACAGCGACACTAATACAGCGATCAGAAAAACGATCGCTTAGTGCAGTGTTTTTCAACTCCAGTCCTCAAGGCACACCAACAGGTCAAGTTTTCAGGATTTCCCTCAGATGAAATGGCTGTGGTGATTACTAAGGCCTCTTACACACAGATCAGTTTTTCTTCAGGTTTTTCTTTTCAGTTTACCAAATCCATCTAATATGAGGTCAAACCTCAAGAGTCTCAATTTGTATGCAATCAGGCAGGCCCTTGTACTACATAGTTTTGGTAAACTGAAAAGAAAAACCTGAAGAAAAACTGATCTGTGTGTAAGAGGCCTTAGGCAGTGAAACTGATCAAATCACCTGTGCAAAATAATGGAAAGCCTGAAAACATGACCTGTTGGTGTGCCTTGAGGACTGGAGTTGAAAAACACTGGCTTAGTGACACTGGCAATAGGGGGTGAAAGGGTTAACTAGGGCGGTAATCAAGGGGTTAAAACTTTATTAGGGGGGGGGTACGGGGCTACCCTGGACCTAACACCAACTGCCGGTCACACTAACTTTCACACTGACACTAAATGCAGTGATCAGTAAATATATGATCACTGCATTCAGTGACACTGTGACAGGGGGTGGGGGGGTTTATGTGCCTATGTGTACTGTGTCAGTGTAGTGTTGGTGCAAACTCACTGTGTGATGTCTTCTCTCCTCAGTGGCGGTTGAAAATACCGCCGAGAGGAGAGATTACATCACTTCCCCCTTCCTGTGTTTACACAGGCAGAGGGCGAGGGAGTGCGCGGATTGGCTGGGAGCGATCCGGAGGGGGCGGACAAAAACGAACAGCCGCCCTCTCATCCCAGATCGCTCCTGCAGCCACAAGGACCGCCGCAAGTACTGGGGGGGTCCGATAGGACCCAAGACCCACGTCTAAGCAGGGACGTACAGGTACGCCAATGTGCCTGTCCGTGCCATTCTGCCAACGTAAATGTTCTTTCCAGCGGTCCCCAACCAGTTCAGCACAGGCAGATTTTTTTTTTTTTAAATTACACATTTTTGGGGGAATTTAAAAGGTAGGTACAGGGGGGGGGGGGGGTTGACCATGGAATGGTGAGAGAGATTATACAGTCCAGATTTCAATTTGCAGGGGTAGCAAAGGTGACAGAGGGAGGGGGTGCCCCATCCTGCTGCCTCTGCAAATTGTAATCTGGACTGTATAATCTCTCTCTCACCATTGCATGGTCATTGGTCAATCCCCTACCCCCTGCCCCCTCTCTGTCACCTACCTTTTCTGCCCCTGAAAATTGTAATCTGTATAATCTCTCTCAGTCTCACACCATTGCACAGTGCACCCCCCCCCCCTTCTGTCTGAGATTATTATACAGTTTACAACAGGGGCAGCAAAAAGGTAGGTGACTGACAGAGAGAGGAGGGGGGGGCCCCGGGGGGTGCACCGTTATATAACGGTGCACCCCCCGGGCCCCCCCCTCCTCTCTCTGTCAGTCACCTACCTTTTTGATGCCCCTGTTGTAAACTGTATACTAATCTCAGAGAGAAGGGGGGAGGAGGGAGTGAGTGACTCCCCCCCCCCTTCTGTCTGAGATTATTATACAGTTTACAACAGGGGCAGCAAAAAGGTAGGTGACTGACAGAGAGAGGAGGGGGGCCCAGGGGGTGCACCGTTATATAACGGTGCACCCCCCGGGCCCCCCCCCCCTCCTCTCTCTGTCAGTCACCTACCTTTTTGATGCCCCTGTTGTAAACTGTATACTAATCTCAGAGAGAGGGGGGGGGAGTGAGTGACTCCCCCCCCCCTTCTCTCTGAGATTATTATACAGTTTACAACAGGGGCAGCAAAAGGGTAGGTGACTGACAGAGAGAGAGGAGGGGGGGGCGGGGGAGTCACTCTAAGAGAGAGATGAGAACAGATATATGCAGGCCTAGGATTTCATAATTCTGCCTTGCCTTGAGGGTGACCCGAATAAACCGCTTGTCCTCCTGTGACTCCTCCTGTCCTCCACTGACTGCTGCAGTGCTGACCTGTGAGATGACGCTTGTGCTGATGGCTGAGTCCGCGCGGCACGTGCTCCAAGGCAAGGGTGGCGGGCTGGCGGCTAACTACTTCTACTTCCTTCATGTCCTGCAGGAGAAAGTGGGCGGTACTGGCGCGCACCGCACGGGACGATGGGAATGGTCCTGGATGACGCCGTCACGCCGGTCATGTTCTCCTACTCGGCTCCTCCAGCCCCTCCTCCCACTGACACATGATCTCTCCTCCTCTAGGCAGCTCACGGCGGGAAGGAGCTTGCGGCACTGTGACTGCATCGGCGAGCATGGCGGCCGCAAACCGAAGGCGGCCGGCCCGCTGCTGCTTTTTACCGCGAAACACTGCACGGCCACGGTGTGACTGTGAGGGACATGACACTGGAGGCGCAGTCGTGCAGCGCGGCATTTGTATAATTGAAAGTGCGGCCATGGCGGCTGCGTCTGTGGCCTATTCATTGATTTTTCATTGACAGGCAGCCGGCCTACCGGGATTTTTCCCGGTATCCCGGTAGGCCAGTCCGGCCTTGGCTATCCTCGCACAGGGTGAGTGTGAAAATATATCTTGGATTACTTAAAATGGCACAGTAATATGTATCCACAATATCTCCCAGGACATATGTAAAGACTATTCTTGGTTTTTGATTCTGAACTCAACATTTTATTTGAAAGAGCTAATCACATTGGCCTCTGTACAATGTAGGTAACAGACCGAATCCTAGTTGCGCTCCCTCTATTGTGAGAATATGTCCTGTGTTTAAACTTATGATAATGCATCATCTTCTGTGTGTAGCTCGGTGACAACAAGTCTGACCTGTAGTGAAATCCTGATTTATCATAACAATGACCAGGTTGCTTAAAGGGATTAGTTAATTTGCTCATGTTAATTAGGTCTGGTCCCAGATGTATTTTCAGATTAATTTGAGCATGAGGTGTGCACCTCCTCTTTTACTGTATATAAGACTTGTATTCCTTTCAATAAACTCTGATTCCTGCTTGACCCTCAACACAGAGCCTCGTCTCGTACTTGGGGAGAATTATTAGTATAAGTTTCTTGTTCGGCTGATTGGATTGTTCGGTAGCTGCCTTTGTGTTCGGGTATGGAATGTCCTAAACGACTTTAACCCATTACATACTCGGGGTGTCATTACAGCCGGGTACTTGGTGGTATTAGATATGAGAAGTTCAATTCAAGGTCAGGTTATAGGTATATTGAATCCCTTGGCCTGCTGGGAGCACCTATATATTTGGGTGGAGTCAAGTGATATATGTTCTGTGCCGGTGTAAGGCTGTCTGGGTGGACGTGTGTCGCATTGTCCTGGGCATCTGGATGCTAGGCTGTCTGAGAGAGAGCAGAGCAGGGTTGGGATTGTGGCTTGCAGTCCAACCAGAGGGACGGTTCTGCCGGCCAGAGAACCTGTCATGGTCTGAGGTCAAGGGGAAGCTGTCGCAACTAAGGGAATATCCACCTTATTACCAGGGACCACAGTGAATAACTGAAGCAAGTACCGGAGCAGTATTCTCACTGAAAGGGCTTGGTGGAGTATCTGAAAACTTCGTCAGGGACCCAGCCAGTGGAGGGTGACGCTTGCAAAGCAGCCTTGTGTGTCAAGCCAGGGACTGAGCAGGGGTGAAGCTTGAGAAGCATCAGGAGTACCTAGCTAGGGACCCAGCAGAGAGGCAGGGATGACGCTTTAGGAAGATACCACCATGAAGTTGGAGAAGCTCAAGGGATTCAGTGGCAGTGAATTAGTGGGTCTATTGAGAGACCAGGAGGTTAGTGGGCTGAAGAACTACAAGGAGTAGTTGTAGTGAAGCTGAAGAAACTGTTAAGTTTGTGTTAGGAACTGCTAAAGACTATTGCCATAGGGGACAGCATTCCTGCATGTGCAGATGTGGCGCCTTGCTGGGGGCCTTTCCATGCATTGCTGTTTTCCTAATAAAGTCTCAGGGTCTGCTAATTGAACTATTTAAGGGTGTCCTGGCCCTAACCCTCTTTCCCCCATAAATGTTTGTAAGAGAAATAAACATCTCTTTTGCAGAAATGTCTGACACCCAATAACGTTCACCTTGCACCCACTATGCCTCACAGCCCACCACATACAGAAGAATGTCGGCTATCTCTGGCCCTGGAGCTTCCCATTAGGCTGAAGGAGGCCAGAGACCTTGCTATAGTGACTTTTTAAAAACGGGTACTTGCCAGCCCATGGAGTCCGGTGCTGTCTTCCTGCCGCCGACTCTGCAGGATTCCCAGGGTGGCCAATTTGAATTTGAGAGCCAGCTGTGACTTCCTAATGTATCACAGCTGATGCCCCACTGCACATGCACAAGATCCTGCAGCACTAGAAACTAGTCCTGTGCAGGCTGGGAGATGGGTGAGACAAGGCATAGTAATCCTCGCCTAGGTAAGATGTGGGTTATGACAATAAAAAGGACTCACCCCCCCCCCCCCTACAGACTGTAGGGAGGGAGATAATGAGCAGTACTTCAATCAGGAATTCCACTCAAAAAGTGATAACTATTTTAATACAGAATTTCTTCAGTGCCGACAGTTTGGGTAGCGCTTTACAATAGGGGCTGGTGAAACAAAAGTTAGTGACTGTGAGGGATGAACTGATGAGGTAAGTAGAAGATTCAGTTATTAGCTGAAGTCAGGATAGGCCTCCCTGAAGAGATGAGTTTTCAGGGATCGTCAAAAAGTAGACTGAGTAGGAGATAACCAGATTGGGGCAGTGAGTTCCAGAGGATGGGTGAGGCTTTGGATAAGTCCTTGAGACGAGCATGGAAGGAGGAGACAAGGGAACTAGAGAGCAGAAGGTCTTGGGAGGAGCTGAGAGGACTGATAATTGGAGATGAGATTGAAGATGTAGCTCGGGGCAGAATTGTAAATGGCTTTGTAAGTAATTGTTAGTGTTTTGAATTTTATTTGCTGGCTCAATGGGAAGCCAGTGGAGTTATAGGCAGAAAGGAGTGGCGGACACTGAACGGTTGGTAAGGTGGCTGAGTCTGGCTGCGGCATTCATTAGAGACTGAAGACGGGATAGCTTTCAGAGAGGAAGGCCATTGAGGAAGGAGTTACAATAGTCAAGGGGAGTGATAACAAGGGAGTGAATAAGTTGCTTAGTGGTGTCAATGGTTAGAAAGTGGCGTCTTGGGTGATTTACAGTATTGCATATGCATTTGTAGATGTTTCGGAGGTGAATTATGTATGATTTAGGCAATGATTGTGTAGCGCCATACACCCATTGAGTAGGCGCTATATGTTAAATTCTAGTTGCCTGAGCTGTAGTTTAGCTCGGAATTATTATGCTAAATTGTTGGTTCTGTTTCAGTTCAGCTGGGTTGAACAATGTTCCCCTTGACGGTGGGTGTCGCTGTTACCACAGGTCGAGGTTGGGAAGGCAGCAGGCTGGATGCATTTGGTATCTCTTTCCCAGAAGCGGCTCAGGGGGCGTGGTCAACCCGCTGTGCATTCTGCGGAGGGGTACTTAACCTCCTTGGCGTTTTTCCCGTGTCTGACACGGGGTAAAAATTTGCTGCTACTATTGTTGATCCCGTGTCAGACACGGGCTCGCCTCGCAGAATCCAGAGACTGTTTACTTACCTTCTCCCTGGATCCAGCGATGCATCCCCGCTGTGTGAGCGAGCGGGTGCTCGCTCGATTCACACAGCGTCCCCGTGTGCCGCCGAGCTCCGTTCCCTGCGACGTTACGTCGCACGGGGACGGAGAACGGCGCCAAATTCAAAAATGTAAACAAACACTTTACATACAGTACAATGTAATCTTATAGATTACAGTACTGTATGTAAAAAATACACACCCCCCATGTCCCTAGTGGTCTGCCCAGTGCCCTGCATGTCATTTTATATAATAAAAACTTTTCTTTCTCCCTGCAAACTGTAGATTGCCCATAGCAACCAAAAGTGTCCCTTTATGGCAAAAATTGTTTTAGAGCAGCTAAAAAACAGCGATAATAAATTATAATCACTTGCAGAATTTAGCGATAGCGATCTGTGGGGAAATTCGTCATAAAAAAAAAAAATTATGACAGCAAAAATTCTGCAACTGAGCAAATTTCAGTGATTTTGATTTGATTACATTATTGAATAATTTTTACTATAATTATATTATTATTTGTTATAATTTTTTATAATTATTTATTATATTATAATTTTTAATAAAAAAAAAAAAAAAAAATCATACCCGGGATGCCTATTAGACTCTTGTTTAGATAGATTTAAGTAAGTACTTACTAAGAATTGCATGCCTATAATACATAACACCACATTTCCTTGCAAAACAATTGCAACGCTTTTGGTACAAAATTCCAGACAGAATCATAACGCCAGGGAGGTTAAGGGACAGACGCAGTTTTAGTGGAGTTTGTTTCCCGATCCTGACCTGATGGCCTTCCTGGCCTCAGGGATGTAGCCTTGGGGCCAGCTGGCCCGAGACCTCGCAGCTGAGAGTAGACCCAAGAGTTTCTGGGGCCTACTAATCCAGGTATGGTCCTTCGCTACCTTACCTACGAAAGGAAGCTGAACTAGTGGGATTTAATTGAAGGAGTCTTTCCTATCCCTCTACCCCTCTGTTGGAGAACTTTGTTCAATAAAAGCCTTGAATGAGACTTTGTGTTTGGTGCAAACATTCTTGTGAACAACTCTTCAAGAAGAACCACTGACATGAGTGTATGGAACAGTAAGCTAACGGCAGGCCCAAATCTAAACCAGCAGCCCCTTTGGGGGTAGTGCTACAATTGGATTTGGGGCTGGAAGGACAGGTCCGAGTCCAGGATTACATCTAGCATCCTGGCATGAGGGGAGGGACTGATGGTTGTATTGTATTATTGATCTTGACAGAGAAATCTGGGGGGCACGAGCCAGAGGAAAAATTGAGCTCAGTTTTAGAAATATGGAATTTGAGGAAGTGGTGTGACATCCAAGCTGATATGTTAGCTAGTAAGTTAGTAATGCAAGAGGAGACTGAAGGGGTGAGGTGAGGAGTAGAGAGATATATTTGTGTGTCATCAGCATAGAGGTGGTACTGGAAGTTTATTAATAGACAAAGGGAGGAGGTGTAAATAAAGAAGAGAATGGATCCAAGGAGATACCCCTACAGAAAGATGAATTGAGAGGAGAAAACAGAGTTATAGGTAACACTGAAGGAGCACTGTGATGGGTAGGAGAAGAGCCAGGAGAGAGCAGAATCTTGAAGCTCAAGAGAGTGGAGTTTTCTTTAAGGAGGAGGGGATGGTCAACGGTATCAAAGGCTGCAGAGAGGTCGAGTAGTATGAGTATGGAGTAGTGGCCATTGTTTTTAGCAGTAGGTTTAAGTAGGGCAGCTTCAGTGGAGTGTAGCAAGCGAAAGCAAGACTGTAAGGGGTCGAGAAGGTTGTTGTCCTTGAGGTAGGGCACCGTACCTGGACACCATTTCCTGTTCACCTATTGGTTGACTTGAACCATGCCCTGTGTACAGATGTAGAACATTTTTGGTCTTTTTTTTTAAATTATAGCACAAAAAAAAAAAACAGAAGTGATCAAATACCACCAAAATAAAGCTTTATTTGTGTGAAAAAGAAAAAAAAATCATATGGGCACTGTGTTTCATGACTGAGTAATTGTCTTTCAAAGTGTGAGAGCACTGAAAGCTGAAAATTGGTCTGGTTGGCCCAATGATCAAGTGGTTAAAAAAAAAAAGCCTTTTTTTTTTTTTACAGATTTATGAAGTGTGCAGTATGTATGTGTATGATATATTATTGATGAGAATATTTTGTAGGCGTTGATTCATGCATTATTTTGCATTAGGACCTGCTACTTTAACAATACTCCTTAGTGAATGCAATAGCTCTATAGCTTTAGAATTTGTAATCTTTCTGCAGACACACACAAATAGGCAGCAAAGTAACCATAATCCTCTGTAAATGTCAATTCATACAGAACCAGAGAAAAATATTATTTCCTTCTGCAGCATGTAAAGTAACATAATATTATCTCATTTTAATACAACACTAGCCAGGTACAAAGTACGTCCTGGCATAAAAATAGTGATATTATACCGACTGAGAATAGTCATTACGCAAACTTCCATTAGGCAAATGGAAAACGGCATGTATTGCTTGCGCAGAAGGGACATTTATCTAATCCTCTAAAAAGGCTGCTGCATGCCGTCACTTTATATGGATAATTTCAGAGCGCTCTCCCGCCTTTCTTGTCTGTGAGTATTATTTTCTAATCATGCCATTATTTTCCCCTCCGTCTCAGCTCTGTTTAAACAGCCTGCTGAACCCTATTAGACTGTATGTGGTACAGAAACCTCACAGGAATATTCACTTATCAAGGTGTCTGAAATAAAAGCTGCCTGTATATCAGTCTGTATGGCAACCAATTAGAATCTAGCTCAAAGCTAGTGGAGACAGCGTTTGAACCTTTGAAACGGTTAGGGGTGGGTTGGAAGTGTTAAAGCGGAACTCTGGGCACGTCTTGACTCACCCAACCTGGGAAACGCAAAATTTCTGTACAAAATACACTAAAGTTAATTATTGGGTACGCAAATACAATAAATCGTCCCAATTGTTTGATAAAATATGAGGTTGCGGTGAGTAAATAGATACCCGACAAGTGAAACCTTTAAATTGTGTGCGGGCAAAAAAGGGCAACCAACCTAAGTACCTTATATTTTCCATAAGTGACCCTACAGGTCATCAGTTTAGAGTTGACCATGAATTATACGCCTAGAATTATTGCTCTCATTCTGGTAAGTGCGGCGATGTGTAACGTGTAGCGCAATTGACGTTTTTGTGGGTAGGCGCCCCTGACACATGCATTTGTGTAAGTACATATATGCATGTGGGGGGTCTTCTTTTTTTTTCTGGGTAAGATTTTTGGTGCATGGGTGTAACAAAAATTGTATTTTGAATCAAAAAAATTCCCTATGTGAGGCATCTTTTGATGACTAGTACGAGCGTTGGTTATCCCAGTCCATTGTGTATCTCTCGTCATGTGAGGGGAAAAATCAGGGTTGGGATCCAAATTCTCCTTTTTAGAGGCCACAGTCCATAGGAGGTGAATCAGAAGTTGTCATATCAACATTATGGGGCTAAAAAGCAGCCTTATATGCCTGTACAGGTTCACTTTAATGAAACATCAGGGGTCTAAAAGACATCCTGATGTCTCTTCTGTCCTCCAATGAAGACACGTTGCCTCTAGATTAGTAATAGGAAAAGGAAATGAGTGAATTGACATTTTGATCTCCCTACCCCTCTATCTAGCAGTGCCCACCATGCTGATCCTGGGTCCGCCAGTTCACTTGCATCTGACAGTTGGCTTGTCAGATTGCAGCCAATGGCTGCCAGTTAGGGAGTGTCTATAGAACCTCCTAAAGCCACCAACGTAGATTTGGTGGCAGTAAAAGCATTACATATAGCCTGTACAAAAAGAAAATACAGACTGTTAATGTAAAACATTTTTTTTTTAGGGTGGACCTCCGCTTTAATAGGCTTGCCAAACATGCCTATTAAAGTCAATAGGAGCATGCCATAACAGTTTGCCAATTGCTTTGCACATGGTTGGAACACAGTATTTGCAATGCAAAATTCCCCTTGGGGATAGGGATGAGCCTAACACCCCTGGGTTCGGTTCGCATCAGAACATGCGAACAGACCAAAAGTTTGTGTGAACTTTAGAACCCTGTTAAAGTCTATGGGACCCGAACGTTTGAAATCTAAAGTACTGATTTTAAAGGCTAATATGCAAGTTATTGTAATAAAAAGTGTTTGAGGACCAGGGTCCTGCCCCAGGGGACATGTATCAATGCTAAAAAAGTTTTAAAAAACTGCAGTTTTTTCAGGAACAGTGATTTTAATAATGCTTAAAGTGAAACAATAAAATTGAAATATTCCTTTAAATTTCGTACCTGGGGGGTGTATAGTATGCCTGTAAAGTAGCGCTTGTTTCCTGTGCTTAGAACGGATACCAGCAATATAGAGAAAAGTCATTCATAAAAAAAGAATGCGTGGGGGTCCCCCCAAATTCAATTACCAGGCCCTTCGGGTCTGGTATGGATATTAGGGGAAATTTAAAAAAATGATGTGGGGTTCCCCCCAAATATCCATTCCAGACCCCCACACATTTTTTATGAATGACTTTTCTCTTTATTGCCGGGAGCCGACAATTCATTATAGCCTCGAGTGATTTTAAATTACTTTTTTCCTTCAGAAATGACACTTTGTGCAGGGACCGTTCTAAGCACAGGAAACAAGCCATACTTTTCAGGCATACTACACACCCCCCCCCCCAGGTATGACATTTTAAGGAATATTTCACTTTTATTGTTTCACTTAAAGGAATTATTAAAATCACTTGTGCCAAAAAAACTGCAGTTTTTAAAACTTATTTTTGCATTGATACATGTCCCCTGGGGCAGGATCCAGGTCCCCAAACACTCCCCTGGGGCAGGACCCGGGTCCCCAAACACTAATTATTACAATAACTTGCATATTAGCCTTTAAAATTAGTACTTTAGATTTCAAACGTTCGAGTCCCATAGACTTTAACAGGGTTCTAAAGTTCACACGAACTCGCTGCGAACACCCCAAATAGTTCGCTGTTCGGCGAACAGGCAATGTTCGAGTCGAACATGAGTTCTACTCGAACTCGAAGCTCATCCCTACTTGGGGAACTGCTGCTCAACCGCATCTTAAATGTAATCCACTGCAGATAACATTTCAGAAGGTGAACCAGGTCATTGGGAGGAGCAAAGTATTGTGCCATCATTATACATCTATGTGAACGGCTGGTGATGGACTGTTTGGAAAGCATTAAGAAACTGCTCGCAAGTGCTGGTTTGAGCATTGATGCCTTGAAAGTTCTATATTGCTTTTAACTTTTTAATAAAGGGCGCTATGCTATGCAAATGTTTTCTTGTCTGTAGTTATGATGGTGGTGAGCAGGGCCAGGACAAGGGATGGGCAGGAGGAGAAGTTACCCTGGGCGCTATTAAACAAAAGGGCAAACAATAGATGCAGGGTGGTACACCAGGGGTGACCTGTTCATTAAGGGTGCATGTACACCTCCCCCCCATTCCATGCATCCAGGCCACATGCAGGACGCTGAATGCATGAATTCCAATTAAGGGGGGTGGGAAGGGGGGGGGGTTTGAATCACCAAAAAGGGTGGGCTCTGGACACAGATATATTTGATATTTTCACACGGATTCTCCTCCTGGCCAATCGTGAGACGGGTTTGAGAGCTTTTTTTCCTGATTGGCCAAAAGGAGAAGCATACCGATTGGCCGCGGGGGGGGGGGGGAGATGGAAACCGCCGTGATGCCAACGGAGGATAGCAGGGGAAGGGTAAGCCGCCTGTGATGCCTGTTGCCCGGGTGAATCGCTGCCCATCCTAGACGGACCACAGGTGGGGGTGCAGGTTTACCTGTGGGGGGAGTGGGGCGCAATTCTGCATCCTTGTCTGGGCACTGGATCACCCTGTCCCGATACTGGTGGCAGGGTTGCCAACTGCCAGTAAATTTGCCAGTAAGTTTGTAAATATCAGATTTTTTACAACTGCCAGTAAATATCAGGGGCTAATCATTTCATGTGGTGTTGAATTTTTAAGTGTAAATTAAGCAAATTACTTTGTTATAGGTATTGTCAGTGTTTCCATATTATGTTTATACTGTTCAAATATTCACTGTGTTAGGTTTCAGTGGGAGTTCTGTTGCCAGTAAAAAATGTGCTCCGCCAGAAAACTTTCCATGTTTTGTCAGTAAAAAAGGTAAATTAAAAATTGTGAGTTTATTTCTACATGGGGAATCTCTGATGAACACATACACTATATTACCAAAAAGTATTGGGACACCTGGCTTTACACGCACATGAAACATTTAATAGCATCCCAGTCTTGGTCCTTAAGGTTCAATATTGAGCTATAACAGCTTCAACTCTTCTGGGAAGGCTGTGCACAAGGTTTAGGAGTGTGTCTATGGGAATGTTTGACCATTCTTCCTTAAGAACATTTGTGAGGTCAGGCACTGATGTGAACGAGAAGACCTGGCTCGCAGTCTCCGCCCTAATTCATCCAAAATGTGTTTCGTCAGTTTCTCCACCCCAAACTCACTCATCCATGTCTTTATGGACCTTGCTTTGTGCACTGGTGCGCAGTCATGTTGGAACAGGTAGGGGCCATCCGCAAACTGTTCCCACAAAGTTGGGAGCATAACATTGTCCAAAATGTCTTGGTACTGTATGCTGACACCTTACGAGTTCCCTTCACTGTAACTAAGGGGCTAAGCCCAACTCCTGAAAAACAACCCCACACCATAATCCCCCCTCCACCAAATGGATCAGTGCACAAATTGATGCCCATAAAAACATGGATGAGTGAGTTTGGGATAGAGGAACTTGACTGGCCTGCACAGAGTCCTGACTTAAACCTGATTGAACACCTTTGGGATGAATTAGAGTGCAGACTGCGGGACAGGCCTTCTCATTCAACATCAGTGGCTAACCTCACAAATGCGCTTCTGAAGAATGGTCAAACTTTCCTATAAACACACTGTTCCCCCCGCGGTAGTGGCCAAAAAAGGGTTAAAGACCATGGCAAAGCGCCTCTGTAGAGGCGCATTGCCGGTGGTATAGCCGTGGTGTCCCATTGCTTTCAATGGACAGGAATGGTGGAGGAGCGGTATACACACTGCTCCAAAGATGAGGCTAGCAGGACTTTTTTTCACATCCTGCAAGCACACCGATCCAGTGTGAAAGCCCTCGGGCCACTGTTTCAGGTCGGTTTGCAGGCGCTATTTTTAGCGCAATAATGCCTGCAAACCGCCCCAGTGTGAAAGGGGTCTATGCCATTAAAGTTCATGTGCATGTCTGTCTGGGGAAGAGTGAATTTAATTAAGATGAAGATTGTCCCTAAACTTATCTACCTTTTCCGCCATTCCCCACAGTGGGTACCCAAGTCCTTTTTTAAAAAGCTGAACCAAGTTTTTTCCTCTTTTATTTGGGGTCCCTCTCCACCCAGATACCGGCTAACAACCTTGATGAGGCCGTGGACGCAGGGTGGCATGGCTTTCCCCGACTGCTACAAATACTACCTTGCCACGCAGTTGGTGACTGCGGCCTGGTGGCTGCGGCCGGATGGGACGAATACTTCCACTGTACTGGAGGCCTCGGTGGTCGGCTCGCTGGAGGCCCTCCGGCTCCTGCTGTATCGGGGCCCCCGCGCCCCGTATCCCTTGACCCCCTCCATGCGTACCACCCTGCGGGCGTGGCGGACTGGTCTGGCCATTGAAAAATGCAAGCCCACCGAAATTTCCCCGAATGCCCCTATCTGGATCAATCCTACCCTACCACACTTTTATAAGCTCTCTGACCCCCTTGCTTGGTCTTAGTATGGCATTAAGCTTGTATCGCACATAGTCTCACAGAACGCTTTGATACCCTTCTCTGACCTCTCTTCCATGTTTAACTTACCCCAGCACTATACTTTTAGATATCACCAGCTGTCACATGCCTTCGCGGCTCAGTTCCCGTTGTCGTCCTGCATCGTGGCCCAGTCGGAGTTGGAGAGAACACTAAAGTTGTACTCGTACTTGATCTTTGTGTCTCTCCCCCCTCTGGATGGGCTGCGGTCTAGGTGGCAGGGTGATATCCCCACGCTAGATATTGACGACTGGGGTGAGGTCTGGGATCTCCCTTTCAGCACACTTGTCTCTATTCGAGACAGGATGGTGCAATACAAGATAGTTCACAGAGCATACTTCACTCCATACAGGCTTCATAAGATGAACCCGGCGCATTCTCTGGAGTGCTGGAGGTGCGGCGCCTCACCAGGTGACTTCTCCCACATTTTCTGGCAATGCCCCGAGGTTCAGCGATACTGGGTGATGATACTAGACGTGGTCAATGAAGTTGCAGCGACCCAGCTGCCGGTAGCGATGGAGGTGTGCCTCCTGGGAAAAGTTGAGAACATTGTCCCGACCTCCACGGGGCTCACGTTGGTCAGTCTGTTGCTTTTCTATGCACGCAAGAATATTGCTATGCACTGGAAAAAACCCACACCCCCTTCTCTGGTGCAGTGGAGGCGACTGGTGAACGCCAGCCTTCCCCTGTACAGACACACATACATTAATCGTGGCTGTCCACTGAAATATGACATGGTTTGGCGTGCGTGGCTGGCCGAGTCTGGAACTGCAGGTTGAATACATATGGCTTGAGTTAGTAGATGATGCAATAGTCCTTGTGAGCGGTCCTTAGTGAGCAGCCCTAGGGGCACCCTGTGGTTGTTATAGTAAGGAGAGTTGATACACCCCCACCCTGCCGCATTCTTCGTTAATGCACAATTGCCGCAGATGTTTATTGAATCTGATGTATTGATATGTATGTTGTACGCGCTTGAGTATTGTATGTCTTCTGTTCTTTGTTCTGTTTTTTCTCTTGTATACTGTGAAATACCTTAATAAAAAAAGCTTTAAAAAAAAAAAAAAAGTTCATGTGCGTGCAAAGGCAGGAGTCCCAATACTTATGGTAATATCATGTAATTGGCACCTCCCTTAAAGTGCACTTTTGTGCTCAGAATTAGAATGTTTTTGTGACCATACGTTTTTCACAAGAGGGCTTTATATGGAAGTTGATGGACTGAATTGTATTTGTGTAATAAATGTTATGTTATTTGCAGTTGAAATTGCATTCATATTTATTCTTATCCTTGTATGGTTTCTTTTTTTTGTAAATTTTGCACATTAGGAAATGCAGCTTTGTTAATATGTGTTAATATTTGTACATTTTAAAGGATCATATTGGAGCGGTGTATGTTTATGTTGTGTTAATTTGTCATTTTCATATTTTAAAAAGCTACTAATAAGGTGTTGGAGTGTGTCTCTGTCAACATTGAGCGCTATTTTTAATCCTTTAGAATCACTTTAGAGGTTGTAATAAAGAAAATAAATAAATAATAACAAACATGTTATACCTGTAGCGCCCGTCTCCCAATGATTGGGGCGCTATTATAAATTTAGGGGCGTCTGAGCCAATATTGGGCTGAGACTTTACTGATTTCACTGAAATTAGCCTCTGTTCTGGCTGTGGTTGTGCTTGATAGAAGTTTTCCTCTGTTACCTGTAGGTGACGTTACCATCTCAGGCCCATGTTGGAACACAAGCTAACCATGGCGTGTTAAGTGACCCTTACCGGCAGTGGCCCAGTGGGAGTAGTGCCCCGCTGTGTATGCTGGGAAGAGGTACTTAAGGGCAGACACAGTTTTTCGAGGTCCTTTGCCTCGTGGCCCTCCTGGTGCTAGGTATGTGTGTGTGATTTCAGCCCTGGGACCACGTTGGTCTGAGGCTGTATCTCTATAGGGTAAGCCCAGCTATGCTGGCTGGGGCCTATGATTCTGGAGGGGATCTCAAGCTGTCCATCCAAGTGGGGGAAGCTGCTTAACGAAGGAAACCGGGGGAGGACCTGCCCTGGAGGGGACCAAGCAACACAGGCTAGTGTCTTGGAATAGGCCTGGTGACTTTGTTAACAAGGGATCCACTACTCTAATTACAGTCCACCGGATCGGCTTAAAGGCTCTCTTACTGTAAGGCTGGAAGTTCAGGACTAAAATCCTGTGGCAGAGGATTCCTGGCTATCCATTTCTTGTGGCAGAGACTGTTCTCATACTGTTCGTGCATCAGTCCAGCTGCTAGGCTGTGTGAGAGGGGCCTATTCGGGTGATCAATACCCACTCAGGAGTGAGTGCATTCTGTACCGCATACTTTTTATATTGGCTTTTGGAATTTACAAATGCAGCAATTTAGAAATCGGATGAAATGTTTAGCACTGGAAAACGCTTGTTGATACATATATGGATTTAAAATGAATTTGGTAGGAAAGGAATATGAAAGCTGTCACAGCATCTCCCCGCAGGGATGTAGTCCCAAGGGAGGGGGCGAGCACACTGACCAACCCCCAGCCAGAACAGGATGATTGGGGCAAGCTTACTGAGGAGGAACAGGAAGTGAGAAATTCAGACAAAGAAAAAAAACATTTAGAAGGGAAATCGTAGGAAAAGTAAACCAACAATGCAGTAGCTTAAAGGAGCCTATTTAGAAAATAAAAAACCTTTACAGCCCCTTTAAGGATGAACACTGTCTGTTCATCTTCAAATTCTCCCGACACTCCTCTGCTACTATTGGATCAGATTGCAGATCGCAAAGTCTGATGGTTCGGTCATCCAAGGCTCCGGGATCCGAACTACAGCTATGTGCCGTTCGAAATCCATTAGAACAAACACCAGGCAGGCTGTATGTGAGTTTAAACAGGAAGACTTTTATTGGAAGCACACAACACACTTTTATACAGAATTTGGAACATTCCACCTCCAACAACCACTTTCCTATTGGTCAATTGTAACGTACAGGTAGTTCTCCATTAGGTCCTCTTAGCCATGCAAATGAGGATTTGAAAACGGGGTCAGCAGGGATTGGTCTGATAGCTTAAATAGAAGGACTGCTATGTGTAATGAGACAGAAGCCCCAGGGGGCAATCAATTTACACAAACAGCCAGACACAGAACAATGGAGCCGTCTGGAGCCTTAAGACAGGGCAGAAGAACCCCCACTGTGTAACAGATTTCAAGGAGAACACCTCCCCATTCCAAGGTCCATGACAACTATATTTTCAGCTTATTGGCTTGTTTACACTGATGATTGGAGGGACTGAAAAACCCAGTGGTTGAGCTGCATTTTTACGATTGTATGTATGAGGCTTTAGGTTGACCAATTATGGAATGGAGCCAATTATCTGTTGCTTTTAGTGTATGATTTGCAATGTGGGACGTGTATTGGTCATGCGGATTGGGAAGATATCCCTGTGTGAAACTGTGAACTCATTGCACATGAGAAGGTATGTTCGATCTACATAAATATGTTTAGAAATATTGCAAGCTGTCTGCAAACATATTGCAAATTCAATTTGCTACCACTAACTCTGAAAAAGGTCTAAATGCTTAGAGAACCCAATATGCTTAGTTCACTAAATGTGATTTGAGCTTACATGTCTTTTCGCCTTTTTCCATGTGTTTTTTCTTAACGGATCTAATAAACTCTGGTGATATCTTAAAAAAAATTTGCTTATGCAAACTAGATGTGCAAAAAAAATTAGTTTGCAAATTAGCATGTCATACGTTTGTGTGTGCTGATTTACTGACGTTTAAGATGTGTTAATGGCTAGTGAACATTTCAAAAATACGTTGGGGGCCCATTTACTGTAAAAGGGTAAGACTCTCAACGCCAATGTTTCTAATGAGATATTTTTATGTTTACTGCTTTTCTACTCTAAAGCTGTTTTGCAATTTCTCCATTACATTTTAGACAGTTTTGACAACAAGGTCTGTGTTTTTTACATTTGATTTTATATTTCTCCAATTAAAAAAAGATTTTCAGTTTTTTTTTTGTCATTGAAAATATTCTTAAGAGAAACCTTCAACCTGAACCTGGAGTCATTTTTTTTTCTATCTCTCTCTCTCTCTCTCTCTCTCTCTCTCTCTCTCTCTCTCTCAAATGCATGCAGCCTGAGAAAGAATTTCATAAAGACGATGTGATTTTTGTTCTACCTCGACATCATATCTTTCCATGTAAATCTCTTTTATATTGCTGAAAAAATAGCAAGAATTTAAGGTGAAATGGAGCAGTTTTCACAGTGAAATGCAATTATTTAAACAACTTTTATAAATTGCAGAATTCTATTCAATATGTAGCCCTTGGCATCCAATCAGGTTTACGCTTCAAGTCTCCAGCCTTTATCTCCCTGTAAAACATTTTTTTCCCAAATGTACCGCTACCCCATAAGGAGCCGCTGGTTAGATTCGGGATTGGCGTGTTACCTTTGTAGCATGTCTAGGGGTATTATGAATGTAGATGGTGTGAGTAATGATAGAATGTCCAAACCGCAAGGTGTCGTTTTCTGTGCTTTTATTCTTATGCCCAACACGGCAACAGGTATCTTCAGGTGAATAGAGGAAAAGTGATGAAAGAAGAAGTTGCAGGTTCAGGCCTTAACTATGTACAGAAGCAGTCCTGCTTCAACGATACCTTTGCTTCGTCACCACTCCAGCCAGAGTGGGTGTAGTGTACCCGGACAGTCTCTCTCACAGAACTGGCAGCCAGAGTATCTCTCGGGCTTCTGAGAAGGAAGCAAGCCTCTGCCACAGACTTGGCTCAATAAAATATGAGTGGTACCTCTGCCACAGGACCTTTCTCTGGAATGTAACTTGGTGGAGCGATTCCTTCTCAGTAAAGTAGTTTGCCTGAATTGTCTTCAGGTAGGTCTTGATTTTGGGTGATCGACTGGCAGGTTGCCATAGAACAAACTCAAAGTGTCCGGTCACCTTGATCCTCGATGGCTTGTCTAGGCCCTATTGGATTGCCTGCCTCCGGGCTCTCCTCAGACTGACTCCCCACCAAACAGCACAACTCGCTTGGTATCTTCTCATAGAAGTGAGCACCCAGTAAGTCACTGGGGCCTCTCTGCAGCTTTAGTTGCTCCGGGTCATGAGGGCCCAGAGTCAGGAACTCTGCGTAGCACGTGCTCCCCGGCCTGGTGATATGCGCACACGCTAAAGGTGGGTGCCGCACCCGGATCCAACCTTGGACTCCCGACGCCAAGATGGTGCACTAAAGAAGTACCCTCCCCCAGCATGCCCTGCGAGGGAAAACCTCCTCTGATTGGCTGCTGGCAAGAAGGCGCTCTCGCTGGTCTCCACTGCTACCACCTGTCGTTCCAACATAGAAAGGTATTCTTGGAACACAGAATGAAACAACAACACAGCACTAAACTAACATAAATGACATGGATGAGAGCTGGGTAATTCTCTCATCCCCCTCTAAATTTAAACAGCGTCCGTAAATGGAAGAACAAGGGTGCTACACAAATAAAAAGAATTTCCCTTTTTCCCTACAGTGGAAAGCTTGTTATTATTCCTTTACACTTGGTGTTTACAAGTTAAAATAATTTTTTTTTATAGAAAATTACTTGGAACCCCCAAACATTATATATATATATATATATATATATATATATATATATATAGTACAAGACACCAGGGTTGGGTCCTGGATGGGTGCTATACAGCGCCACTATTTGGGCTATGGTCCCTTTAAAAAGCGGTGAGAATGTTCAGGGGGTCACCCAATGTGGGTGAAGGATTCCAGGTAAGAGTTAATCCAGAGAGGACTGGCTCGCAGTCCTCTGTCTTGATAGTCATTTGGAGCCTGGAATTTTGGAGGCTCTAAAGTGCTATTTGGGTGGGAAAGAGTCTCCACCTCTAAACACTGGGAGCCAGCACACAAGGAGTTAACACTTCCAGAGAACCACCCATAAAACAGGAAGTGGTGCTGGAGGTGTGTGAAGGAGTATGGAGGTTGCACCTGTGAAGATGAGCTGGGAGTCTGCTGGGTGCTGTTAAGAACACAGTGAGGACTTTTCTTTGGAATTCGGGGGCGAAGACCCACCTGCAACCAAACTGTATGGGCCAGATTCACGTACATTGGCGCATATTTTGACCGGCGTGGCGCACCTCCTTTACGGTAGACCGGCACAATGTAGAGGCGCCGGTGTAACGTAAATTCGAGGCGTAAGGCGGAGTAATTCAAATTGGGAAGGACGTGGGCGTGTTACATTGAAATGAGCCTTGACCCCATGCAAATGAAGGGGCGGCCGGATCGCGCATGCACACATGAAGCAGACCATGGTCAGCACCTCTGTGCGCATGCTCACAACTCTGGAACGGCACAATCAGTGAAATTGGAAGTGGACCCGGGCAGCTTAAATAGACAGAGACAAACGCCCTTCCTTTGCAAAAGTACATCCCTTTGTATCCCTTCCTATACAGCAAGGTGCTTTTGTTCTGTTGTTTATTAGCGTTTGTTTGTTTGTTTGTGACGTGTCTTTGAGATATTTGCGGACTGTTTTGCAGAGTGATTTTTGTCTTTTCTGTGTTTTCTTTGTTGTGTTTTTTTTTTCATTATATTTTTGCTGGGCATTTGTATTTTTTGCTGGTCATTTTTTTGGAATGTGGGGGTGACATTCCTGCCAGAAAAGGGGTGTCACCCCTCATTTGTGGTGGAGAAGTGATCCCCAGGTCCGTGTGAATGGTGTATGAATGTACAGTGACATAATTGGAGCCGTGGCCTTGCTACTCACAAGTCCTGCATGGTGGGCTTGTGCTAATCCAATTTGATGAGGATGTGATGTGTCTGTGCTAGGGACCACAGTGGTGTGCATGCATGCATTCTCATTGTGCCATGATTAATGTGTGTGTTTAATGTGCAAAGATGCCTAATGTGAGCTGGCTCCTGGCTGCTCTTCCCTCAGAAGACGGGGTAGCCTCGGTTAGGGGGGGATTGTCTGGTTCAGGGGTCAGGTCATCACTTATGTCAATCTCCAGGCCCTTTCTCACTGCAAAGTTGTGCAGCATGCAACATGCACCGATGATCTGACATACAAAGTTTGGGGAATACAACAGGGTACCATGGGGGGTTCCGGATTGGAGTCATGAGATGGGGTCCCAGTGCATATGCAGAGTCACCCTGAAGGGATAAGACAGGAGGATGTTAGTAGTGCATGTGCCCCTTGTGATTTCAGCATCATGGGGGGGACAGTCTTGCGTGCCACCCATGTTACTCACCAACCAGCCAGCTGTCCCCATACATGTTCTGTTTGAAATCTGTGGGGATGGGGCTAGGATTGTATATGTAGCTGTCATGGTTGGTGTCATGTGTTGGGCTGGTGATGTCCTCCTGCAGGGTTGTGGTTAATTCCAGGATGGCATGAGGGGTGAATCTGAAGATGCGAGACACCTCAGAATCACTCATGCCAAAGATGTCTATGCGTGTGTGATATATCAAGTGAAGAGTGAGGGGCTTGTATTAGATAAGAATATTGTATTCAATTAGATTATTATATCCATCAAGGTTTTAAAGGGCTATTGAAAGATAGTGAGACCGTGTTTGTAATTTGTATGTATTGATGTATATATGTATGTATATTTTTTTGTAATGTTTATAAAAGCAAATAAAACGTTTTTGGAAAAAGAAAATCCTCTCCCGTGCCCTCCTCCGTGCCCTTCTCCTTCTTTGCTCATCTAAAGTCAGTAGTATAGCTATGAGCATGGATGCCCCTGGCATGTTGGCATACAGTTTGTTGTCCAGCAAGTGTGACTGCTCAGCTCCTCACTAACAGTGTTGCTTTAGCTGACATGTAGACGGATCGTCTAATTTTATTCCACCTTTTATATGGTCTAATTTTAGACAGGACGTGCAGCTGTTGCGCACAGCGAGTAGCCTGCGCTGCACCAACTTACTTTTGTGGATCCCCGTTACTCCCTCATTTGCATATTTGAATAGCAAATCAATGGTGTGTTTAGCACAGTTTTGCGCGGATGGTTACGCTGGTCTATCGAAATTACGCCGGTCCAAAAAAAGGAGATTTCATGCGTATAACGTTTTGGGGATGCGGCGCATCGATACGCATGCGCAGATTTAGACTTACGCTGCGCATCTCCTGTAACGCCGGCGTAATGGCTCTGTGAATCTGGCCCTATGTGTTTTTGCTTTGACTTGTTTTGTGCTGAAGAAAAGCAGACTTTTATTTGATGCTAAAGCAGACTTTTCTGTTATAGTTTTCCTTGTGTGCTGAGCAAAGCCTTATTTTTTCCTTGTCTATGAATAAAAGCCTTTTTTTTTGTTTGTTCCACCCCCATACGGTTTGTGCACTTAATTCCCACCGAGCTATTGCCCCCAAACTTTACAATATATATTGCTTTCAGACACCCTAGAGCACAGGTGTCAAACACAAGGCCCGCGGGCCGAATCCGGCCCTACAGGTCATTTCATGTGGCCCTCGCTCCTCTCCTGCAGCTGCAGGAAATCTCCAGCCCTCCTCTGGTCCTACTCCAGACCCTTACTTTCTGCTTTCAGGCAAATGCATCCAGCTTCTTCCCAGCAGCAGCATAAGGAAAGGGGAGGTACACTGCGAGAGGGGACTCAACTTCTGATGGTGGGGTGGCTCTTGACATCTAATGTAAAGGGGAGGGGATGCGCATGACGCCTAATCTTAGAGATACAACCAACCCTTTTGAGGGCAATCATAATGCTAATGCGGCCCACAATGAAAATGAGTTTGACACCCCTGCCCTAGAGAATAAAATGGTGGTACTTTGTCACACCGTATTTGCATAAATACACTTTTTTAAAATAAAAAAAATAAGAAAACAATAAAGTTAGCCCAATTATTTTATATTGTGAAAGATAATATTACGCTGTCATGTTTCAAAATTGTGCCCGCTCGTGGAATGGCGACAAACTTTATCTCATGAAAAGCTCTGTAGGTGAAGTTTTAAAATCTACAGGTTACCAGTTTTGAGTTACAGAGGAGACCTTTTACTAGAATTATCGCTCGAACGATTGTGGCGATACCTCATTTTGTTTGAACACCGTTTACATATGCGGTCGCGACTTGCTTATGCGTTTGCTTCTACGTTCAAACACAGCGGGGACGAAGCACTTTAAATTATTTTATTTTTCTTATTTATTTTACTTTTTATTTTTACACTATCCCTTTAAAAAAAAAAATTGGATCACTTTTATTCCTATTACAAGGAATGTAAACATACTTTGTAATAGAAAAAAAGCATGACAGGTTCTTTTTATTGTGAGAGCTGGGGTCAAAAAGACTTAAGATCTCACATTTACACTTAGGGCTCTTTCACACCAGCGGACAAACGGTCCGCTTTTTCTAAGTCTGTAAACGGACTTAGAATGGTGCCCTATGGGATCACGGCCGTTAGCGAATGAGTATCTGCTAACGTCCGTAATCATCCGCCTCCGTCTGGATCCGGTTTTCCAGATGGAAGAAAACCCTATTTTTCTTCCGTCTGGCGGAACGGATCGGATGAATACGGACACACGGTCCGTATTCATCCGATTCCCCATAGGGGAGAGCGGAGAAGAGACAGGGCGGTCCCTGCACAGTATGCAGGGACCGCCCTGTCCGCCGACAGCTCAGCGGGGATTTTACGGAGGATCCCCGCTGAGCAAACGGGCTAACGGAGCGGGTCCATTACAGATCCGCTCCGTGTGAAAGAGCCCTTATATGCAATAATTCATAAAAAATAAACAATCCCCTTTAAGACCATTAGGCTGTAGTGATGTTTGGCGTCACTTACATTACCCAATGGTATGAAGCTGAGTGGGAGCCATCTTTCCCTTACTCGACTTCCAGCCTCTGAGGGGAAACATTATGATTCTCTCCGCTGCTACCGACTGCTCCAGTAAGCGACAGATGACCAAGACGCGTCGGGAGGGGGGTGGGCACCTCTCCCATCGTTGATAAAAGTGATCTTGCCACAAATCTGCTGTAGAGACAACTTTGTATCTGAATTTTTTAATATACCATGCCATTTTCTAACCATGCCATTTTTTTAAATTACGGGGTTATGGCAACTATCTGTGCATTCCTGAGATGGGTGTTGTATTGTATTTGAACAGAGGAGATGAGTTTTGAAAAGCAGCAGAAAAGATATTGTCATTGTGTGTGTTTAATGGATTCAATAAACAAACGTCTTTCTGAATTATGAATCATTATCGTGAATAAATAAATAAATATATATATATATATACAGTATATATATATATATATATATATATATATATATATATATATATATATACACACAGTACATAAATAACACATTATCCACAACAAAAAAAAGAAACAATAAAGCTGTGAAGTTAATAGACTTTATTCTGTATTTTCTCATAGGTTCGTTTTTTTTTTGTTAAGAACCCCTGGACCGATCTGGGTGAAATTTGGATATGTTGGTCCCCCAGATCGGGGCTATCAGGGGATATGTATTTGTAGGGATACCTTGTGTGGAAAGGGGTGAATTGTGTGCTCTCTGCCTGGAGATAATTGGTTTATTCATTAACTGATCTCAATGTTTCCCAGCTAGAGAGAGGGCGGGTGTACTATAAAAGCTTGCTGTGGTAATGTCGTCTGCTACGGGGATGTAAATGAACCTTAGGATGGTTCCTAAAGATCTTTCATTGTGTTATGCTAATTGACACTGTATTGTGTGAATTTCTATTGACGATAAATGTGGATTGTGAGGTGGCACAGTCTAAAGGTCAGAAGTCTGACTTTTGGCTCATGTGGATTATCTCGGAGACAGCATGTCTGTCGACTAAAAGATGTGTATTGAGGGGGGCTCATTAGAAAACCATTGTATGCTGTTGTGGATGGAGTGTGTCATTATCCATTTGATTACTGCAAGTATTCTTTTTGGTGTATATAAGAGCCTGCCTTCTCAATAAAGATGTTCTATGCCTGGTTCACCCTTCATGAAGTTTTGGCTCATGTTTGGGGGAATATTCTAACCATTGGGAAAAATCATCCTAGAAACTGCATTCATCTCCACTATCCCTCTTCCTCCTATGGTAACGATAATCACTTATGCTCGGCGATTGAGGGATGGAAAGAAGGCCGCAGTACCATAACCACTGCAGGTCTTAACAAAAGTGAATTGATTTGTTATCACAAATATCTATACAGAAATAATGAGTTATCCGAAAACTAATTAACGTAACATAAAGTATGTAGCAGGACAAAACTATGTATTTTATGAAAACGAAACAAAATTTCCCATGGTGCATAAGTCTATCTTAAAAGAAAAACTGAAGCAGCCACATCTAATGACTGGTAAACTGGCTTCTGGTCATATTGTCCCCATGACAAATTATTTTCTACCTTCTTTTCTTCTACTTTCACTTACTTCCCCACACATTTCATCTTTTCTTCTTCTTTGCCTCTCTCTCTTCCTTATCTATTTTTGGTCCTGTGGTTCTTGCTGTCTTTTACTTATCTCTCTCTTCTCCATCTATTTCTCCTCTTCCTGACTCCCTCTCTAACTTTCAATTTTTGATATAACACAGCTTACAGTATCTCTAATGCCGCGTACACACGGTCGTTTTTTGCGATGAAAAAAAACGACGTTTTTTAAAACGTCATTTAAATTGATCGTGTGTGGGCAAAACGTCGTTTTTTGTCTTCAAAAAAACGACCAAAAAAAAATTCCAACATGCTTGAATTTATAAAAATGATCGTGTGTGGGCAAAACGACATAGAAAATGACGTTTTAAACCCGCGCGTGCTCAGAAGCAATTTCTGAGATGGGAGAGCTCGTTCTGGTAAAACTACTGTTTAGAATGGATTAAGCACATTCGTTATTTTAAATCTAATGAAGAAAACAATGCGCTGTATTTGCCACAATGCTTTTTAAACCATTTCCAAGCTACCCTAAACTCCTAGTTTGTTGTGGCTCATCTTGTTTGACATATTTCTGTCAACCTTTTGACTTTTTTATTTTCTTGGGCCCTTTTTTTGTTTTTTTTTTATTTTTTTGGGACACGTAATTTTTTTGGGGTAATATCTTTTAACAGATGTTTTGAACTAAAAAAAATTTTTAATGATTTTGGAGGGTGTGAAGTGGACCACAGCAGCTTATTTTTTGTGGTTTAATTTACCCACAAGGAGGTTGTTGTTCCTTGTTTAATGTCGTTTTAATTTTTAAAATGTGTCTGCCTACTCACTATAACAATCTCTATATTTGTTTGTAAAAAAATACACATGGTCAAAATTTGCAAACCAACCAAAATATACCTTTATTCAGGTTAAAAAGGGAAATAAATAAAAAGTACAACCATCTGGCAATCCAAAAGCAAAACCAAATAAAAACAAAGAAGCCTGGATAAAAACAAAGGAGACCCTGCTTGAAGTTGTAAACACAAGGGTCCACCAAGAAAACAATGAAGGCTGTGAAGGCCAAAAAAAATTCGCTTCGGGGCACCATCTCCTCACTTCTTCTTCTTCCCTGCAGCCTTCCCTGCAGCCTTCCCTGCAGTCTTCCCTGCAGCCTTCCCTGCAGCCTTCCCTGCAGCCTTCCCTGCAGGCCGAGTCCTCAGGGGCTGTGTTTCTGGAGCCGACGTGCCAGGAGCCAGAGCAGGCTCAGGAAGAGGAGGAGCAGGAGAAGGAGCAGGAGCAGGGGCTGGAGATGGAGCAGGGGCTGGAGATGGAGCAGGAGCAGGGGCTGGAGATGGAGCAGGACCAGGAAGCGCAGTAAGGACAGGAGTGCGAATCAGCCCAATGCCAATATCGTCATTGAGCTGTCCCAGTGTGGCCATGCTCATGACCTGGAACATAAGGGATTCGCAGCGCACACGCTGGCCCAGCTCTAGATTTTTAAGCTTGGCAGCCATCAGCGCAGCGAATCCCTCTTCCTCACTGGGCTGCTCTCTGATGGCCAAAGTTGCTTCACGGAGCATGGCCTGGGTCTCCTCCTCCATCTGCATGAGCCTTCTGGCCCTTTTTGCTGGGTTCCGGATAGGAGGGATTTGGGAGATACAATCACGCTGGCGTGACTCCTGTCTCCCACTGGGGCCTGCCTCCTCCTGGCTCCCAGTGGGGCCTGCCTCCTCCTGGCTCCCTGCGTGGCCTGCCTCCCCCTGGCTCCCTGCGTGGCCTGCCTCCCCCTGGCTCCCTGCGTGGCCTGCCTCCCCCTGGCTCCCTGCGTGGCCTGCCTCCCCCTGGCTCCCTGCGTGGCCTGCCTCCTCCTGGCTTTGCTCTGCCTGTGTATAATAAAAAAGGGACATATTTTATTTTTTGGCTTCATTCATCACACACATTTCTAACTTAATGACATATCATAATTGAATGCTAAAATATATTTATCACAGGCCCTCCATCCCTAATTCTGTGGCCTCTTACACAGCTTTAGATATGTGCCCCCTGGAGCTGGGGGCGGGGGGGGGTTGATGTTGACTGAAATTCCAAAGTAGGGGGCCTTTACCCAACCGTTTTTTTACTTTAGGGTGGACAAAATGTTAATGGGCAAAAAGGGTGTTTAACATCTGCGGCCACTGTATGGTGTACCTAATGGCGTACAAGAAAATGACACACATTCATTATGACCTCTGCATTTATGCATCTTGTCCCCATTCTGTTTTGCCACTATTGCTTAGTGATATCTTCCAAATTTTTTGGCCAAACATTTATATAATTTCAATCACTTGTAACATAAATTACTCATCATTATTATACTTTGCATTACAAAAATGAATCTGAAAATGCAATACCTGGCTCCATGGGTCACAATCTGCCTCCTCCATGAACTCAGGCTCTTCCTCTGAGCTTGCCTGCTCTTGCCTGCAGGGAACACTGGAGGGCTGACTGCAGGGAACACTGGACTGTCTCCTTGGGGGAAGGCTAGACATGGATGGCCTGGACTCTATGTGATCATCCAGGAACTGCAGCTGACCATAATACCACAGGTTAGGCTTGTAGACGCTGTCAGCTGCAGCCCCAGACCTCATTGAGGCCAGGACTTGTGACCGTTGGGTCCTGTAGGTGCCCCGAAGCGAATTGATTTTAGCCTTAACAGTCTCCAATGTAGCGTTGGGGACCCTTGTTTTTACATATTCAAGCAGGGCCTCCTTTGCCTTCTTCCGGGCATCTTTGTTTTTATTAATTTTGCTTTTGGATTGCCAGAGAACTGGATGATCCTTCCATCTCTGGATGAATTCGGTCAAAAATTCCGGATCCTTAAAGGCCTCCATTAGTTCTGCATGTACAAAACAAAAAACAAAGCCTAGTGTCAGTCAAGCCACTACTACTAATTAGCTTTTAAACACCATGGGGGTTATTTATGAAAGGAAAATACACTCTGCACTTCAATTGCACTGAAAGTGCACTTGGAAGTGCAATCCTTGTATAAATCTGAGAGGGGTAGATCAGAAATGAGGGGAAGCTCTGCTGATTGTATCAGACAATGATGTGCATGCTAAAATGCTATTTCTAAATTTATCCTTGCATGTCCTCCTCAAGATCTCCAGCGACTGCATTTACAAGTGCACTTGTAGTGCAAAGTGTCTTTTCCTTTAAGTAAATCACCCCCCATATCTTCTAGCCCACACAATAATCCACTGTTCCCTATTTGTAATGTCCATAATCCAGATACATACCGTCTTATGATCCGATCGTCTCTTCCGCCTTGTTCCTCAGGTTGTGAACGGCGCTTGCAATGAACCCCCCATATCTTCTAGCCCACACAATAATCCACTGTTCCCCAATATTTGTAATGTCCATAATCCAGATACATACCGTCTTATGATCCGATCGTCTCTTCCGCCTTGTTCCGCAGGTTGTGAACGGCGCTTGCAATGGCGTGGATCCCTTTAAACGGCGCGAGCGTGTGACGCGATGCACGAGATCCCGCCCCTGACGTTCGGTCTCGTCTTTTCCACGCCCCTTTCTCGATCTTTCTTTGTGGGTGTGTTTTAGGCAAGAACAAGATGGAGAGAAACATGGCAAGCTCAAGCCATCAGGCAGGCCAGGCCCAGCCAACCGGACGATCCCGGCGGAGGTACAAGGCCTCAAACATGGCCTTCCAAGAGATGGTGGAGATGGTCACCATCTTACAAAGGGAGGATTACGATGGGAAGCATGGCCCTTACCTGCATCCAAACAGGGTGAAGGCCAACATCATGGAGAAGGTGATCAGGAGGCTGCATCAAAAATTTGGCCAACGCAGGACTCGGGAACAATTGAGAAAGAGGTGGTCAGACCTCAAAAACAGGGAGCCTGAACAACTCCAGCATATCAAGAGGCTGATTCGGGGAAAAAGTAAGTTTTTTTAATTTTTGACACATTTGTGGTGTTTGTTAATTGTGCCATGTGATTTTAATTTCAGGTTGTACTGTATGTTTGTGGGCACAAAAAGTGGTCGGAGAAGTCGTCGTTTATACGTTGTTTTTCGACCTACTAAACGACAATCTTCGTGCTAAATATCATCATGCGCCTAGTTCGCATGGACAAAAAGGAGTGTATAAACACTATATCATTCCCAAAAAACGTCTTTGTATTTGTTATTATTTGAACAAACGACGACTCCTACGACCAATTCATGTGTCCCCAAACAGGAATCTTGCCATTTTTGTTGTAATGTGACTTCACTTGTGATCTTTTATAATGTAGATTTGTACCTAAATTAAAGTCGATGTGAAAAGCTTAGTAAATATGACCAATAAACAGAAAAAGGAGAGTCTGCTCAGCAGTGGATTCTGCACATGTTTATATACTCTGTACTTGTATTTTTAGTTCTCACTCATATCTCTTTATAATCTTTGACCTTTCTTTTTTCCCTATCTTCAATCTCGTAGGGCGCAGTGAAGCAGCAAGGCAGGATGGAACTTCCGAAGCCCCACCCCCGAGGGATGATGACGCTGCCACCACATCCGGTAAATTTCCTACACAACACTCATACCCAGGTAATCTAGATCAGGGATCCGCAAACTACGGCCCTCCAGCTGTTGTGGAACTACACATCCCATGAGGCATTCATTGTAACACACTGACATTCACAGACATGACTAGGCATGATGGGAATTGTAGTTCCTGAACAACTGGAGGGCCGTAGTTTGAAGACCCATGATCTACATGTAGGTTTTGCGAATTTTAATACCTTTTTTGTTCCCACATTTCAGGAGCAAGTCGTGCAGCGACAATGGACAGGGATACTGCCAAATTTGTGCTGTCCGAAATATGGTCCTTCAGGGAACAACTAGAGGACATCCAGGACACTGCACGAGAAGTGGTAGAAAAAACAAAAGGGCTGGAGACACAAATTAAAAATTTAATAGATTATTTGGGTAGGTTTTGATTTATTTAGTGTTTATTTTGTAATAGAAAAAAGGTTTGGTTTATAATAAAAAAAAAAAATGTGATTTTATTTTTTGAATAATGTAAAAAAAATAAAAAAAAATAAGTGATTTTAGTTTTTGAATGTAAACAAAAATGTGATTTTATTTTTTGAATAATGAAAAAAAAAACAAAAAAAAAATTGTGATTTTAGATTTTGAATAATGTAAAAAAAAAAATATATAAAAAAAAGTGATTTTATTTTTTGAATGTAAAAAAAAAAAAAAAGTGATTTTAGTTTTGGAATGTTATAAAAAAATAAATAAAATAAAAAAATATTTGTTTTGTAACTTAAAAAAATGTTTTAAAAAAATTTTATGTCAAAAAGTTATGTTTTTCAAGATGCAAAAATTAAAAAATTTACAGTAAAATATGTGTCTTGTTATTTAAGCTCAATGATTAATATAAAATACTAGGGTTGTCCCGATACCGATGCCGAGTATTTGCGGGAGTACTTGAACTCCCGCAAATACCCCGATACCTAAATAGAATACTTCCCCCCCCCATATTGCAGCGATGCGTCCCTCATACCTTTTTAGATATGCTGACGCCGCCGCATACCGCCTTATCCCCCTGCACAATCGCATAGCTTACATTACAAGCATTCATTCTGAATACTTGTAAATGGCCGTGTATTGACACTCCCCCTCTCCGGATTGGACGGATCCCTCCATCCGGAGAAGGGGAGTTTTAAAACACGAAGCGCGGCCATTTACAAGTTTTTAGAATGAAAGCTTGTAATGCGCTACGCCAAGGATCTCCAAACTACGGCCCTCCAGCTGTTTCGGAACTACATTTCCCAGGAGGCATTGTAAAACTCTGACATTCACAGACACGACTAAGCATTATGGGAATTGTAGTTCCTGAACAACTGGAGGGCCATAGTTTGGAGACTCCTGCGCTACGCGATTGTGCAGGGGGATACGGCGGTATGCGGCAGAGGCGGCATCAGCATATCTAAAAAGGTATGAGGGACGCATCGCTGCAATATGGGGGACATACATGGCTGCATATGTGGGGGACTTGGCTGCATTTGGGGACACATTTAAAAAAAAATATCGGTATTCGGGATCGGCGACTACTTGAAAAAAAGTATCCGTACTTGTACTCGGTCCTAAAAAAGTGGTATCGGGACAACCCTAGAAAATACCTAAAAAAAATGTATGCTGAGAACATTAAACAATGAGGGATAGTTATTTCAGTCCATCACAAACACATGGCACTATGATAACCTAGGACCGTGATGGCGAACCTTGGCACTCCAGATGTTTTGAAACTACATTTCCCTTGATGCTCCACTATACTGCAGAATGCATGAGCATCATGGGAAATGTAGTTCCAAAACATCTGGGGTGACAAGGTCGCCATCACTGACCTAGGAGATAAAATAAAAACACAAACCTTAAAAATTAATTAAAGAACAAAGAAAAGACTGTTTCAGGCAAAAAATAAATTTAATTATTCAGCCAAGATCTGGCATTGGAATGGCCCCCCTACCCATAAAGTAGTCCACATATGCCTGACGCACAGCACGTGCGTTTCGGGGGGCCAATTGGGGATGGGCAGCGTCACGAGCTGCCTCTGGAATGTCAACAGGGTCATCAGGCAAAAGGGTTAGGTAGGAAGAAGAATGTCTTTTTAAATAGTTGTGTAAAATGCAGCAGCATGTAATTAGATAATTCAACTTGTATTCGGCCATGTTTATGGCAGTAAGAAATAGCCGGAAACGGCTGGCCATGATGCCAAAGGCGTTTTCCACCACCCGTCTGGCTCTGGCCAGCCTGTAATTAAACACCCTCCTCTCAGGGGTGAGGGCGCGTTGGGGAAATGGCCTCATGAGGTGAGGACCCAAGGCGAAAGCCTCATCTGCAACAAAAACGAAGGGCAGACCCTCTTCATTATCCTCCGCAGGCGGCAATCCCAGGTCCTCGGAAAGAAGCCGTTGGGCGAACTCCGTCTCGGCAAAGACACCACCGTCCGACATCCGCCCATTTTTCCCAACATCAAGATACAAGAACTCGTAATTGGCAGACACCACCGCCATCAGAACAACACTGTGGAACCCCTTGTAGTTATAATAATGGGATCCACTATGGGGTGGTGGCACGATGCGGACGTGCTTGCCGTCAATAGCTCCTCCGCAGTTTGGAAAATTCCATCGCCGGGAGAAGTCCGCTGCCACAGTCTGCCATTCCTGTGGCGTGGTGGGGAACTGTAGATACCAAAAAAATATAAAAATATCAAACAAACATTCCTAAAAGAACATCCCAAAACATTTTTTGATACCAAAAAAACAAACATTAATTTGAAGTATTATTAACCACTTCCTTACTGGGCATGTAAACCCCCTTCATGACCATTGAAATTTCAGCTTGCGGCACTGCGTCGCTTTAACTGACAATTGCGCGGTCGTGCGATATGGCTCCCAAACAAAATTGGCGTCCTTTTTTCCCCACAAATAGAGCTTTTTGGCTGGTATTTGGTCACCTCTGCGATTTATATTTTTTGCGCTATAAACCAAAAACGACGACTATTTTGAAAAAATAAACAAGATTTTTTACTTGTTGCTATAAAATAAAAAATTCATTTTAGGGCGATACATATTCTTCTACATATTTTTGGTTAAAAAAAAAAAAATCGCAATAAGCGACTGGTTTGTGCAAAAGCTATAGCACCTACAAAATAAGGGACAGAATTATTATTTGTTATTAATTTTTTTACTAGTAATGGTGGCGATCTGCAATTTTTATTGCGACTGCGACAACATGGCGGACACATCGGACACTTTTGACACCTTTTTGGCAACATTCACATTTATACTGCAATCAGTGCTAGAAATATGCACTAATTACTGTATAAATGTGACTGGCAGGGAAGGGGTTAACACTAGGGGGTGAGGAAGGGGTTAATGTGTATCCTGCATTGTGTTCTAACTGTGGGGGGAGGGGGGGGGTGACCGATCTGTGTCCCCATGTATAAGGAACACAGATCGGTCTGCTCTCTCCAGTGACAGGACGCTGTCATTGTGAGAGCCGGCAATGAGAAATGATCTCATATGTTTACATATGAGATCATCTCTCATTGGCTGCACAGATCGCATTGCAAACGGCCACTATGATTGGCCGTTCGCGGCGAGCTGTGATTGGCTGTGTCCAAGGGACACGGCCAGTACACAAGTTCCCCGCTGCGCGCTCTGGAGCGCACGCTGGGAACACAGAAAGAGGCTGCCGTGAAAAAACGTCAGACCAGAGATTTAGAACCACCCTGCGGCCGCATATAGTCGTACGGCCGCAGGGAAGTGGTTAAAAATTGGAAAAATAAGAAGGGATCACTAAAGCAGATTAATCACACCCTCTGATGGTCACAATCCTACAAAAAATAAGGGGAGTGGAGGCCCAAAATGAGTTTGAGACCTCTAAACAAAATTAAATACAAAATAAATGTTAATTTATACAATTACAAAAAAAAGAGGGGGGGGGGGTTGTGCGTGCACTACAATATAGGACAAAATATAGGGGGATATAGGGACTTCTATAGACAGCACTACAATATAGGACAAAATATAGGGGGACTAGGCTAGGTGGGTTTGGGACACAAAAAATAAAAATAAAAAAAAAAACCTGGACAGGTTGGCAAAACAAAAGATGCATGTAGGAGCAAATATAAAATGAATACAGCATGCATGGAGATGAAAGGGAACATTACCAGAAGATCACAAACAGGTTAATTAGGGACTGTTTAAAACCAAACAAATTGAAACAAATACAAAAGCCTAAATAAAACATAGTTTGTGCATTTAAAGGGCACCACTTACCTTAATATAGTCCTCCTGCAGAACATGAATGATGGCAGAACAGGTCTGGGGAATTATGAGGCCCAGAGCCTGGGGGGAGATGCCCGTCGAGAACTTCAAGTCCTGCAGACTTCTCCCTGTTGCCAGGTACCGCAAGGTGGCAACTAGCCGCTGCTCAGCAGTGATGGCTTCCCGCATAACGGTGTCCTGCCTGGTGATATAAGGCGACACCGAAGCCAAAAGCTGCTGGAATACGGGGTCAGACATCCGAAGAAAATTCCTGAAATCATCAGGGTTATTTTCTCGGATCTCCCGCAGCAGAGGCATATGAGAGAACTGGTCCCTGCGAAGAAACCAGTCCTTGGCCCACAAAGTCCTTCTCGCCCTCCTCAAGGACCAGAGCCGGGATGCAGCACACATCCTAACAAGAAGCACAGCACGATCTCGGCGACGAGAACGTACCCGCAACATGGCTAGAAAACGGTCGTCAAATCAGATCGCACTAAAACACCGCTCTGAAGTACAGAAATGCCTTTGAAGAACGGACCTGCAAAACAGGAACGTGTAGACAAGAACGCACTGCCAAAACAGATACGATCGGAAAACAAGCACTGTATCACAAATACGACCCCAAAAGCACAAACTGTACGACAGTAAACGATATTAAAGCACGAAGACTGAAAAGCGCGAATCGTCTCTCACCAAACTTTTACTAACACGCAGCAACACGATATCAGCAAAAGAGGCCGTCTTCCGCATGGAAATGACCCTTTATAGTTCCGTCGTACGTGATGGACGTCACGGCGCTTTGCTAGACTTTTTGGGAAAAACGATGGTGTGTACGCAACGTCGTTTTGGAAAATGAAGTTTGAAAAACGTCGTTTTTTTTCATGAAATAAAACGTCGTTTTTTTTCATCGCAAAAAGTGATTGTGTGTACGCGGCATAAGTGTTTTGCGTTCCTTGTCAAAACGTCAATTTGTATCCCTAGTTTTTGGTGTCCTGGGGTTTGTCTTTGTCAAACATGACATTCTTTTATAGCATGAAATATTTGTTAAAGTCTTTTATTGCCTGATTCATTGGAGGGTTTGATTCATAGACTTCGTTCTGGAAGTTTTTGAACAGGTGTTTGCTTTCTGTGCTGTTTAATAGTTGCCAGTATTTCACGGCTGATTGTTTACACAGGCATAGATTCCCATAATGAATGTGACAAAAAAAGGAAAGTACTTTACGTTCATCCTTTTATGATGTGCATGGCTGTATCCAAAGAAAGGTACAGAGGAACCCTAAAGGTTTGTCAGGCTTGCAAGCCTGATCAAAAACCAAACAGCGACCAAAAAGTAATTTCTAGTGCTTATTATCTGAGTTTATGATCACCCAAAATTTCAGTCTGCCTATGCTAAAGGAGGATGCTGTAAGTAGCAGTTTTAACAGTAATGGCAAGCCTTTACGTTGTTCTAAAGTCAAGTTTTTGCTATTCGATGCCAAAGCATTCCCTAAACGTTGCATGCCAAGGTATTCCCAAGCCAACTGGGAGGTATAATCCCTTGTGTGTTGCAGATCTAGCCCAAATAACGGATACCCTTTGGATATGATCTAGATCACTTCAGACATAAGCTTAAATATAGGTATGAAATACCCAGGACACTTCATCAGGCTTTCTCCTTTCTCCAAGCTTTCAGATTAACCAAGAAAACTGTGGTTCTCCCTGTGTAATTACCAGAGCTCTGTGACATATGGGTACTGTGCACTGTTAGGAGGACAAAGAGTTCCTGACACAAAGTGGTTGACTGACAACGGAGCAGACTGCTGCTGGATACACAGGGAGAGCTGCACTTTCCCAGTGTAATCTGCAGGACTCTGCTTTCAGTTTGACAGCTCAGTCCTGCACAGTGCAGGACACAGCGGAAAGATGTAGAACAAGGGTATCCAATCCTTTGCCCTTGCTGGGCCACATTAGAAGAGGAGGATTTGGCTTGGGGCACACATAAAATACACTAACCATAAGGATAGCTGATGAGCCGAAAAATTCGGGCAGATCACAAGTCACGATCACGGATGAGGTACCTATAGAATAAAAATATTACAAACAAATTACGTATTTTTAATTAAAAGCGTAAAAGAGGGCAACATAAAACGAGTACCATATTTGACACTGCTTTTGATAATCTTAACGCATCAATATGTGGTTTGATAACATGTTATACTTACCTGCACTGTGAAGTAGTTTTGCACAGAGCATCCCGGATCCTCCTCTTCTCGGGTCCCTATTCTGTGATCTGGCCCCTCCCTCCTGTTCAGTGCTCCCACAGCAAGCAGCTTGCTATGGAGGCACCCAAGCTGAGTTATAGATCCCTGTTTCCATTCAGAAACTGAGCCCCGCCCCGTCCACTCTGATTGGCTGACTGACTTTGACAGCTGTGGCAGCCAATGTCTTCACTGCTGTGTCTCAGCCATCCGAGATTCTCCCACCCAATTGGCTGAGACACTCGTGGACATAACTGGTAAGTGTTAGGGGGGCTGCTGCACACAGAATGCTTTTTTCATCCTAATGTATAGAATGCATTAAGATAAAAAAACTTCTGACTTTATAATCCATTTAAAGTGCTCATTTTGGTTGTAATTTTTGTAACCTTGTCCTTCGTGTTCTTCATCAATAGTTGCTCACAAATATAGGTGCTGAAAACTGATTACATGAATGTAGCGGTAGCCCCGTAGGGGCTGCTGAGTGTTGTGGTCCATTTCTCATCCTGCACAGCTAGACACACAGTTCTCATACACCCTCAGGCAGAAAACCAGTCCTCAAACCTGAAACCAGGCCTAAGGTCACCACTCCCAGACTGGGGAGCTCTTTCCTGGCCAAGACGGCCATCTCCAGCTTCCACCTGAACAACTCCTCCCCCAGCTGGGCTGATCCTGACTAAGGAGGCCGGCCTGCCCCCTGCCAATCCAGGTTGGGTATTGGTCAGGGCTCTTCAGAATATTCCAGGCTGCTCCATCTATCCTCTCCCCTTTCATTTCCAGAAGATTCCAGCATGTTCTGCAAAGAAGTGGGAGTTCTCAGTGATGCTGCCTGTGAGTCACCCAGCTCTGAGACACTCCCAATCCAGATCAAAACACACACAGCTTAAGTTTTCCTAACCAAAAAAAAAGTTTTCATACCCCTTGACATTTCTGACATTTTGTCATTTTTCAACCAAAAACATAAATGTAATTTATTGGGATGTGATAAACCAACAAAAAGTGGCACATAATTGTGAAGTGGAAGGAAAATGATAGTTTTTAATTTTATTTTTTTTACAAATATGTGAAAAGTGTGGGGTGCATTTGTATTCAACCCCCCTCAATATTTAGTAGAACCACCTTTCTCTGAAATTACAGCTGCAAGTCTTTTTTGGGGATGTTTCTACCAGCTTTGCCCATCTAGAGAATAAAATGTTTGCCCATTCTTCTTTACAAAATAACTCAAGCTCTATCAGATTGAATGGAAAGCATCCGTGAACAGCAATTTGCAAGTATTGCCACAGATTCTCAATTGGATTTAGGTCTGGACTTTGACTGGGCCATTCTAACACATGGATATGGTTTGATCTAAACCATTCCATTGTAGCCTCGGCTGTATGTTTAGGGTTGTTTGTACTGCCTATGCCCCAGTGAAGTCTTTTGCAGACTCTAACAGTTTTTTTTCTAAGATTGCCCTGTATTTAGCTCCATTAATCTTCCTATCAACTCTGACAAGCTTCCCTGTCCCTGCTGAAGAAAATAATCCACACAACATGATGCTGCCACCACCATGTTTCACAATGGGGATGTTGTGTTCAGGGTGATATGCGGGGTTAGTTTTCCGCCACATATAGCATTTTGCTTTTAGGCTAATAACTTTAATTTTGGTCCATTTGACCAGAGCACCTTCTTCCACATGTTTGCTGTGTTGTCCCCCACATGGCTTCTCGCAAACTGGACTTTTTATGGCTTTCTTTCAACAATGTCTTTCTTCTTGCCATCCTTCCATAAAGGCCAGATTTGTGGAGTGCACAACTAATAGTTGCCTGTTGACAAATTCTCCTGTCTGAGCTGTGGATTTCTCCAGAGTTACCATGGGCCTCTTTGCTGCTTTTCTGATTAATACCAGGCCTGTTAATTTAGGTGGACGGCCACGTCTTTGTAGGTTTGCAATTGTGCCATACTCTTTCTATTTTCGAATGATAGATTGAACAGTGCTCCGTGAGATGTCTAAAGCTTGGGACATTTTTTTATAACCTAACCCTGCTTTAAAATTCTTCATAACTTTATCCCTGACCTGTCTGGTGTGTTCCTTGGCCTTTATGATGCTATTTGTTCACTTAGGTTCTCTCTCAAATCTCTGAGGGCTTCACAGAACAGCTGTGTTTTTAATGAGATTAAATTACACACAGGTGGACTCTATTTACCTATTAGGTGACTTCTGAAGGTAATTGGCTCCATTAGATTTTAGTTAGGGGTATCAGGCTGGGTTCACACTTGCCCTACAAACGCTCCGACATTGGGAGCTCATGTCGCATGACGTGTGAAAATCAATGTTTCCCTATGGAAGCCGTCTTAACTGGTCCGACACAAGTCAGTCCGACTTTGAAAATGCTCCCTGTACTACTTTGGTCCGACTTTAATCCTACTTCAGCCCATTGAATATCATTGAAGTCAGACCAAAGTAGGAGCCTTGTCCTAACCATCCGACTTTTGACATCCGACATGTGATTACAGCAGCAGTAAAAGGAATTTATCTCACTCTGGGATTGTTTTGATTGGTCAAAGAACAAGTCGGACTATCACAAAGTCGGATCAAAGTAGTATCCTGTTCATGAAAGTCGGATGGATGTAGGATCAATGTAGGACCAATGTAGGACAGATGTCGCAGAGCAAAGTAGGATGAAAGTCGTACTGCTGTCGTGTAGTATAGTGTGAACCCAGCCTCAGAGTAAAGGGGGCTCAGTACAAATGCATGCCACACTTTTTTCAGATATTTATTTGTAAACAATTTTGAAAACCATTTATCATTTTCCTTCCACTTGACATTTATGTGCCACTTTGTGTTGGTCTATCACATACAATCCCAATGAAATACATCTAAGTTTTTTGCTTGTAGCATGACAAAATTTGAAAAATTTCAAGGGGTATGAATACTTTTTCAAAGGGACTGTATCTGTAGACATCTAGAAACCTAGAGGGTGCTAAATGGAATGGTGAGGGTTTGCACAGTGTTTTTTTTTTCTTTGGGAAGATGGAACTTAAGTTGAGAACAGAGGCACTGTGGAGGTTTACTACACAGCTTGCATCCTGTTGTGTCTTTAGAACGAGACATGATGGGAAACCTTACCAATGGAATAAACACAAAAAGAAAAAAAGGCCAAACAAGTGTTTTAACCTTCCCTATTTTACCTGTGACAGACCCAACTGAGACAGGGGCTTTTGGCAGGGACTGCTGGGTAGCCTCTTGCCTACAGACTATGTGTCCTGGCTTTTGAGGAGGCTCTATTCTTTGGGGGGGTGTACCTGGGGGACCCTTGGAGTAGTCTTGCTTCGGATTCAGGTCCATGTTTCCCCGAAACACACAGATTCTGGAAACCTAGATACAGATTTGGGGCTGTTGTTCCCAAATCAGCAATGACTGCTTCACCTCCGCCTAGACTGTGAGTCTCAGAGCAGATATTAATATAATCGGCTCAAAACAACCCGATGCTGGGGTCTCCTGCTATAATCTACTAAGGTGTATTTCTCCCATGGTATCATTTCCACATTGTTTGCCTCTTAGGTGTGAATTCCTATTGTTAATGGAGTCACAGATTGTTTGTCTGTCTAATTCTGTCTAATCCTTAAGAGGAGATTTGGACAACCTTTGGTCTTCTTACTGGGGAACTGGTGCCAAACGGTCTGGGTGGGTAGGCTTGTCTAGGGGACTAAATAGATTACTGTTTATGTTGGATGCTCCGTAGTTATGTTAATTATCCTATTGTTTGCATAATGTTATCAAGCTATTATCTGATTTTGTGTGATATATTCTGTGTGAATTTACAATAAAGTGAGTTCCAGTTTGCACCTAAACTAGTGTCATCTAGTTTGTGGGTGCAAGAATCGGACAGAATTCTTGGTTCCAGATTGGAGGAAGCTGTATACTGAGAGAAACACCTTAGTGGGTCCCAAGTGGTCCGTCACCTACTCCTTTAATATCTTCTCTCTTGCTCACTTTTCTAGTTTCCACTTGTTTTCTCTATCTTAGTTGCCTCCTTTTTTCATTATCTATTATGTACCTGTCTCTTCTTCTCCTTGTTTCTTCAGTACAAGTTTATTTCTGCCTTTTTCTATGCCTCCCCTACCACAACCTTTTTTTATTCTCTATCCCTCACCTGTCCCTGCTTTATTCCTCATTAGCTCTCAGTCACTTCTCCCCATGTTGTCACATCTCAGTCACATCTTCCTTCACTTTCTAGTCACACCAACCCTCCTGTCTCTTCACATCTGTCTCTTCTCCATCTTCATGCCTTCTGTCCACAGTCCCCCCCACCTCCACCCTCTCTCATTTTCCCTGGATATAATTAAGAAAGCTCCTTCTTCGTCAGCCTGGGGGATTTTGCTATCCTCTGTCTTAATTAATGTTCATTAAACATGTCATAATAAATGCTAACGTGTCCCTGTTAACCCTTTCCCAGATCGCTGCAGGGGGGGAGTGGCACCAGCATCGGTCTGAGCCGGTCTTGCATTGCGGTAAAGCAGACGGGTAATGCGTCAATCAATATCCATTGACATACCTATCATTAGACATTTCGAAACGTGAATCCTTTTTACTTTGAGACGTACAAAAGGAAAATCTCCCTTTCTTTCCTGTAAAATGGAAATTTAAAAATGTATAATTTTTTTGTTTTATTTTTTTCATTTTTACCACTTACGTTTTCATGCTTTTTAAAGCTACTTAAATTCTGTTTCCCAATGTATGCAGGATTCTACTCGCTGAGTTCATTTGCACGCTACTACTGCTTTTTAATTTACAAATCAATAAAATGCATCTTCCCCTGTCGAACCAATTATATTTGATTTAGAAGCTCTACGGTACAATAGCATCTCTGCTCTGAGAGAGAATGGAATTCATTGTTCAAAGAAAAATCACCTCCTACCAGATTTATCATCCAGAGTTTATTTTTCCTCTCTAGAAAACATTATTTATGTATTATTACTCTATCAAGCAGATTAATCAAGCAGTGAATTATTTTTGATGCATTCCAGGGATGGACCTGCACCGCACAATATTATCATAACGTGTAGAATGAAATAACACAGCTTGACGTGATAAATCTGTCTTAGTTCTGTGGGGTTTTTTTTTTAAGGTGCGATTCACAAGGATCAGGAAACGTTTGCACTGTCAGTTCTCATTGGTAACCTTACTGTTAATAAGACATGGCAGCATAGGGAAGGGAGAGAGATTTTAGCTCAATTTACATCTGAACATGATCAGCGTAAAGTGAACCTGTAATTTGCCCTTGCAGCAGCTCCTATTCAACTTCCCTAGGTTTCGATTTGTTTAACCACTGTGAGTGAAGAGGCATGTAAACAATCTCCGTTTTGACGGGAAGGAAGGGATGGAATTTGTGTCTCGGCAAAGCAGGAAAAAAATTCCATCTCTTCCCCTAGTAGCACCTTATACAGTATATTAAAACACTAGCTAGGCACACTGTTAATACTCCATGTCCTCCGGCACCTGCCAGTTGCCGGGGGTGCCAGACTTTTTTCCCCTTGTGGCCAAATAGAGGAGTGGGGGAAAGGAAGGTAAGTGCAGGCTATTAAAGTGAACGTATGGCTTTGCATAAAACACATTATTAATATTCCTATAAAGGCATGTACTGTAAATATTTAAAAAATCTTGTTTCTGTGCATATTTATTAAATATTGTGTGTTTTGCATGCATGTGTTGCCATATGTTGGGTTACAAAGAAGGGTCAGATGCAGTTTTTGCTGAGCTAGGGGTCATGATTGGCAGTCAATTTAATATTGGCTGCCTTAATGCAAGACATACAAACACACAATGTAACCTGCATTAAAGCTGCATTTAAAGCGGGGTTCCAACCACAATTAGCATTTTTTAAAGGAATGTCCTTTTATCATGCGTTTTTATAATACAAATCTGGTCACTTACGATTTTACAATCCGCCATCGCTTTGCATAGTTATTCAAAAAGTTTTATAAACGATGTCCACACCATTGTCATTTTGCTTGTGGGCATTGTGAAGCCCACAAGCACTTACTTCCTGGATGTCTTGGATGGGGAGTGATAATTGGGTAGCGCACTGCATCCTGGGAAATGATGACACACATTTCCCAGGAGCATTAGAGGGAGATGATGTCAGAATCTTGTTTTTTGTGGGACTGCATAGCAACAGGCATGTCCAGATGATCTTTTTTAGGTCTAATGAGCACAATAATAAAAAAAAAAATTGGGGATGGAAACTCCACTCAAATTTCAAAACCACCCATATGGTGGGTCTTGTGCCGCAGCCAAAGACTTGATCTCACCCAGCAGACATGTAAGGCAAGGCAAAGATGATGTACATTTTCTTTCCTGTAAACTACAGGTTACAGGGAAGAGAGTATCTCCCTCTACACAGTTGGTTTTGATGGGGAAATTTGTCAGTGCTATTTATTTTTTGCCAGCAGGGAGCCTCATCTCCCAACAAAACACAATAATTACTGCTGGCGACCAGGGCTGTGGATAAGGGGGTACCACTGTACCCCTTTTATGGGGCACGGGCAGCAGGGTAAATTGGATGTGAGCAGATCAGTGCAGCTGAAAGCTGACCTCTTCTCCTCACCCTCCAGCAGGCTTTCAGCTGCTGCAGAGAAAGCCATACAAGGGATCAGTTCTAGAAATTGCCCCCCCCCCCACTGCATCGATCACCCTCAGACAGTGTGAACTATATGTCTCCCCCTGCTGCCCAGACCTCGCGTTTGTGTGTGTGTGTCCCACCCCAGCAGTCCTGCTGGCTTCCCCTTGGCAACTGCAAGCACACAATAGGATCCTTCAGGATAGAAAGTTGGGGAAGGGTGTGGTAAATACAGTGCCTTGAAAAAGTATTCATACCCCTTGACATTTTCCACATTTTGTCATGTTGCAATCAAAAACTTAAATATATTTTATGTGATAGACCAACATAAATGTGAAGTGAAAGGAAAATGATAAATGATTTTCATTTTTTTTTTACAATTTTTGGAAAAGTGTGGCGTGCATTTGTATTCAGCTCAATACTTTTTAGAACCAACTCTCTCTGCAATTACAGCTGCAAGTCTTTTTGGGGATGTCTCTGCTAGCTTTGCACATCTAGATGGTGATATTTTTACCCATTCTTCTTTGCAAAACAGCTCAAGCTCTGTCAGATTGGATGGAGAGCGTCTGTGAACAGCAATTTTCAAGTCTTGCCACAGATTCTCAATTGGATTTAGGTCTGGACTTTAACTGGGCCAATTTAACACATGAATATGCTTTGATCTAAACCATTCCATTGTAGCTCTGACTGTATGTTTAGGCTGGGTTCACACCCCTGACGGATGTGGCTCGCTGCAGGGGTCCAGTGCATCCCTGTTCTCCATTTCAGGGATGAATCGTGCCAAATTCCTTAAGCTGGTCATAGACGGTTCGAATCTCTGGTACAGGCTAAGATTTGAACCGTGTGTGAGCAGGCTGAATGTACCAAAGTTGATCGATGAATTTGGGTACACCCAGCGTGTCTGATTTCTCCTGGCTTCCCCCGCCCGGGAGAGCACAATGGCCCCACATTGATTTGGGGAATCAAGTGATTTTCTTTCCTGCAACATGTGGTTGCAGGAAAGAAAAATCGCTCCATCTATGGCCGCTTAAAGTAAACATTTTAGGAGAAAAATCATGCCTCTGCATAGCTTTTCCTCTATATGCTCTTGCGTCCTAGGATTATATACACTGTCAGTTCATTCAAGTTTCTGTATCTTTTTCTAGCTTATTATTACAAAACTGCTCCCAGCATCCACTACTGTTTTAGCATCAAACATTTTTTTGATATTTAGTTTCCCCTGGAAAATGCTTCTTTTAGAGGTATTGTTTTATTGATGTCTCTAAAGGTCACTATCATCACTTCTTTCTCTGGTCCCTGAAGAGCCTACTTTGCCTATAGCTGATTGTTTTTTTTTTCCCTGCAAGCTATGCATTTTCTCCTTTCCCTATAGCTCCTCATCCTTGCTCTCTATATTTCCAGCAATATAGTGAGTGGCAGGAAATGATCATATTGAACCACTGCACGCTGCCATCAAGAAGCAAGTCTTTACCACTGAGATAAAATCAATCGTTTATGGTGAAGTACGCCTTAAGAACACACACACACTGACAGGCTACAAAAGAAACACGTCTACATTACAATAGAGGGCTTTCCAGGTATTATCCACACATATCATTGAAAGATGACAGCTGTCATTGTTATCCCACATTATGTAGCAATAACTTCTTACACTGAACAACCACCAAATGTTTATGCCGTCCTATCGTTTGTCTCCCTGAGAAGCCTACAATCCAGTTCCTCTAAAATAGAGGATAGCCATGCATAGACAAGTCTCTGAACAATTTGACTCAAAAGTCTGAGAATTGCTCAGATATACCGTATTTATCAGCGTATACCACGCCCTTTTTTTCCCTTAAAATCGGGGCAAAATCATGGGTGCGCGATTTACGCCGATACTCGCTTCCCACGCTGTTTGAACGCCGAATGCCGCTGCCATATACCAAGCGCAGTACACTCAGGTACACTCGGCCAGGCTCTGCTCCCCTCGCGGTTGTGCGAGAGGAGCCGAGCGTGCCCGAGTGTACTGCGCTCGGTATGTGTCGGCGGCGGTGTTCAAACACAGCGCGGGAAGCGGGGTCGGCTCAGAGACAGTGCGGGAGAAGCAGAGAGTACGCCACGAAGGCCACAGATGGACGCCGGAACCGGACAAGGCCGCCGATGGACGCCGGGCAAGACACCAAAACTGTAAGTAATAAAACATTTTTTTTTAGGAATTTCCCTTCTAGATTAGGGGTGCGCGCTATACGCCGGTGCGCGCAATAGGCAGCATAATACGGTAATACTAATGTATGTAGAAAAACATAGAATGAAGTCCCAGTGGCCCATACAATCAAAAGTACTTACTGTAGTCATCTGGCTGCAGACTGGTAGGCAGAGGGGCATTAATAACTAATAAGAGGTTGGGCTGGTAGCCTGAGTGGAGATGCATCATCATTCATACGTTGATCAACATGGGACCCAGTGTGTGTGTGTGTGTGTAAGCTCTGGACTAATGTGTGATCTGACATCATGGAGGCAGTAAATAAATGGGCACTTTTCTCATGCCAGTAACAGCAAAAGGTTGCCAGTAAAAAATATGGCTGTGACACCCAGTCCAGAGCTAACCGAGACCATCCGGTGGGGGTGGGGGTCAGGCGGTGCCTGAGCATGTAATGTCATGGTGCAAGGGAGCAGAGCGAAGTAGCCAAAGCCTCTTGTGTGGATCTGCGGGATGGGAGCAAGGCAAGCTGGGAATAGGACACTCAGTGCTGTCACTGTAACTTACTGTTTTTTTGCCCTAATATCTACTTTAAATCACATTGCTATTTGCATATTGTACTTGTTTGTAGCCTAAATGATAAAATTTGCACTTAAAGCGGATCTCTACCCTAAAGTGAAGATCCGCTGATCGGAACCCTCCCCCCCTCCGGTGTCACATTTGACACCTTTCAGGGGGGAGGGGGGTGCAGATACCTGTCTAAAGACAGGTGTCTGCACCCACTTTCGGCCCGCAGTCTCGGGCAAAAGTCGGGTTTTCCCCGTTGTGTGCTGTAACTCTCAGCTCCCAGCACACAGCGGTAGACAATCGGCGGGCGCAGCGCGACTCGCGCATGCGCCGTAGGGAACCGGCCAGTGAAGCCGCAGTGCTTCACTTCCTGGTTCCCTCACCGTGGATGGAGGGGGGAGCAGCAGAGAGACGAGCGAACGCTCGTCCTCTGCTGCGGATGCCGCTGGACTCCAGGACAGGTAAGTGTCCTATTTTTAAAAGTCAGCAGCTGCAGTATTTGTAGCTGCTGGCTTTTAAAAAACATTTTTAATGGGCCATCTGCTTTAAAACTGTAATTTTGTAACTTTTGTAAATGCCAGTAAAAATGTGCCAGTAAATTTTGGGAGTCGTGTTAGTAAATTTCAATCTGGTAGGTTGGCAACACTGCATGGAGAGTGATCTGGGATGCATTTTCTAGTGTTCTGCTAGAACAGTGCTGGACAATTTATTGACTAAAATCCCTTTTACACTGGGGCGTTTTTCAGGCGCTTTAGCGTTAAAAAAAAAAAAGCGCATGAAAGAAACTGCATCTGCAATCCCAATGTGAAAGCCTGAGTGCTTTCACACTGAGGTGCTGTGCTGGCAGGGCGTCAAAAAATGTCCCGCAAGCAGCTTCTTTGCAGCGCATTAGGAGCGTTGAATACACCGCTCCTAAAGCGTCCCTTCCCATTGAGGTGCTTTTTTTTTTACCCAAAGCGCCTAAAAAATGCCCCAGTGTAAAAGAGGTCTTAATGGAGCTTTACCAGTGTTTTTTGGGCGTTGGCAGTGTGAAAGGGCTCTAAAAGCACTCAGGCTTTCACATTGGGATTGCAGATGAGGCTTCTTTACAGGCACCCCTTTTTAATGCCAAAGCACCTGAAAAATGCCCCAGTGTGAAAATGGGTCTTATGGTAAAATTAGTCTTAAACATGGGTTAGGGTTTATTGCACCTCAGGCTGGATGACCCCTGCCCCATTCTGGAAATTTGAAGGGTTTGAAGGGCAGAGGCTAGAAGGGTTGATCGGCGTTCCTAGGAGAACTTGGTCAATCCTCAGGCAGTGGACCTGGCAGAGTGGATGGGTCAATCATTAAATATGGATGGGCCATGTCAGTAGGAGAGTTGGGTGGAAGATGAAGTGCTGAGGAGACTGTCAGTGGCCTAAGAGGGGGACTCTGATGTCTGTGTTGGGGGGCTGTTCCTCCAGGCTGGGCTCAGTCTGACTTCGGAAGACGGTTACAGAATCACGGTTTGTCTAGCAATTTTGCAGCAGGATCAAGGACAGTATGAGTACATCAGCAAACCCAGGAATTTACATGGGGAAAGACTGCAGCATTTTGCAAGCCTTTTAGGAGGAAAGTGTTGTGCTTAACCTTTCCTATTCTTTGCCCTTGGTGATCTTCAGAGCACCTGGGTGCGCTGGTGGTGAGGAAGCCAGGTGGGCACTTTGCGGTGGCAGCACCCCCCGCATCTCAATTCCAATTCGAGAATACCTGAAGCTGTGTAGGGGGCCCTAAAATTTCTGATGGCGGCCCTGGTGGAGATACTCCTGTATGCAGCTTACAACACAGTGTGCTACTTTCTAAAGGGACTGAGAGTTCCTAGTCCTAAGGGCTCTTGCATTTTATCTTCAGAGACTGTCCCATGGGGGGAAACGAGGACAGATTAAGATCTTAAACATAGGGAGGAAGTTGTCCCTGGTTATTGTTCTTTGATTCAAGTTGGGCATCCCATATAAGCCTTCGCCCCATCCAAGTTTTTAATGACACTTAAAAAAACAAAGTCAAGGGACTGACTAATTGTGTTTGGATGCAAGCAGAGAATGTGTGTTGCCTGGCTGTGCAGGAGTAGGGGAACCAGTTACTAGCAACCCCTGTGGGGGTAGTGCTATAGGGATTTGTAACCAATAAAGGTATGATGTAGGAGGACTCTGTTAGTTTCTTGGCTGCTGCTTCTAGTAGTGACAGAAAAGTGCTCCACAATGTAGACATGGATGATCGTGCTCGGTATAATATTGAGGTGAGTATTAAAAAGCTTTTTGAAATTGACAGTTCACAGTGAGTAAAGCCAACACGTTCAGGGGAAGTGTCTCCCCCTTCATCAGGCCTAGTATACAAAGAAACATTAAAAACAAATAATGACTAACACAAGATTGAGGTCTCTAATAATAAGTTATGTGTTGATAGAGCGCACTTAAATAAATGAGGTAGTAAAAATTATACAATTAAAGACTAGTGCTGTGCTAGGCTTGTATGGACAGATTTTAAAGGGTAACCCCACTTTTGTGGGAAAAGAGAAAATAAAAAAAGCGCATACAATTGTGACACAAGTCATATTGTAATTACATGTTAAAAATTACCTTTCCATTTCAATCTGCAGCGTTGTAATTTGCTGTAAAATGCAATGCAACATGGCTACCTGGAGGTGTTCTGTACACAGATTGTATATGGAACTCCCTCCAGATATGTAATTTCCTGCTTGTGTGATTGGTTCACTGATTTCCCCATAAAGTCTGCACTGGGATTCAATTCAGATTTTGAGCATCCCCTGCAAGAGAAATGTCATATTTTGGTGAGATACTCTCAAAGGGAAATCGCGTCTAAAAGGATGCAGACCTTGCAAGATTCTCAATAGAGCCCTGCAGGTGCAGCGGCTGACTGATTTTTATAAAATCTCTCCCATGCAGATTCACTTCACAGAGAAAAAGCTGTTTCTTCAAAATAACAAAAGGTCGGAATCTGCAACAAAGTTTGTTAAAATCCTAGTAATGTACATAGATCACCCAGATGGGAATGTTTTTTTTTTTTTTTCAACAAAAGGAAAGCTTTCTAATCTATTTAAAGTTTAAAAACCAAAAAATTGACTTCTGAATTTCGAAAATCTTAGAGCTGGAGAAGATGGTAAGGAAGGAGGTTTTATATGTGTGCAGCTATATTCAAGCAGATCCATTAATGTTAAACTGAATTTTCCAGAAAACACTCCTTTTGCATAGAACTGAGAACCTCTCTATGACATATTAGTGGTGCCATTGGCTTCCGCTGCTGTCAGTCAAAGTCAGCTAGCCAACCAGGAGAGAGTGGGAGCGGAGCCGGGTCACGAATGGACAAAGTGAGCTGTAACTTGGCTCAGGTGCCCCCATAGCAAGAAGCTTACTGTGGGTGCAATCAATAGGAGGGAGGAGCCAGGAGCACAAGAAGAGGAGGATCTGGGCTGCCCTGTGCAAAACCATTTCATAGAGCAGGTTATGTTTGTTATTTTTAAAAATAAAAAAAACAAGACTTTACAATCACTTTAATTCTAAATATTGTTTTCCTTTTAAATTACTGTACCTACCTTTGGGTAAATTCCACACCTAATCTCTAACCTTGCAAATAAGGGTAATCTTTTTTTTTTGTTGCATGGATCATCACACAAAACCTTCCAGGCTTTGGTGGCCCTACTAATAGTTATGCTATTAATGGTATTGCTCTTATTTTATATTTATTATCAGGATTTTTTTCTCAGAGAATAGGTGCAGGTTCTCCCCCTTTCCGAGTCACCCCTTGTCTCCACCCCTACCCACCTCCAAGCACCATCCCTTCTTTCTGTCCACTTCCCAGTACAGCTCCTTTTAGAGAAAACAGAGTCAAGTATCTGTTTGTGGTGCTATGAAATTTTTATGGAAGTGGTAATAAAAAGAAAAGCAGTAAAACAGGTTTTCTGCAGCCAGCAACAGTAGCCACCCCCTGCAAAACCCCATGCCAGCAACAATAGATCCCAGCCAGTAACCAAAAAAAACATTTCCAAAGAGCCAGCACTTATTATACAGTACCCTGCAGCAGCCGGGAACAATAAACCCTTCCCTTAACAGTAGATCCATCCGAGGAACAATTGACCACCCTAGCAACAATAACATCTTAGCTGAACATAAGAACCCCCAGCAACAATAAGCTCTTATGTCAACAAAAGATCCACCCCCACAACAATAGATCCCCCAGCAGCTAGCACCCCTTGCCATTGCATACATTAAGTGCTGGAGGTCACATTCCTGCTAATTAAAAGCCCTGATTATTATTGATAAGAATAATGAAAATAATATGACCAACACATATTATTTGAACCATCCTAACAATCAATAACATTCTGTAAAACGAATCACCTTCTTTTTACATTTCTCTTTTCTCTGTTGAACTTTAGGACGATTGGTCACAATGTGACAATGCAACCATGGGCTTCCACTCCATAGGGCAAGGGAGGGCGCTAGAAACCCCCCCCCCCCCCTAGAAACCAGTGCCATGATTCTTGGCGGGCAGGAAGCAAGGCGACGGCACACCAAATGAAATTAGAGCCGCTCTCTCTCTCTTCTAGCTCCGCTGACATAGAGGGGGAGGTGGGCGATCGGGGGAGATATACAGTGCAGACAGCCTGTGGCTCTCCTCTCCCTGTCACATCTCCACTGCCGAGTTCTCTGGTAAATGGAGCCACGGCGCTGTGATAGGGAGAGGAGAGCCGCGGGCTGTCTGCACTGTATATCCCCCCCGGGTGCTGTGTAATGTAAAGGGGTCCAGTGATGCAGGGTGATGTGCAATGTAAAGGGGTCCAGTGATGCAGGTTGCTGTGCAATGTAAAGGGGTCCAGTGATGCAGGGTGCTGTGCAATGTAAAGGGGTCCAGTGATGCAGGGTGCTGTGCAATGTAAAGGGGTCCAGTGATGCAGGGTGCTGTGCAATGCAAAGGGGTCCAGTGATGCAGGGTGCTGTGCAATGTAAAGGGGTCCAGTGATGCAGGGGCTGTGCAATGTAAAGGGGTCCAGTGATACATGGTGTTGTGCAATGTAAATGGGTCCAGTGATGCAAGGTGCTGTGCAATGTAAAGCGGTCCAGTGATGCAGGGTGCTGTGCAATGTAAAGGGGTTCAGTGATGCGGGGTGCGGTGTAATGTAAAGGGGTCCAGTGGTGCTGTGAAATGTAAAAGGGTCCAGTAGTGAAGGGTGTTGTGTAATGTAAAGGGGTGCAGGGTGTTGTATAATGTAAAGGGGTCCAGTGGTGCAGGGTACTGTGTAATGTAAATGGGCCCAGTTGTGCAGGGTGCTGTCTAATGTAAAGGGGTGCAGGTGCAGTTGTGGGGAGGGGGTGTTTTTACAATTTAACGTGGGGGGGTCGCTTTTAACCCCTGCTAGCGGTCGGTGAAAGGGTAAAATGCGACTGTGTATTGCCGCTGCCGAAGCAAATGCCCATGTATGCAACTTAATGCCTGTATCACACCTACCATTTCCTATAGCAGGCATACACACAACCCTATTCTGCCCCTTTTTGCGGTGACGAGGATAGCCTGGCAGTTTTTGTTAGTAAGGCCCCTACTTTTCAATACTGTACCGTTTTATTTTTCTATTACCAGCATTGAGCATCACCATACACTTTAGTAATATTATTCATGTGTAGCAATCACCATCCCAATAGAATTTACAGTGTAATTATCCCTACAACCGGCACACAAAGCCACATAAAGATAATTTAGTCACTAACCAATTAACCGTGTAGCAATTTATTGGAACATGATATGGAACCAGAATACCAGGAGGATAACCTTGTTAACATGATGAGAATATACAATTTCCACGCACATCAAGAATGCTAAATGTTGTACCTACCAGAATACTTTTTGCTCAGCTGCAACTGTTAAAGGGCTTTTTTTTAGCTGTACGTTACTTGTGGTCATTGTTTAACGTGTCGGAGCTTCAGCAAAACCAAGTTATATGATATAAATCTGTTAAAGTAAAATTGCAACCAACTGTAGCACTTCCCTCTGGTTGATTGAGAATCACCCCCTAGTTGGTGTGGCAGCAGGGGTGTAGCTACATGGGGTCGGAAGGGTGGCACTTGAGACCTATCCTTATGCTCCAGGGGGCCTGTGAGGCACCCTGTACAACCGAATAGGAGGGGCAGCATATAGCGGAATTATAGCGGAATTATACAGCCGCTTAATGCCTCCTTCTCCTCTTCTCCCTTACGCAGGAACTGATTCCTCTTTATGTTACCACCCTGTCGCCCCTGCTATCCAGCTTCCCTCTGCTGCTCCCCGACTCTGAGCTGAGAGTGTATATCGCCTACGGCTCAGAGCCTGCACTGACTACCCCCCCTCACACAGACAGGACAGGAGAGAGACAATTTGCTCCTTCTCCCCCTGCCCCTCACCTCCTCTGTGTACTGCAGGAACTTTGCATCTAAGCAACTGACTTTGATCATTCAGCTGCTTAGCTTAACACTTTCCGCATTGCACACAAAAGGAGAGGAGCGGGAGGAGAAGGAGCAGATTGTCACTCTCCTGTCCTTTCTGTGCAAGGGAGGAGGTAATGGCAATTGTCAGTGCAGGCTCTGGGCTGTATGAGAGAGATACTCTCAGCTCAGAGTCCTGCTGATGGGTACTGATAGGCAGCATTGATGAGCAATGATAAGTAGTACTGATGGGCAGGGCATTGATAAGGGGCATTGATGAGCACTGATAAGGCACCACTGATGGGCACTGATAGGTGGTATTGATTGCCACTGATAGCGCTCGCAACCATGCAAAATGGAGCATGTTGCTCTTTTATTGGGACGCTATTGAATTCATTAATATTATATCGTTTTTATGTGTGTATATATATATATATATATATATATATATATATTATCAACCTTTACAAGTGTTATATATTAATTTGAAAATGTGTAAAAAAAGTGTGGCACTACCTCAGAACACAACCAAATGGTTATTGTAATGACCTACTACAATCAAAATTTTAATCTAGTACCTCTAATAATATAAAAACAAACCAAGAAAGAAAGCGAACAAAACGTCATAAATAAAACACAAAAAGAGCAAAAAAAAGTCTAGTCACCGCGATTAAATGAGAAAACTCAAAATGGTGTACAAATATAGTTCTAAAGGTGATAAGAATGATGATCCACCACAAGCTGCTTATGTTGGTGCTAGCACATAGCTATTTATTTTTTTTGTTTGCAAACAATTTTTATTATTGTAAAAGGTCAAAAGATAGTACAAATGTGTAACCAAAACATAGGTACAACCAATCTTTCAAGCGTATACTTAAAGGGGTGTTCCACCCAAAAAAATTACCTTTTCTAATCCCACTCCTCACCCCCATACATGCCACATTTGGCATGTAATTTTTTTGGGGGGGGAGTGGGGGCTTCAGTAGGATTGGGACTTCCTGTCCCACTTCCTGCTTCCGCCGAGGGGCTGGTTAGGCGATTAAGCTTAATCGCCTACACCAGCCCCCTCCCTGTAGGCGATCACATGGGACACTGACAGGTCCCATGCGATCGCCTCTCCAATCAGCGGCGAGCCGCGCCGCGCACGCATGCGCAGTACGGCTCGCGCATGCGCAGTGGGTGCCCGGCCGTGAAGCCGAAGGCTGTCACGGCTGGGTGCCCACAGTCAGGATGGAGACGCCGGCCGGGGAGGGGGGCAGAGGAGCGGAGCCCCGGTCGGCGCGTCGCTGGAACGTAGGAGCAGGTAAGTGAGTGTTTATTAAAAGCCAGCAGCTACACTTTTTGTAGCTGCTGACTTTTAATAAACACAACTTAGGGCTGGAACACCCCTTTAAAGGGGTTGTAAAGGTACAAGTTTTTTTACCTTAATGCATCCTATGCAATAAATGCAATCCTAACAATAAACAATATGCTGCGTACACACGACCGTTTTTTGCAATGTAAAAAATGTTTTTTTTTTTTTTTTTATGTCATTAAAAACGATCATGTGTGGGCTCAAGAGCATTTTTTGCAAAGTTAAAAATGGGCATTACAAATTTACAACATGCTCTAAATTTTCACATCGTTTTTCACGTTGACGTTTTTAACGTCGTAAAAAATGGTCGTGTATAGGCTTTAACAATGTAAAAATAACTTGCATGGTCAGAAGCAAGTTGTGAGACGGGAGCGCTCACGCTGTAACAGACTGAAAAGCACAACAACTGAAAAGCGCGAATCAGCAAAAGCAGCTCCAAGGGTGGCGCAATCCGAAAGGAACTTTCCCTTTATAGTGCCGTCGTACGTGTTGTATGTCACCGCTATTTGCTAGAGCATTTTTTTTTCACGGTCGTGTGTAGGCAAGGCAGGCTTAACAATAATCGGGTTGAAAAAAACTAGACCAATTAAAAATGGTCGTGTGTACGCGGTATTAGGAGTGAGGGGAATTTTTCTCATTTAAATGGTGGTTTAAGTCTTCCAAACTTATGGTGCTATTATCTGGCTGCAAGATTTACATAGCTCAATGGTTTGTACCCTCGAATCAAGTGTCTTTATTACATTTTGAAGAGCAGTCAATTATACTATTCCATCTTCAAGGTATCTTATGGTCCAGGTCAATTCAATCCAGAGAGATTTTTCTCTTAAATATGGTAGTGGCTCAGTCAAACCAATTGTGGAACTGTTAAATAAAAATTTGACTTAATTTCTCTGACCCCCTTAGCAACCTTTATAGGAGACCCCCGCTCCCCCCCCCCCCCCAGCCTTCAGAAATAGCAGCTCTTGCTATATATGGAAACAACATAACCTCACTACCTTAAAATCCCTAACCCTAAATAATACATTTTGCCCTTTTTCAGATTTATGCCAACTATACAATTTCCCAATCTCAGAACAACCCCTTTATACTCAAATTGAAAAATTCTACCAAAAATGCTTCTGACATTACATCCCCCTCTTTCCCAATTTGAACAAATCTGTATACTCACCAAGATATAAGGGATTGATCTCTCGTATTTACCACTGTTTAAATGAATTCTCTCTTTTTAAAAAGTCAAAACTAATGCTTAAATGGGAAATTGACTTGAATCCTTTACACCACCAGAATGGACCTCTATGATTCAGAACCTACTTAAATGTACTCGCTCAATTTCAGCGAAGCAGCCATCAAGTTACACACCAGATGATACCTAATCCCGTACAAAATAAACGCATTTTATCCATTGGAATCTCCCACATGTTAGGCCACGTGCACACGATCGAATATATCTACTGAAACTGGTGCGCAGACCAAGGTATCTCCCGCATGCGTTGAATGGATTAGACGCATGCGTGGAAGTATATTACTTCCTGGTTTGGTGATGTGGCGGCGTCAACGTCACCGCCACGTCACCGCGCTGTCTGTCCGCTGGGATTTTGGTTTGATCGTGTGTACACAGATCAAACCAAAACATCCCAGGAGACATGTCCGATAAAATGGTCTGTCGGACCGTTTTCATCGGATATGTCTCCTCGTGTGTACGCGGCCTTATAGAGGATGTTCCGATCAAGGTACCATCTTACACACATTCTGGAACTGCATAATTTTGAAACCCATATGGCTTCAAGCAGCAGCTAAGGTCGAACATTATTAAGGCACATAGCTATTTTAAATGTGATGCCTAGTACACATGATCGGTTTTCGATAACCACGGGGAAAACCGAGAATAGGCTCGGCCCCTTTTCCCTTTACACACGACCGGTTTTCACAACAGGAAAACTGCCAGGAGAGCTTTGGTTGGGAAAACCAGCCGTGTGTATGCTCCCTCCCATAGGAAAACTGCGGGGAAAAAAACACTGCGATTCTCAGTGAAAAAAAAGAGAACATGTTCTAATTTTTTAAACCGCAGTTTTCCTGTTGGGAAAACTGCTAAGCAGCATACAAACGGGCAGTTTTTCCGGCCAAAGGAAAACATGGCAGTTTTCCCAAAGGAAAAAGCGATCGTGTGTCAGGCGGCGTACACACGACCGAGGTTCTCGCTGGAAACCAGCGAGAACCTCGCTGGAAGCTGCATTCCAGCGAGAACCTCGGCCGTGTGTACGCTCTCGGCGAGCATCCCGTCGGGAATGCCGTCGAGCAGAAATAGAGAGCATGTTCTCTATTTGCTCGACGGCTCGCCTGGATGAATGGCTGGTTGCCATTCCCGACGGGCGGGTCGCCGAATCTGACGGCCGGCAGAGAACCTCGACGGGCGGAACGATGTGTTCTGCCCGTCGAGGTTTTCTGCCGTGTGTACGCGGCTTTATAGGCATGAGTGGGCATAGGTTTTTTACCTACATATGGTTCCTGTTACTAAGCTTTGTTACACTATGATTGTTCCTATGTTGTGTTTCCTATGTCTTCTTTGTGAGCATGATTGTCTGAAGGAGGAATTACCACCACCCATATCGCTGGTTACAGAAAACCTACCAATCTGGAGTGGTTTTTACTGCCTAGACGTTGGTGAGTATGAATGTCTCACGCACGTTTTAAGGTCAATCATCACCCTTATCACCTATAGAACTATATTTGTACACCATTTTGAGTTTTTCAATTCTTTTTTTATATCTCTATTTTATATATTTTTCTTTTTACATAATATACATAACATAAACCATTTTCAATTATATATATTAACTTTTTTAACAATTTTGGAAATCCTGGATAGATATATACTGATTAAAGGGTCACTAAAGGAAAAAATGTTTTTTGCTGAAATGACTGTTTGCAGGGTATAGAGACATAAAAGTTAACTGATTCCTTTTCAAAATGATTAAAAATAGATAAAAATCAATCATATAATGTGCCTACAGGTTAGTTTCACTTTTGAACTGGCTTCATGTTTCTGCAAAGTAGAAATAGAAACACAGAACAAAAACAAACAAATCCAGGGCAGTGTTTTGTTTTTAAAATGAATCTGATTGGTTCTGGGAAGTTTTAGACACACAGTAATGACAGCTTAAACCATCGTGAGAAAGCTCCCAGTATGGTGGTTATAAGGAAACAGACAAGCAGGAAGTGTGGAGAACAGAGCAGGATTACAGCAACTTCAAAGCAAAAACGAACAATAAGGACATTAAACCAGTACTGCAGTAAGGTAAAGGAAGCTATTTAGCTTAAAAAAAAATTTCCTTTAGTGATCATTTAAGGAAATCTTAGGCCTCGTACACACGAGCAGACAGATTTGTTCAAATCTGTCTGTCCGACAGATTTGAACAAATCTGTCTGCTGGGATTTTGGTTTGCTCGCGTGTACACACGAGCAAACCAAAATCCCCGCCAGCAGACAGCACGCTGACGTGTCGGTGGCGTGGCGGTGACGTTGACGCCGCCACGTCACCGCACCAGGAAGTAAAACCATTCGGCGCGTGTGCGAGAAGACATGTCTGCTGGTTAGCATACTAACCAGCAGACATGTCGGGCGGACGGGTTCCCAGCCGACAGATTTCAAAGCATGCTTTGAAATCTGTCGGGTGGCCAAATCCGTCTGTTAGCCCGTACACACGATCGAATCTGTCTGCTGAAACGGTCTAGCAGACCGTTTCCAGCAGACAGATTTGATCGTGTGTACGAGGCCTTAGATTCTGTATTTAAACATAGGAATAGAAATCAAAATGAATTTATACAACTGCAATGGTTTATACGTGCTTACAGGATACCCAAAATAGGTCACTTTTTTTTGTATGCATAGAGTTTTTCACGTTTAACCACTTCAGCCCTGGAGGATTTGACTGCCAAAGGACCGGGACACTTTTTGCGATTCGACATTGACGTCCTTTTTTCTTACAAATAGAGCTTTCTTTTAGTGGTATTTAATCACCTCTGCGGTTTTTATTTTTTGCACCATATAAACATAAATAGAGAAAATTTGGAAAAAAAGCAATATTTTTTACTTTTTGCTATAATAAATATCCCCCAAAAATATATATATAATAAAAAAAAAACCTCAGTTTAGGCCGATACGTATTCTTCTACATATTTTTGGTTAAAAAAAACGCAATAAGCATTTATTGATTGGTTTGCGCCAAAGTTATAGCGTCTACAAAATAGGGGATCGTTTTATGGCATTTTTTGCATTATGCCGGACACATCGGACTTTTGATGCTATTTTGGGACCATTCACATTTATACAGTGATCAGTGCTATACAAATGCACTGATAACTGTATAAATGTAACTGGCAGGGAATGGGTTTACCACTAGGGGGATAGGAAGGAGTTAAGTGTGTCCTAGGGAGTGGGTGATTCTCGCTGTAGGGGGGCAGAGCTTACTGTGACATGACACTGATCACTGATACTCGATGAGAGGGAGCAGACGGTCAGTGTCCTGTCACTAGGCAGAACAGGGAGATGCCTTGTTTACACCCGATCGTGGGACACCGGCAGACATCCCACGGGCTCGGAGCTTGCGGCAGGGGCGCGCGTTCACCCACACGGCGGCAAATTTAAAGAGACGTACATGTATGCCTATTTGCCTGTCCGTGCCATTCTGCTGACGTAAAAGTGTGTGCCCTGGTCGGCAAGTGGTTAATGACTGTCACTGGACTCGTTTTATAATTTTTGTGTATTATTTATGAAGCTTTGTTCGCTTTCTTTCTTGGTTTGTTTTTATATTTTTAGAGGTACTTGATTGTAGTAGGTTATTAAAATAACCATTTGGTTGTGTTCTGAGGTAGTGCCACACTTTTTTACACATTTTCATTAACTTGAGTGGTTATCCACTCTTAAAGGGTGGAATCATCTGTGTCACAGAGCATGCTGGATGTGCACCCCAGGCAGCAAGTGGGAGGCAGGGTTCTAGGAAGAAAATAATGAACACCTTCCCAGAACTGGAAGCCCCGGGCTTGGATGGAATGGAGGGGGGGGGGGAGTTAGGGGGGCCCTACATGATTTCCTGCACCGTGGCCCTGAAGGATCTAGTTAGCTTCTGTGTGGCAGGCACAAAAAATTACTCACATTAAATAGTTCCTAAAACATATTAAAGCGGAAGTTCACCCAAAATAACATCTATATACGAGCACACTCCTTACACTACTAACATGTCTAGTAGCCACTTTTTTTTTTTATGGTGTACATACCGTTTTATGGCTAATTCAATTTTCGGCTTCCGAGTACTCACTCCCGTGGGAGTAGGCGTTTCTATCCTGAGGCGCACTGTAATCTAGGAGTTCGCCCAGATTTGTCATGTCCTTCCGAAAAAGTTCCCCCCGGCGGATAAGGACTGCGCAGGCGCGTCACGAACCTCAACGAGTTTCCGAAAGTAGCCGAACATGTAGAGCTGCTATTCAGCTCTACACGGCGCCTCCGCTGTCAGCTCTACATGGCTCCTAGTCGGTGCACAGGTGCCGCACAGAGCTAACTCGCAGCTCTACATGTTCGGCTACTTTTGGAAACTCAGTTGAGGTTCGTGATGCACCTGCGCAGTACAGGGGGGGTCTTTATCCGCCAGGGGGGCCTTCTTCGACAGAACACCGCCCAACGCTTCCTGGAAGTGCTGATTTTAAAAGTTCATCTTTTGCTCGAAAACAGACAGGGGAGGTTTGAAGTCACCAAACATATGAGTACTTATTGGTGATCTACAAATACATTAAATGCAACCAAAAAAAAACAAAAACGATTTGCTGTGGAACCCCTGCTTTAATAGCTCCCCAATCATTCCAGAAATCATTGCAAACACTTGCCTTATATCCTTCAGCTCATGTTTTGGCTGTATCCATCATATGTGTGGGCATGTAAAGCCCAGTTCCTTTTCCTTCCTGGTTTTCAGGGAGAGGTGCATGCTGGGCGATTTTTAGGCACAGTAATGCCAAGAGACTCCTGGGAAATGAGTGTCATCATTTCCCAGGAGGCAATTGGGTCTTAAGACAGGAAGTTGAACCAGCTAGGACCAGAAACTAGGCAGATTACAAAATCTGCTTAGTAACAGCCAGATAGAATTTTTTTTTTTGTTTTTACATTAAAGGCAAACTGTTAGTAGACAGTTCATTTTTAGGGTGGAACTCTGCTTTAAATGGGGTTGTAAAGGTAAACATTGTTTTTCCTAAAAAGCTTCCTTTACCTTAGTGCAGTCCTCCTTCACTTACCTCATCCTCCGATTTTGCTTTTAAATGTCCTTATTTCTTCTGAGAAATCCTCACTTTCTGTTCTTCTTTCTGTAATTCCACACAGTAATGCAAGGCTTTCTCCCTGGTGTGGAGTGTCGTGCTCGCTCCCTCCCTTGGGCAGGGGGCAAGCAGGAGAGTTAAAACGCTCTCTGGGTTGCAGATAGAGAAAGGAGCTGTGTGTTAGTGGGCACCCTGACTCTACTACTCCCCCCACACCCCTCAAGGGAGGGGGCGACCATGACACCGGGGAGAAAGCCTTGCATTACTGTGTGGAGTTACAGACAAAAGAACAGGAAGTGAGGATTTCTCAGAAGAAATAAGGAGGACTGCACTAAAGGTAAAGGAAGCTATTTAGGGAATTTTCTTTTTACCTTTACAATCCCTTTAAAGTGTTGAGCAGTAATGTCTGCATGCAGTGTCCTTTGGTTGCACCTTCTCCCAAGCTCTCCAGGACATACATTGACATGGCAGACTTTTAAGATGCTCAAGATAAGCAGCCATCTTCATGTTCTTGTTTTTTTGGATGTATTCTCCAGCAGGCAGCCTACATCCCTTATGCCGCGTACACACGATAATTTTTCGGGTTGTAAAGAACGACGTTTTTCAGCCTCTAGAAAAAATTATGTTTTTTTTTTAACTTCATCATTAAAACGACGTTGCCTACACACGACAGTGAAAAAAATTATATTCTATGCATTGTTACCTCTCGCACTAACTACTGGAGACAACGCAACTACAGCAGACAGAAATAATCAATGTCCTGAACTTACTAGAGATCTACTGAGCCCAGAAAATATAAACAAAGATCAAGCAGTCTACAACTTAGCTGTAAAATACTCTATTCCGGCCTAAAGGGACACAAAATAGTATCCTTACTTTTTAAAAATCAAGACAGAGAAATCTTCATGCATGTGTATATAAAACACCCTTGAGTTCATAGTTCCTTATTCTGTCATATTTTTCAGTTGAGCTTAAAAGCTAATGCCGCGTACACACCATTGTTTTTCCTGTCGTTCAAAAACCTGTTGTTTTTCACAACGTGATTACTCTCTAGCCTGACTTGCATACACACGTTCATGCCAAAAAAGTCAGACCAAAGCGCTGTGACGTACATCGCGTACGACGGGACTATAAAGGGGAAGTTCCTTTCAAATAGCGCCACCCTTTGGGCTGCTTTTGGGCTGCATACTTGATTCTGAGCAATGCACGTTTTTTTCCCCCTTAATAGACCTCTTTCATAAGTTCAGACCAGGCATGGGCAACGTTTCAATACTTTGAAAAAGTGCAAAATAGACCCTGGAGGGGTCCCCTTTTTGACTCCGCCCCCTCAGCTACTAGTTGAGGCACCTGCTGCTGCCATCTTGGGGCTGCACATTTGGAGCCATGGTCAAGCTCAGTGATGAGTATGGGGAGTCACAACCTCTCCTGCCCTTTGCCTTTACAACAAATACTATGCCAGATTGCCAAACATATATATATATTTTCATCCTAGGTACAGTGTTAAACACCCCTGAAGAGCAAGCTGGATCTTGCAAAACTAGGCTAGTCGGGTAACATGATGCCTGTGTACTCTGTCCACTCCTATACTTGTGTAATAATATTTACTGTTTATGTATTGTTTTAATTGGCAATTGTTGGTGTTATGTATTTAACAATTTTACTTTACGCATGTAAACTATTTTACTTAAATAAATTATATACTAAACAATTACTGTTATTTTTACTGGCGGAAACGTTACCCACTTCATTTAAAGTCCCAGAGCGAATCCTTTTCTTTTGACTATATGTAATAGGGATGGAAGTGTGTCACTGGGGACACCAGACCTTTCCTCTTTTTTCACATGTCTTTTACTGGCAACCAATAAAGGGTTCTTAGGGAAGATGAGATTGATTCCCAGGGTTTTATCCCAGTCACTAGTCTGGCGGCCGTATTTTGAACGACTTGCAGACGAGAGATTTGGTACTTTGGGAGTCCAAGATAGAGGGCATTTGCATCGTCCAGTCTGGAGTTGACAATTGTTCCCACCACGACTGCTATGTCTTCTTCAGGAATAAAAGGAATAAGTCTGCGTAGTAGGCGCAGCAGATGGTGAGATCCGCTGACTACTGACCCTATTTGTGCATCCATTGTCATGTAGGTGTCGAAGATGACCCCGAGATTTTTGACTTTGGTGCTAGGGGCAATGATTAGGCCCAGAATGGGTGGGGGTGTCCATGTTGGTAACAGTTGACTCTTTCGACTGGCGTGAAACAGGAAAAGTTCTGTCTTGGAGCTGTTGAGTTTAAGATAACTCTCTGTCATCCAGTGTTCTATCAAAGAGAGGCATGTCTCTAGACTGAGATGATGATCCTTTTTGTTGCAGATGCGAAAATACAGTTGTGTGTCATCTGCATATGAGTGATAAAGTAGTTTTTGGCTACTGATGATTTCAAAGAGAGGGCAAAGATAGATGTTGAACAGCACCGGCGACAGGGGGGATCCTTGTGGGACCCCGCATGACACCATGCGTTTTTCAGAAGTGAACAGTCCTAATTTTACTACTTGTGATCGGTTTTCCAGAAAGGAGGATGTAACGGAATGACCCGTGACAACCAGAGACTTTGGAAGGAAGAGAGATACTCCTGTGCCAGCGGCCCTAATAACTCCTGGGTCTAAGTCTACCCTGTGCCCTTTTGGGTGGCTAATAAAATCATATTTCATGTATTACATGAGATGGGACATTATTGATACTTCATATTGCAGGATGTCTTGAGATATTACAAGTATTGGTTAAGGTTGACCTAACCAGGTCAACAAGACAGTGACTCATTCCTCTGTGTTTCCACTTAAAAGATTGGGTATTCAAGATCACACATCTCTCTTCAGATGTATTGAATTAGCATGTCAATTATGTTCAATTATGTTTAGCAAAGGAATGTATTGACGCCCAGGTGTTAAGACCCTTCGCCGGAGACAGTACGTCTGTCTAGATATGTGGGTTGAGGTCAAGACATTGTGTGATTGTATTTTGTTTGAATTCTATTGATAAAGGAATGTGATGTGTCTCATCAGTATCGGTTCCGAAATGTCTGCATAGTAATTAGCCATAGTGTGTGATGAGGGGGGTGGAGATTGCATGGTCCTGTGATTAACTTTAATATGCTATACTGGATATATAAACAAAACAAAATAAAGTTGCGCTGCTGAAAATGTAAAGAAAAAAGAAGCAGCCAGCACTAACAGTGAAACACCCTGTGAGTAAACAATGAAAGAAAAATAAGTGCAGCGCTGGTGAGCATAAATTTGCATGAAGCAATATAGACCAGTCCCATTTAAATGGGTAACATTATAATGGTGTAGTCCAAAAACACAATAACAAGAAAATATATAAAGGGTGGTGAAACCCTATATGCAAACGGTGAAGTGTAAATTACAAAGCAAGTCCTTCAAGTCAAAGCAGGCAAGTCTTCATATGGAGCACTCCTATCCACCGCTCCTGTGTTACTGGAGAATCTGATGGTGTACGTGATCCACTCGGATGGGCATACAGGATAACCAAACAGATATATGGAAAAAGATGGGTACTCTTACCACAAATGTTGGACACATATGCCGGGAGCAATGTGTCAGATGCGCTTGTAAGAGCTCCTCGGATGGACGGCTCTATGGGGGGTGATGATTCAAAAGATTGTGGATCTTTCCCAGGAATCATAGGGTCCAAGATGGAGAGTGGTTCCAAGATTTCAGATGGAGCAACACAGCTAAGATGGATCCCTACTACGGAGATCAAATGGGCTCAGCACACCGGGGTTAATTTACCAGATTCTGGACATGAAGTGAAGGTCAATGCACAGCAGAGAATCTTTCTTTAGTGAACATTCTCCCCTCTCCAAGGGCTACCAAGCGAACCTTTGTATAAGCTGGATCGCAGATGCTTCTTGGACGATATGTACCTTTGTTCAATGATCCCTCTGACATTGGTACTCAGCTGTGCAACTCCCAATGATCTTATTGCTAAGATCACAATCGCATGTAGCTCTATGTCTCTATGGTAGGCTTGCTTCTAATATTCATCTACTGTTCATCTCCACATGTAGGTAAACCATACATCGGTGAGCACTTCTCCTTTGCCAAGATAATCCATCCACCTCACAGCTCCTCTGTGCAAGGGTTTTGGCCCTGATCCTCCTCTTCTGGGGTGTCTCGACTGCGGTCCTGACTCCTACTCTTCTCAGGGGGAGAATAAAGTACTCTTACCCTCCGGAGTGGACCCAGCTCACTGTGTGGTGGTGGATCGCTTGCGCTTGATTACACCAAGGATCAATCTGGACTGGATCTATGAAACACCTCCTTTTTGCGCTGAAGACAAACTTCTATGTTGGACCGGCTGTTAGGACATCAGAATCTGGTGGCTGAGCCAGGCATGCAAGGAGTGGCAGCCCTTGCTCCTCTGATCCCGGGACACCTGGTAGAGCAGACAGGGAGTTTGGGAATACAGAGTCACACAAGCGTCAGTTGCAGAGCTGGTGCTGGGCTGGGAGAGGCTTCTGAGGACTCCAGGATGTGTCAAGGTGCAGGTGCAAGCTGGAGGCTGCAGACAGTAGGTGGAGGCACAGGAAGCAGGAGAAGCACGCTGTCTGCAGCCTCCAGCTTGCACCTGCACCTTGACACATCCTGGAGTCCTCAGAAGCCTCTCCCAGCCCAGCACCAGCTCTGCAACTGACGCTTGTGTGACTCTGTATTCCCAAACTCCCTGTCTGCTCTACCAGGTGTCCCGGGATCAGAGGAGCAAGGGCTGCCACTCCTTGCATGCCTGGCTCAGCCACCAGATTCTGATGTCCTAACAGCCGGTCCAACATAGAAGTTTGTCTTCAGCGCAAAAAGGAGGTGTTTCATAGATCCAGTCCAGATTGATCCTTGGTGTAATCAAACGCAAGCGATCCACCACCACACAGTGAGCTGGGTCCACTCCGGAGGGTAAGAGTACTTTATTCTCCCCCTGAGAAGAGTAGGAGTCAGGACCGCAGTCGAGACACCCCAGAAAAGGAGGATCAGGGCCAAAACCCTTGCACAGAGGAGCTGTGAGGTGGATGGATTATCTCGGCAAAGGAGAAGTGCTCACCGATGTATGGTTTACCTACATGTGGAGATGAACAGTAGATGAATATTAGAAGCAAGCCTACCATAGAGACATAGAGCTACATGCGATTGTGATCTTAGCAATAAGATCATTGGGAGTTGCACAGCTGAGTACCAATGTCAGAGGGATCATTGAACAAAGGTACATATCGTCCAAGAAGCATCTGCGATCCAGCTTATACAAAGGTTCGCTTGGTAGCCCTTGGAGAGGGGAGAATGTTCACTAAAGAAAGATTCTCTGCTGTGCATTGACCTTCACTTCATGTCCAGAATCTGGTAAATTAACCCCGGTGTGCTGAGCCCATTTGATCTCCGTAGTAGGGATCCATCTTAGCTGTGTTGCTCCATCTGAAATCTTGGAACCACTCTCCATCTTGGACCCTATGATTCCTGGGAAAGATCCACAATCTTTTGAATCATCACCCCCCATAGAGCCGTCCATCCGAGGAGCTCTTACAAGCGCATCTGACACATTGCTCCCGGCATATGTGTCCAACATTTGTGGTAAGAGTACCCATCTTTTTCCATATATCTGTTTGGTTATCCTGTATGCCCATCCGAGTGGATCACGTACACCATCAGATTTTCCAGTAACACAGGAGCGGTGGATAGGAGTGCTCCATATGAAGACTTGCCTGCTTTGACTTGAAGGACTTGCTTTGTAATTTACACTTCACCGTTTGCATATAGGGTTTCACCACCCTTTATATATTTTCTTGTTATTGTGTTTTTGGACTACACCATTATAATGTTACCCATTTAAATGGGACTGGTCTATATTGCTTCATGCAAATTTATACTGGATATATAAGCAAGCTAAGAAACCAATAAAGTAGGGCCGTTACTGATCAAAATTTTTGTGTTCGATTAATCATTTTTTTTTTAACCACTTCCATACCAGGCACTTACGCACCTTCCCGCCCAAGCCAATTTTCAGCTTTCAGCACTGTCGCAATTTGAATGACAATTGCGCGGTCATGCTACACTGCACAAAAACAAAATGTGCGTCCTTTTTTCCCCACAAATAGAGCTTTCTTTTGGTGGTATTTGATCACCTCTGCGATTTTTTTTTTGCGCAACAACTAAAAATAGAGCGAAGATTTTGAAAAAAAAATAAAGTTTTAATTTTTTTCTGTTAATTTTTCATAAATGAGTATGTTTTCTCTTTCAATTACGGGCACTGATATGGTGGCACTGATGGGCACCGATGAGGTGGCACTGATGGGCACCGATGAGGTAGTTCTGATGGACACCGATTAGGTAGCACTGATGGGCACTGATAGGCGGCGCTGGTATGGGGCACTGATGGGCACTCATGGGCGGCACTGATGGGCACTCATGGGCGGCACTGATGGGCACTCATGGGCGGCACTGATGGGCACTCATAGGCAGCACTGGGCACTCATAGGCGGCACAGGTGGGCACTCATAGGCGGCACAGGTGGGCACTCATAGGTGGCACAGGTGGGCACTGATAGGTGGCACAGGTGGGCACTGATAGGTGGGCACTGGGCATGGATTGGCACTGTGGGGTGGCACTGACAGACACTGGGGTGGCACTGATGATCACTGAGGGGTGGCACTGATGGATCAATGTTGCCAATCAGTGCCCATGTGTGGGCACTGATTGGCATCACTTTTTTTTACTGCCCCTTTTTTTTTCTTGCTGACTTTTTTTTTTGTCCTTTTTTTTTTTTTTTTCTAAGTTCCCTGGTGGTCTAGTGTGGGCATTCCCTGGTGGTCCGTGTGGCGATCCGAGGGGGGGCTGCGCTGATAAACAATCAGCGCGAACCCCCCTGTCAGGAGAGCCGCTGATCGGCTCTCCTGTACTCGCGTCTGTCAGACGCGAGTGAGGAAGAGCCGTCAGCGGCTCTTCCTGTTTACATCGTGATCAGCCGTGATTGGACACGGCTGATCACGTGGTAACGAGGCTCCGCCGGAGACTCGTTACCGAGATCGGAGGTGCAGGGTGTCAGACTGACACCCCGCATCACCGATCGCCGCGCTGCGCGCCCGTTTGAGAACGTCTAGTCACGGTTTCATAACCACTTCCCGGCCGTAAATCGGCTATTGGCCGGGCGGGAAGTGGTTAAGCAAGCTAAGAAACCAATAAAGTATTTATTCATTTTGGAACTAGAGAACAATGCGGTCAGTCTCGTTATTCTGGGAAATGGAATGGATCATGTCTGCCGATTTGTTGGTGTGTCGGATAAGCTTGTCGTGGGTTGATGGAAGGGCATAAACGGTGGTGACCGTTACATTGGTGGCACAGCAGTGGGATGATTCCATCACCAGAAGAACGGCTACAAGGGCACAGGACAATGGAGACACGGTATGAATGGCTGAAGCTCTCTACCCTCAAGGACTTACTGAAGAGCCGGGGCAGACCGGCCAGCAACCGTAAGAAAAGGGACATTATCGCAGAACTTGTCAAAATGGATAGAGCTGAGAGGCCCGGTGTAACAGACAGGACCCCCGAGGAAGAGTTTTTTGATCGGGCTGTTAGACGTGGACTGGCACAGTATGGTCCTAATCCTCCACCGGAGATCATAGACCGGGTTATAGCGGCTGTGGATGCCACCTTGCTACAGCAAAGAGGTGCTGCAGCATCAGAAGTCACAGCAGAACCAACTGAAGAGAAGGGAGAGGTACAGATACCAGTCTCCTTGGAAGAGGAATTCCAAAAAAGATTACAAGAGATGCGGATACAGCACAGAGGACCAGTATCAGAGAAGGCCCTGCTGGGATGGTCGGATGTTACTCGTTGCCAACTCTGGAAGGAAGCGCTAGCTCTGGAGCAGCAACACTAAGGAAAGGTCCTGCCCTCCATCTATGCAAGGTACTGGCCGCAGTATGACGTACGAATGCTGTTGTTGGGGGAACAACCGAAGCAGGAGTGGACAGATGAGTTAAGCAGGCTGATCCTGGCAGAGATGCAGCTGGACGAGAGCTACAGAGCCCTCCGGTGGTGTGAAACCCAAGAGTGCCCGTGGTCAGCGGATGACAGCCCCACAGAAGGCTATGACTATGATGGCCTGGGATTGTTGTATTGGAGGATGTCCAGTGATCCCGACTTTGGGGATGATCGGGAGTGGCGCTTGGAGGACATAATGTAGCACAGAGAGGAAAAATTGAATATCTCGGGAGGCCACTGGTTACAGGAAGTTTTGGAATTTCTGGCCATTCAGGAATGGGAGCTGGAGGTCGCCTACACTCAGCTGCTGGACTCTGCTCAGCAGCAGGGTGGGGCTCCCGTTGCCTGGGACTATGAGGAAAGACAACTGTGAAATCCTGGCTGATGGATCGGCAGTGGAAAATATGGAGATTGCCATCCCTAAAGCCGAAGCAGATGGTGTGGAGTTCCAGAGAGCCGGGGCGGTTGGCTCCTCTCTCCAGCAACAAGCTGAGGTGGTAAAGCTTTTCCCCCCATTGAGTCACAGGTCACAGAGAAGAGTGTCACGGGCCTCTGCTCCCAACTAACAGAAGAGGGGGTCCCTGTGGTAGTGGATGGGACTGTGGTCTCCACTCACAGCAACCCAGCAGAAGAGCTGGCAACAGAGCAGAGTGCCACCAGTCTCTGCCCTCAAATAGCAGGAGGGGGAGTTCCTTTGATAGTGGATGGGACTGTGGTCTCCATTAGCAGCAACCCAGCGGAAGAGCTGGCAACAGAACAGAGGGTCACGGACCTCTGCTCTCCACTAACGGAAGAGGGGGTTCCTGTGGTAGTGGATGGGACTGTGGTCTCCACTCACAGCAACCCAGCAGAAGAGCTGGCAACAGAGCAGAGTGCCCTGGGTAGTGGATGGGACTTCGGTCTCCACTGACACAACCCCAGAAAATGGTACAGGATTGGGTCAGGAGGATGTCGGCTTTGCTTTTGCTTTTCGGGGGATTTTCAAATAACACCAGTGGGTGGGACTTCAGTCTCCACTGGTATACCCCAGGAATTGGGGGCCGTTGGCCCAGATCCCCAACAGCATGATGGACTGAGCCCAGCCACCCTGTCTTCTCTCCAGCGGCTGAAAGGGCTCCAGGGAGAAGGGCCAGTCCAGGCCTCTCCTCAGCGGCAGGCGTGTTCTCTGAGAGAGGCAGAGGTTGGCGGGGTGAGTAATGCTCAGTTTGGAGCCATTTATTTGGGGTATGGTATGGATACCAGCATTGGAGGACTGGAACTACTGACTGACTTTGGAGTCAAACCGTTTGGGGTTCCCTCCGAAAGGGGAGAGATGTAACAGAATGATCCGTGACAACCAGAGACTCTGGAAGGATGAGAGATACTCCTGTGCCAGCGGCACTAATAACTCCTGGGTCTAAGTCCACCCTGTGCCCTTTTGGGCGTAGGGTGGCTAATAAAATCATACTTCATGTATTACATGAGATGGGACATTATTGATACTTCATATTGCAGGATGTCTTGAGATATTACAAGTGTTGGTTAAGGTTGACCTGACCAGGTCAACAAGACAGTGACTCATTCCTCTGTGTTTCCACTTAAAAGATTGGGTATTCAAGATCACACGTCTCTCTTCAGATGTATTGAATTAGCATGTCAATTATGTTCAATTATGTTTAGCAAAGGAATGTATTGCTGCTCAGGTGTGGGTCCCTTTCCTTTGGAGATGGTCCGTCTGTCTGGAGATGTGGGTTGAAGGGAAAATCATCGTCGGTATCGGTGCCAAAATGTCTGCATAGTAATTAGCCATAGTGTGTGATGAGGGGGGTGGAGATTACATGGTCCTGTGATTAACTTTAATATGCTGTACTGGATATATAAGCAAGCTAAGAAACCAATAAAGTAGGGCCGTTACTGATCAAAATTTTTGTGTTCGATTAATCATTTTTTTTTTTTTTAATCGATTAATCGACTCATTTTGATTAATTATAACTCACATACAGATCCAACTACTTTTAGCTGATCTCCTTGCAGGCCGATTCCCAGTGCAGCTCCAACCACTGAAAAAATGGATAGCAGGATACAAAAAACACACAAAGGCAGTGCTCAATGGGAAGAGCATTAAAACTTTTATAGTTTTCAAGTAGGTAACAAAATAAATATTGCACTGGAGATAAAATCTATGTAGCTACATAAACTGTAAAAATGGTGCAAGTAATACCAAACGGTAGCAAAAGCAGTCATAAAAACATGTAGCTAAGTATGATACTGGTATAAAAATATGTACAATGATACCACTGCTGAATCCAGATGAGGAGAGGTTAACATCAGTCTGTCGGCATGTAGATGTCCCATGAAGGGAACTATCACAACTCCCAGTGGATGGCTGTAGAATCCCAGGTTGATAGAGGGAAGTGATAGATGGAAGTGTAACAACCCTTGCGTGTGGCAGATAGGAAGGCCCCGCCGGCATGCAGATATGAAGGTACAGCAAAGGAGCCCTTCAGATGGACACGGCAAGCCCGCCGGTGTCCCTGACGTTACCGGATCTTTGACGGAACTCCCTGAAGGCTCAGAAGCCGGTGGAGAGGTGAGTACCAATCAAAACAATTTAAATCGATCAAAAAGATTTTGATCGATCAAAAAAATTAAAGATTAATCGATTAATTAAAAGTTAATTTGCACAGCCCTAGAAAAAAGATGACCAATTTGGCTGGCGCGACAATGTTGAATGTAGGAGAGGGGACATTTTTGACACGTGTCATGTGTTATGTCAAATAGTCTTTTTCTCCCAGGTGCTTCGTTCCCAATATACAAGACTTAGGTTTCCTTCCAATAATGTGACGTTTATTCTTCAAAGAGGACAAGCAAAACGACAATGCTTACATAGTTACAGCTGGTAATACATTGCTAGATGGTAATTCAGAAGGTTTCCAGACTGAGGAAATATATGATGGCAGGGGCGGACTGACAACTCATGGGGCCCCGGGCAATAAAAGATTATGGGGCCCCCGGGCTTACAGATGGCCACCACGCCAGATGGCAGTATAGAGGCGGGGCAGCTAAAATCTCGGGATTTTCACATCAAAAGCATGTAGGTTTTGGACATATCAGGGATAGATGTAAAAAAAACACAGATTTTTACATACTGTCCCTGGTTTTACTGTGCCTGGCAACCCTGATGGGGCCCCCTAGTGGCATGGGGCCCTCGGGCAGTGCCGAGTTCCTCAATGGTCAGTCCGCCCCTGTATGATGGTACATCTTCTGCTGAGAAAGATCCACCCAGCAGGTTCGGGTTTCCTACCCCCATCTCTCTCCAGGGTCAGGTGACCCCTGAGGTCCTCCCTAGCTACCCGAGCTAAGCCGAGCTAAAGCATATTTAAATTTAAAGCCGAGCTAAGCATATTTAAATTTAGACTAGCTCCAAGAAAGGTGGTGAAACTCCTGTTACAACTGTAACACCCACTTAAGTATATTTAAGTAACATATCTCCACACAATGTCTTGACATAGAACTTCAAGAAAAGATGTAGTCTATAACAGATGGCATTTCTCTGTCCTCAGCAAACCTTCAAAATTAACATGTTTAACCAGTCAGAAACGTTTATCACATAAAATAATAATAATTTCAAAATCTAACACAGGCGCTATGCCCAATGAAAGCAACAGGGGGTATAATTCCTACTGTGCTAAAGGGGGAGATGTGGGGTTATACATCCTTAAAAGAAAAGTTGAGATTTCTAAATTTGAGGAGACCTTGTTGCATACCCAGTAAAGGCCAAGCTGGCTTTCTTTACATGATCTGTCCAATAATCCCTGGAGTTGGTGACAGTGTAGTCAGATGAGGAGTGGCACAGTGGTCCAGTAAGTCCTGCAGTAGGTAATGACACAATTTGACCATATTTGCTACTGCTCGTTATTGACCCTTGGCTTATTATCGACTACGCTTCTGCCTGATCCCAACCTACAGATACTTATTACCGACCTTTTGGCTTGTTTACCGACCACTCTTCTGTTTGATCCTTACCTGTTTATCTGCTATCGTACCCCGGCTTTCTCACCTCCTAGTGGGGCGATCCTGATGGTGCTAACACGCAGCAAAATCCATCTCCACCATCAGGAGCTCGGGTGAACACCGGTTAGCGCTTAGATTCCGCACCTCAGGTGACCCCATGTCATCAGCCAGGGTGACCTGCTCTGCTGCTACAGCTACTGGCCTCTGAGCCTGACCCCAGACCGTGACAGGTAGTGAGATGACAGTCTGGATACTGCTGGGATGCAGTTGATGCTCAGAATAGAATTTGGGTGGAATGCTGGCTCACAAATGCAGCACAAAAACTGGCACAACTGGGTCGCAGAGGTACCAAATCAGAAGGCAGGAACAAAGAATAATCAGAGTTGATATTGGATGAGCATACAGCAGGCAGAGGATGAAGTCAAGGACACAAGCCAAGGATAGCAACAGGAGATCAGGCTAAAGAATTGTGAGGCAAGCCAGGTCAAAAAACACGACAGCGGGATGTGAGTCTGGTAATGGGTGGTAGGAGCTTCCATAACTGTTTGACAGCAAATTACCTTTCAATTTTGAGAGAATGTAGTAGCAAATGGAAATAAAGGATAGGGCACAGAGGGAGCTTTGCTTCATTAATGGTAGCCAAAATAACAAATAAAAGTCAGCATCGGGACACTGTCCTGGCGGAAGAGGACGTTTTAACACAACTTGCCCTGACTCTTATCCTTGATCACTTCTCACAGTTTATTAACCACTTAAGGACCGCCTACCCCACATTTACGTCGGCAGAATGGCACGGCTGGGCACATAAACGTATATATATATACACACGTTGATTTTTGTACCCAGCCGTGGGTCGCGGGCGCGCACCCGTGACCCGGTTCCCGGAGCTCCGGGAACGGGACCGCGGGACTCGCTGACCCGATCGCCGCTGGAGTGCGGCGATCAGTCCCCGGAGCTGAAGAACGGGGAGAGCCGTGTGTACACACGGCTTCCCCGTGCTTCACTGTGGCCGCAGCATCGATCACGTCACACCTACAGCCACACCCCCCTACAGTTGTAAACACACACAGTCAACACACAAATCCTACAGCACCCCCTTGTGGTTAACTCCCAAACTGCAACTGTCATTTTCAGTAAACAATGCAATTTAAATGCATTTTTTGCTGTGAAAATGACAATTGTCCCAAAAATGTGTGAAAAATTGTCCGAAGTGTCTGCCATAATGTCGCAGTCACGAAAAAAATCGCTGATCGCCGCTATTAGTAAAAAAAATTTTTTTTATAAAAATGCAATAAAACTATCTCTTATTTTGTAAACGCTATAAATTTTGCAAAAAACAACCGATAAACGCTTTTTGCAATTTTTTTTTACCAAAAATAGGTAGAAGAATACGTATCGGCCTAAACTGAGGGAAAAAAAATTATATATATTTATTATAGCAAAAAGTAAAAAATATTGAATTTTTTTCAAAATTGTCGCTCTATTTTTGTTTATAGCGCAAAAAATAAAAACCGCAGAGGTGATCAAATACCACCAAAAGAAAGCTCTATTTGTGGGGGAAAAAAGGACGCCAATTTTGTTTGGGAGCCACGTTGCACGGCCGCGCAATTGTCAGTTAAAACAACGCAGTGCGGAATCGCAAAAAGGGGCAAGGTCCTTTAGCAGCATTTTGGTCGGGGTCTTAAGTTGGCATAATAATTCCCTCTATGATCTGTCTATGAAGGATAAAGGCCATGATAAAAACTTCCTTACAATCCCAAAATTCAGAGACCATCATCTTGTTGACACTGGCTTGGACAATATAAACTAATTTTGAGGTCCAGGATGATTCCAAATGTTCTTTGAATGCTGGGTCAAAATGGTAAATCCAGATTAGTGATGAGCGGAATACGCCATATTCGATTTCGCGAATATATAGAAGAATATTTTATCAAAAAAATTTTTTTGAGAAATTTCACTAATGCGAATGCGAAATTTCGCTAATGTGAATGCGAAATTGATTGCGAAATTCTCGTCAACACGCGAAAACGGAGATCATTTCCTGGATTACTAAACTAATATGCACTAAACACTAAGGCCCCATACACACGATCGGACATATCCGATGAAAACGGTCCGCGGACCATTTCCATCGGATATGTCCGATCGGGAGTTTGATCCGATGGCGTGTACACACCATCGGATCAAATTCCCCGCCGCCGGACGGCGCGGTGACGTGGCGGTGACGCGGCGGTGACGTTGACGCCGCCGCGTCACCGCCACGTCACCGCACCAGGAAGTAAAACACTTCCGCGCATGCGCCGAATCCATTCGGCAGCGGCGCGGCGGCGGTGGGGGCCGACATGTCTGCTGGTAAGTGTACTAACCAGCAGACATGTCGGGCGGACAGATTCCCACCGGATAGATTTCAAAGCTTGCTTTGAAATCTGTCGGGTGGAGAAATCTGTCCGCTAGCCCATACACACGAGCGGAGATGTCTGCTGAAACGGTCCATCGGACCGTTTTCAGCGGACATATCCCCTCGTGTGTACGCCGCCTTACTCTACTTACACAAACTTATATGACTAAACTAAAGCTAATTTTTTTTTTTTATACACAAAACACAGAAGGGCAGAGAAAGTATTCGCGAATATTCGTAATACGAATATTCGCATAGCGAATATTCGGCAACATAAAAGGATCGCCTCAGCTACTCGGCCCAGGGTCTCTAATCATACCAGCAATGCTTTTAGAAGTCGATGGAGATCACTAGGATGTGATCTGTTTTAAAAATAAATTTGAAAAAATACGAATATTCGCAATAGCGAATATTCACCGCAATATTCGATTTATTTGCGAATACTCGAATATGGATTATTCGTAACGAATATTCGCAATGCGAATATTCGTGAGCAACACTAATCCAGATGTCACTTATGGTCACAAAATGTGTACAGAAATCATCAGGATTGTTTTCAATTTGGTTGTGTGATGAATTGTTGCTCGCTTTCTTTTCTGGTAATCCGTCAACATTTGGGAACCCATTTTGTTTTTCAACTTCTTCAACTATCACACGTTACGTCATACTTTGACACTTAAAAACTCTGAAAAAAATAAACCGCAGATGTTAGACACTTTGGCAGAGACACATTAAAAACAACACACTGTAGCACACTGACACCGTTAAATCCCCCCTTATCTTTAGCTTTTGTTAAAGTTGCACTGTAGCATGGCTGAGAAGCAGCTCTTGATCCTTCAACAACCTGTTCCGGGACACCCTATCTCCGAGAGCCTTGGTATCTCCCAGGATCTAGGAGTGGGCAGCCTATACTTGGTAATACATTCAGAGACACTGCATGCAGACACCTTTACCTCACCCTTTATATATTAAATGCCTTCTACAAGGACACCTTGCTTATTCTTTGTCCCCTTGCTGGTTGACACTGCACAGCAAAATCTTTGGGTACCTTCATAGCTAGCTGAAGAATCTGGACATCCTTCTAGGAAATTTCCTTTCATTTTGTTAACTCAAGAATATCCAGTAAAGTACCTATTTGTTATTTCTACTGTTTCTCTGGTGTCTTTTGCAAGTGTATTATCTCTTTGAATAACATCAGAACCCAGAGTGTTAGAGGTGTCGGGAGGCTTGCAAGGTCAGGGCAACCTCTGGGGACAGTAATCTTTCAAAGACTCTTACGTCATTTATTATTCTGGTTTTGTCTGTGTAAATATTTTTTGCAAAATTCTTGGAGTCCCATGTATGATGGAGAATGGATATCATTATCCATTTTAAATGGAAACTTTAATGTTTGTTCTTTACCCGCATGTTATGCAGTGGTGGCCACCCCAGCCCCACACAATTCATGTGTGTGGCAGTGTGGGGTGGCAGGTCCATCAACCTCTCACAAGCACGTGACCAGAGCCCGAGGCCACAATTGGCCTATTCATGTTGTTTCACTGCGCCCCAAACCCTTCGATCCTGCGATACAAGAAAATCAACATTGGCTTTCCACCCAATCAGAACAGGAACTGAAGACCCTGAACCTGGAAAGAAGACTGGGTTAATACAGAAGCCGTGACACCAGGGGGGCCGTGATAGCTGGAGGGCTCCACCCATAGGATGAGTGTGGACCTGGTGTGGCCTGAACTTGCCCTTCCTAAATCCTCTAGCACCAGCCGCCACAGATTTTATGAGACATTCAAAAAAATGCAGAGCATAGCGTGGAGCATGCATTGTCCTACAGAATGTTTTCCACATAACATTCCTTGAGAGTAGGGGATGCGGTTGACAAGACTTCTTTGGAGCATAGCACTGTGCTTTGTAAATGTTTTTTTTTAAGCTGACATTTAGTTACTGTATGGCAGTTTTTACATAGTTAGATTGATCCTGCTTGGACCAATGTAAGTAGGTATGTGTCAAACCTGTAAAGTTTTAAATCACTGTAGCCATTTGGGGAACACTTAGCATTTACTCAATAAAAGCAAAGTGTTCTCTGAGTAGATTAAGTGGAGAGGCGGAGAGGTGACATTCACAGTCTCCACCTTGTCCAATCAGAGAACACTTTGCATTCATTGAGAAAATTATGTTTTCCCTGAGTGGTGCCTGTGCCAAATGGGTGATCTCCTGTGCTAAGTAAGCAGCAGCGCAGCCACTTGTCATGAGTCCTAGAAGCTTGTAGAGATCACTATAGTAGAGGCGCATACTACAGTGCTTTGAATCCAAGGAAATCACACAGGTATGGCAAATACATGCTTACAGTGGTCAAGCTGGTTCAATGTAACTATGTAAAAATTTCCATACTGGAGTTTTAAGCAGCGGCATAAGCGCAGTATAGGTATACTGCTGCTTTATGCACAAAAAAAATCAATGAACATAAAGTAAAAAATATATGCAGTGCTAAATCCTCTTACCTCAATGTAAGAGTGTATATCTATACCATAAAGTGCAAACCCAGTAACCCTGTGGGAGTGCTTTAGGAGGTTTAAAAATTTGCAAACACTAGTATCTACAGCAGGGATCTCCAAAATTTTCAAACAAAGGGCCACTTTAATTGTCCTTCAGAATTTTGGAGGGCCAGATTGTGGCCAGCAGTGGCAGAAATTTTCACGGGCCCAGCATTAGTGAGAATAAATATGGCTTCAGGGTTGGTGTATTCACCTTAATAGTCGGAGGAGGAATAGTATCCCATCATCAGTATCGGTGCAAGATATAGTGCTTCATTGTTGGTGTCATTGGGGTAAATAGTGCCTCATTATAGCGAGGAGGAATTGTGCCAAAGGCTAGCAAAGGGCCACAGTTTGGAGACCCCTGATCTACAGGATAAGAAAACCAACTAGTGGTGAGAGTAGTCCGGTAAACTAATAAAAAATCACTAGCACAAAGTTGCCGATGATGTTGCCTTTAAACCAGGAGAGGGAAAGCCAACTGTATAAAGAAAGAAAAAGGATAGGGCAAGGAACAACACAGAACAAACTGCATATAGTATAATTATTACAACTCTGAAGTACTTTATTACATAATTAAAATGTGCTCACATGGATCTACACTCTTCACACACTTTTATTAAGGTACACCTTGCTAGTACTGGGTTTGATCCACAGAACTGCCTTAACCACTTAACGACCGCCCATTGTATGTATACGTCCTTTTTTTAAAGATGGATATCTCGGTAACGGCAGCAGCTGCTGCCACAACCGAGATATCCATGCTTACAGTGGGAGGTTCTGTCAACGATAACGGCGGTCTCTGCGGCATTATCGGTGGCGGGAGAGGGGCCCCCCCCGCTCTCCCGCGCCCTCCGCCGCTTACCGTTGCCGTCGGTAGCGGCGGAGGCGATTGGGTCCGCTCGTCTGCTGTCCGGGGATGCGAGTGAGGGAAAAATTTCCCTCATCATCCCCATAGCTCTGCTGGGCCGAAGTGACATCAAAACGTCAGTCCCGCCCAGCGTCTTAAAGAGACAATTTCTTTGTTTACCTTTTTTTCTTTTTCTTTTTTTTTTTCTTTTTCATTTAAGCCTAAATATGAGATCTGAGGTATTTTTGACCCCAGATCTCATATTTAAGAGGACCTGTCATGCTTTTTTCTATTACAAGGGATGTTTACATTCCTTGTAATAGGAATAAAAGTGATATTTTTTTTTTATTTTAGTGTTAAAAATGATAAAATAAATAAAAATACCGAAACCCCCCAATTTTTTTTTTAAATCGCCCCATCCCAACGAGCCCGCGCGCAGAAGCGAACGCATACGCGAGTAGCGCCCGCATATGAAAACAGCGTTCAAACCACACAAGTGAGGTATCGTTAGAGCGAGAGCAATAATTTTAGCCCTAGACCTTCTCTGTATCTCAAAAAATGCAACCTATAGAACTTTTTAAACGACGCCTATTGAGATTTATAAGGGTAAAAGTTTGACGCCATGCCACGAGCAGGCGCAATTTTATAGCGTGACATGTTGGGTATCATTTTACTCGGCGTAACATTATCTTTCACAATATGTAAAAAAATTGGGCCAAATTTATTGTTGTCTTATTTTTTAATTAAAAAAAGTGTTTTTTTTTCCAAAAAAAGTGCGCTTGTAAGACCGCTGTGCAAATACGGTGTAACAAAAAGTATTGCAATGATTGCCATTTTATTCTCTAGGGTGTTAGAAGAAAAAATATATAATGTTTGGGGTTTTTAACAAATTTTCTAGCAAAAAAAAAATGTTTTAGTCTCATAAACACGAAATCTGAAAAACACCCTCGGTCCTTAAGTGGTTAATTATTTTTTTCATAGATTTAACAAGGTGTTGGAAACATTCCTCAGAGATTTTGGTTCATATTGACATGATAGCAGTTGCTGCAGATTTGTTGGCTGCATATATCTACGATGCAAGTCTTCTACCACATTGCAAAGGTGTTTAATTGTATTGCGTGACTGTGGAGGCCATTGGAAAACAGTTAGCTTGTTGTCATGTTCAACAGATCCTGAGCTCCCGCTAGCCGGACGAACGATAAGCATCAACGGGCAGGTTCCCTAACCCAACGAGCACCCAAATCACAATAGGAAGATCGGTGGAGCCTGGTGAGACAATGTCCCGCAAAAGAAAGGAGGAACGGTACCTCCAGAAGCTAATGGCACGGTCGTTCCAGCCCGCACGGCGGGGAATCAGACAAGATGGGGGCTGCAGGAGCTGCGGCGTCTACCTCCACGGCCTACACAGACCTCCCCAGCAGCGATCCGGGAGATGCAGAGGTAGGGTTAATCCTCTCAACCTCACGCTGGCTCTCCTCTGATGTCCTCTGGCACACAGAGCCCCGCAAAAGTGCGAATGCGCTTGGATCCTGCATAACAGGCCGAAACTGTGAGTACTGCATTACATAATGCTGATGCCATTTCATCTCTGCAATCCTCCATTGCGGCCTTCCCCACAACAGGGTGACCTGTTCTTGACACCACGATGAAGGACATGCTGTTACTCCTACAGTCCTCACTGATGTCTAACAGGTCCTCCCTCATCCACAAATTTTCCACTGATATGCAACATATGGGGGATAGGGTACTATACATGGAGGAGAAAACGGAGGAATGCGCAGACACTGTAAATGATCTTGTTGATGCATGTATGGCCCAAAAGGAGGATATTGACTGGATTAAATCGAAGTTAGCAGACCTCGAAGACAGATCCAGGTGCAATAACATAAAAATTAGAGGTTTCCCAGAAACTGTCCTCCCTGTGGACCTCCACAACTATGAAAACACCCTGTTCTCTACCCTACTTGCCTGATCTATCCCCCATTGAGCTCACAATCGACCGCATCCACAGGATCCCTAAACCGCGCCATCTAGCAGATATGGTCCCGAGAGATGTGCTCCTGCGCATTCATTTCTACCAAGCCAAGGAACAAAGCCTGTCTAAAGCCTGAGCGCTCAACAACCTTCCTGCTCACTATGCTGATATCCAAATGTATGCAGATCTGTCCCAGCACACACTTCAGATGAGGAGACAGCTGAAAACCGTGACCAAGGCCTTGTCTAACAACAAAATATACAAATGGCGTCACCCTGCAACCATCCCGGTGACGCATAACGGAATCCCTCATACCATTTTCACCATTGAGGGGGCACAAAGCTACTACATTCCTGGGGCATTATCCCGGAGCTTCCAAAAGCCCACTCTGATACCTCGGGGAGGCCCACTTCATCTCACAAGAGCCCCCGCCACACCAGGCACCCTCCTACCAAGATGCACTGACCAAACCTGCCTATGCATGTCTTAAGCTACTACCCTAAATCTGTACCGGCTAACCGCTCGTTTGCTTTTGAGCCTGAACTTTACCCCAAGTTTGCTCAGCAATCGGATATAGTCCGTCCTGCTGATTTGTTTTGACTTCTGTTGCTTCTTGTTTTTCTCTTAGTTTATTTTGTAGTTCTCGTTTTACCGTTTGGACTCTCCTGCACACCCGCAGACTGAACCTCACGTTCCAGACACCGCTTAGCTGATACCCGGGTGATTCCCTTGTGTGCCAACCTCGACTGCACCTACGACAAAGGGGCTAAAGGCCATTTGACCACCACCTTATAACTGTAAGTCAACTCTTTCCATTCTACACCCCTATCTTAGCAACATGTCCTTCAACATTCTATCCTTAAACGCAAAGGGACTGAATCACCCGGCCAAACGCTCTTCCATGTGGAAATCTGCACTTAAATGCTTAAATGCGACATACTTTGCGTCCAGGAGACACGCTTAGTCCAGGACTTGCATCCCTGATGCCAAAACCAGCACTTTCCCCACGTTTTTACATCGTGCTACACGAAGAAACAAAGAGGCGTGCTAATAGCCATCCAAAATAGTTTATTTTCAGTTGCAAAATTGCATTTCTGACCCGGAGTGCCGTTATATTATTTTGTTATGCTTGATCAACAATATCCAGTATACATTGGTATCTCTTTACGCGCCAAACCGATGACAAATGGTGTTCCTTAGGACCATCTTGAAAAAGGCCAAGGGCTTCCAACAGGGTAATCTATTGCTGTGCGGTGACTTTAATCTTGTCTCAGATCAGATCAAGATTTGGACTCTACGGCATGCACCAAGAGGCATGCCTCCCCCTTGAAAAACTTTATTTCCTCGACTTGTTTGATGTATAGAGGTGTTGTCACGCGAGCGAACGCGATTATACCTTTCTTTCCCCGTGTCACAACACCTACTCACGCATAGACCTGTTCCTTTCTGACAGGTCATTGCTCCAAAGGGTATCAGCCTCGGCGATTCATGCCCCCTATTAGTATCACTATCGATACCAAGGCCTCATGCTACTCCGATACTCATGCTGACTAACTCATCCACTTCACTCTCGGGTGTTCAGGAGACGCTAGCTTGTTTCAGCAAAATATCCTATTACAAGGTAAACGAATCCAAATGCCATATTTTAAATCTAGGAGTTAACACCCCCAAAAGTCTACTATTATGACAGTTCCCGTATGCATGGGCGGATCACAGCATCACTTATCTAGGCATTCAATTGACCAAGTCTACCAGGCAACTATTCCACCATAATTATGTCCCCTTTTGCCGCAAACTTCAAGACGAACTACGCAAGCTAGCATCGCAGGAACTGTCATGGACGGGCCTTTAAATTGTTTCACCTACCCCAACTCCTTTATCTCTTCAGAACCCTACCAATTGCCATACCTTTCCAGTACTTCAAATCACTTCAATCTATTCTAACCTATTACACCTGGCAGGGCAATAAGGCTAGATGCACTCACACCGTTCCCATCAAACATCGCAAAGCAGGTGGCACTGGTTATGTGGACTTTCAACATTACTATATGGCCTCTGTTCTCACACAGTCCAGAGAATGGTTCTCACCTGTGCCACACATCACCTGGGGCCAGATGGAATCTGCCCTCATTCCAGGTACAGACTTAGCTTTTATGGTTGCTCTCTACCACCTCCACCACCAAGATTCCTTCATTTGTGTCCCCTACTATGTCAGCCACAGTCAAAGTATGGAACAAATTTGTTCGCCTCTGCCACGGTTACCCTGACAACACTTTTTTGAAAATCCTGATTGCCACGGGCGTCTTAATAGCATCATGGGCCCCTGGGCAAAATAATGCTCTGAGGCCCCGACAATGGAGACATAAAGTAGGTAGGAGGCAGACAAACAGAGCTTCCCATTTTGGGTGGAGCTCCACATTAACTACATGAACAATCATTCTATACAGCAAAGAAACAGTGGGGAAATACTACATACACAAAAGTAACAAAGCTGTCCTGTGCATATAATATATGTGCTAGATTGATGCCTCCCCAGCACTATGGCCCCTCTACATCCCAGATATCCCCCCAGCACTGTAACTATATACCATAAGATACCCCCTCAACATTGTTCCCCCCCCATACACCCTTGATATCCCCCAGCACCATTATTCCATCCATGGCATTCCAAGCCTTTCGGTGCAAACAATGCTGGACAGCTGGGCTCACCATGACACCATCCACAATGCTATTTCCGCAGATGGGCTGTCGGTGCTGCTGACTCAGCAGCCTCCACTCCAGCTCCTACCCCGCAGCCTTCGAGTCCCGAGTAGGGATGAGCCGAACACCCCCGGGTTCGGTTCGCACCAGAACGTTCGAACAGACCGCGGGTTCGCGCGAACATTTCGAACCCCATTGAAGTCTATGAGACCCGAACGTTCGAATTCAAAAATGGTAATTTTAAAGACCAAAATTAAATTAAATGTTGGAAAACGTCGTTCAGAACCCGGGTCTTGCCCCAGGGAACATGTATCAATTGAATTTTTTTTTTTTAAAACGGACGTTTTTTTGCGGAGCAGCCATTTTAATGATGCTTAAAGTGAAAAAAAAAAATCCTTTAAATATCACACCTGCTGGGTGTCTATAGTAGTGGCACGTGTTTAGAAATGTCCCTGCACAACATGAAAGGACCAAAAAAAAAAAGTAATTAATGCTACTTGCGCAAGTTCTGTGTGGCAACATTATGTCGAATATTTTAGCGGTGGTGGGGGGCCATTATTGTTGTGCGAAAGAAAATTTTTAGAAAAAAGGGCACCCCTCAAACATACTGTAATTGGAGCGCAACAAGGAGCCACCTGCAAATTATTGCATCAAAAATTGATATTAGGCGCCCCTGTTAAACAGGGTCTGGAAAATTGTGCCTTGGGCACAACACAACACTTGCAACCCCTCCCAATAACTCCAATTGGAGCGCAACAAGGAGCCACGTACAAATTATTGCATCAAAAATTGTTATTAGGCGCCCCTGTTAAACAGGGGCAGAAAAATTGTGCATTGGGCACAACACAACACTTGCAACCCCTCCCAATAACTCCAATTGGAGCGCAACAAGGAGCCACGTACAAATTATTGCATCAAAAATTGTTATTAGGCGCCCCTGTTAAACAGGGGCAGAAAAATTGTGCATTGGGCACAACACAACACTTGCAACCCCTCCCAATAACTCCAATTGGAGCGCAACAAGGAGCCACGTGGAAATTATTGCATCAAAAATTGTTATTAGGCGCCCCTGTTAAACAGGGGCTGAAAAATTGTGCCTTGGGCACAACACAACACTTGCAACCCCTCACAATAACTCCAATTGGAGCGCAACAAGGAGCCACGTGCAAATTATTGCATCAAAAATTGTTATTAGGCGCCCCTGTTAAACAGGGGCTGGAAAAAATTGTGCCTTGGGCACAACACAACACTTGCAACCCCTCCCAATAACTCCAATTGGAGCGCAACAAGGAGCCACGTACAAATTATTGCATCAAAAATTGTTATTAGGCGCCCCTGTTAAACAGGGGCAGAAAAATTGTGCATTGGGCACAACACAACACTTGCAACCCCTCCCAATAACTCCAATTGGAGCGCAACAAGGAGCCACGTACAAATTATTGCATCAAAAATTGTTATTAGGCGCCCCTGTTAAACAGGGGCAGAAAAATTGTGCATTGGGCACAACACAACACTTGCAACCCCTCCCAATAACTCCAATTGGAGCGCAACAAGGAGCCACGTGCAAATTATTGCATCAAAAATTGTTATTAGGCGCCCCTGTTAAACAGGGGCTGAAAAATTGTGCCTTGGGCACAACACAACACTTGCAACCCCTCCCAATAACTCCAATTGTAGCGCAACAAGGAGCCACGTGCAAATTATTGCATCAAAAATTGTTATTAAGCGCCCCTGTTAAACAGGGGCTGGAAAATTGTGCCTTGGGCACAACACAACACTTGCAACCCCTCCCAATAACTCCAATTGGAGCGCAACAAGGAGCCACGTGGAAATTATTGCATCAAAAATTGTTATTAAGCGCCCCTGTTAAACAGGGGCTGGAAAATTGTGCCTTGGCCACAACACAACACTTGCAACCCCTCCCAATAACTCCAATTGGAGCGCAACAAGGAGCCACGTACAAATTATTGCATCAAAAATTGTTATTAGGCGCCCCTGTTAAACAGGGGCAGAAAAATTGTGCATTGGGCACAACACAACACTTGCAACCCCTCCCAATAACTCCAATTGGAGCGCAACAAGGAGCCACGTACAAATTATTGCATCAAAAATTGTTATTAGGCGCCCCTGTTAAACAGGGGCAGAAAAATTGTGCATTGGGCACAACACAACACTTGCAACCCCTCCCAATAACTCCAATCTGAGCGCAACAAGGAGCCACGTGGAAATTATTGCATCAAAAATTGTTATTAGGCGCCCCTGTTAAACAGGGGCTGAAAAATTGTGCCTTGGGCACAACACAACACTTGCAACCCCTCCCAATAACTCCAATTGGAGCGCAACAAGGAGCCACGTGCAAATTATTGCATCAAAAACTGTTATTAGGCGCCCCTGTTAAACAGGGGCTGAAAAATTGTGCCTTAGGCACTGGTGGCGGAGCCCAGAAACACAACATTTCTTACTAGCTATCAGCAAGAAAAGTGAGGAGGAGAAGGATATTCCATCAGCAGCATAAGAGGACAGTCACTCAGCATCAGCAGTCTAAAAGGGATCCGACATTTCAACAAAAAATATATTATTCATTAATATCAGCATCAGGTGCTTGGTAGCTGGTGTTGATCCAAGCCTGATTCATTTTGATGAAGGTCAGTCGATCAACCGAGCTGGTGGAGAGGCGCACCCTGTGATCAGTGACAAAGCCTCCAGCAGCACTGAATGTCCGTTCTGAAAGAACACTGGATGCAGGGCAAGCCAGTAGCTCAATTGCGTACTGGGCAAGCTCTGGCCAGTGATCCATCCTCAAGACCCAGTAAGCCAGAGGATTTTCGGTGGGGAAGGTGTCCAAGTCGGATCTTGCCCCTAGGTATTCCCGGACCATGTAAAGCAGACGCTGGCGATGGTTGCTGGAACCGGTCAGACCTTGGGGCTGCGGACTAAAAAACTGCCTGAACGCATCGGTCAGACGACCACCTTCTCCACCGCCCCTCCTGTGACTCACGGAAGCCTCAGCAAGAGCCAGGTTTTGGTAATCCCCCCGATTCTGGGAACGTATTGCACAGACCCTTCTGCAAGGCCTCCCGCAGAAGTTTCATCTTCTGCTCCCTCTGCGATGGCAACATAAGGTCCGCAACCTTACGCTTGTAACGTGGATCAAGGAGAGTCGCCAGCCAGTAATGATCCCTCTCCTTAATAGCACGTACACAAGGATCCTTACGCAGGCTTTGCAGAATCAGGGAGGCCATGCAGTGTAGGTTTGCTGAGGCATTCGGGCCACAGTCCTCTGGGTCACTGAGGACGACAGGATCCACAGGCACCTCATCCCAGCCACGTAAAACTCCACGTGCTCCTTGGGACTGTAAATGATCCCTTGAAGACTGCTGCTGCTGAGTGCTAGGCTCCACCTCCATGCTGCTGATACAATCCTCCTCCTCCTCCTCCTCCTCATCCTCTTCCTGTGTGCTAGGTGGGCAACCACTGTCTGGGTAAAGGGGGCCTTGAGAGGTAAGGAAGTCCTCCTCTTCCTCCCTCTGTTCTGCCTCAAGGGCCCTGTCCATTATTCCACGTAGCGTGTGCTCCAACATGTGAATAAGAGGGACAGTCTCACTGATGCATGCACTGTCACTGCTCACCATCCTCGTGGCCTCCTCAAATGGTGACAGGACAGTGCATGCATCCCTGATCAAAGCCCACTGGCGTGGTGAAAAAAAACCTAGCTGCCCTGACCCAGTTCTGCTGCCATATTGGCACAGGTACTCATTGATGGCCCGCTGCTGCGTGTGCAGCCGCTGCAGCATGGCCAACGTTGAGTTCCATCTGGTGGGCATGTCACAAATTAGGCGGTTCTTGGGCAGGTTGTATTCCCTTTGGAGGTCAGTCAGCCGAGCAGTGGCATTATATGACCTCCGAAAATGCACACAGACTTTCCTGACCTGCTTCAGGACATCCTGCAAGCCCGAGTACCTGCCCAAGAACCGCTGCACCACCAAATTGAGGACATGCGCAAAACAGGGCACGTGGGTGAGTTTTCCCTGTCGCAGGGCAGAGAGGAGGTTGGTGCCATTATCGCTGACCACCATTCCAGGCTTCAGCTGGCGTGGCGTCAACCACCTCTCAGCCTGACCCTGCAGAGCTGAGAAAATCTCTTCCCCAGTGTGGCTCCTGTCTCCCAAGCACACCAGCTCTAGCACCGCATGGCATCTCTTGGCCTGCATTCCTGCGTATCCCCTCGTACGCCTACGGAGCACGGCTGGTTCGGAGAAAACATCCCCACAGGAAGAGGCCACAGAGGAAGAAGAAGAGGAGGGGGTGGAGGAAAGAGGTGTGTCACAAGCAGTAGTATTTTTTTGGAGGCGTGGTGGCGGAACAACCTCCAAAACTACTGGACCTTGCCCTGCGTCCTTCCCAGCTGCCAGCAGAGTCACCCAATGTGCCGTAAAAGACAGGTAACGTCCCTGTCCATGCCTGCTGGCCCATGAGTCAGCGGTAATATGCACCTTACCACTGACCGCCCTGTCCAGCGAGGCATAGACATTGCCTTCCACATGCTGGTAGAGAGCCGGAATAGCCTTCCGTGAGAAAAAGTGGCGTTTTGGTACTTGCCACTGAGGTACTGCACATTGCACAAACTCACGGAAGGGGGCAGAATCTACCAACTGAAAAGGTAGCAGTTGAAGTGCTAGCAATTTCGCTAAGCTAGCATTCAACTGCTGGGCATGTGGATGGCTGGGATTGTACTTCTTTCGGCGCTGCAGCAGCTGGGGCAGGGAAATTTGCCTGGTACTATCAGTAGATTGACCGCTACTACTAGCTTGTGACACACCTATTTCTACACCTTCACTGCAGGCTTCAGAAAGGACTGGGGGTCTACTGGGGTTGGAGGTCCCAGAAGGGCAAGGGGGTGTACGCTTCTGTCTTTGGTGTGGGTCTTTCTGGTGTGCTTGCCAACGAGCTGCATGGCAGGTCGACATATGTCTGGACAAGCATGTGGTACCCAGGCGGTTGATGTTTTGGCCACGCGAGATATGCTTGCGACATAAGTTGCAAATAGCAAAGGTACAATCTTGTGGACATGTTTCAAAAAAGGCCCACACCAAAGAACTTTTGCTGTACCGGTCAGACACAGCAGCGCCATGCACAAACGCCGTAGATGTGCGCTGTAATGCAGTGGGTGTGACCTTAAGCTGACCCCTGGAGGGCATCCTGCCTCTTTGGAGATGTGCCTATGCCTCGTCGTCCTCCTCCTCCTCCTCCTCTCTCCTATCAGGCACCCAGGTAGAGTCAGTGACCTCATCATCCCCTCCCTCCTCATCACTGTCAACAACCTGGCAGTATGCTCCAGCTGGGGGAACATCATCACTGACAAATTGCTGTCCCTCTCGGCCACCCCCTCTCCCTGGGCTCACATCAATGCCTTCCATCAGTGTTCCGTCATCGGAGTCTTCAAAACGCTGCGCATCTTCCTGCAGCATGTACCCCACACTGTGTTGAAACAGTTCGGGGGACTCCTCAGGAGGACATGGTGGTAGTAGGGAAGTATTGTGTGAAGCCATTGTGCAGAGGGAAGAGGACGGCTTGGCAGCTGCTTTGCCAGATAAACTTTGATCTGTCTGTGTGAGAGAGGATGAGGAGGATGAGGACGGCTTGGTCATCCACTCTACTAATTCCTCTGCATGTTGAGGTTCAACACGGCCAGCTACCGAAAAGAATGACGAGCGGCCACGGCCACGGCCACGGGCTGAAGAGGATGCACCACATCCACTACCAGCGTTACCTCTACATGCAGAGCCTGCTTGCCCTCCTGACTCTCTGCCTCTCTTTGTTCTCCTTCCAGACATATTGAAGTGCTCAGGTGGTATGTAACAGCACAAGCGGAGTGACACCAAATGCGCTCAGGTGGTATATAGGAGCACACGTACAGTGGCACTATCTGTGCTCAGGTGGTATATAGGAGCACACGTACAGTGGCACTATCTGTGCTCAGGTGGTATATAGGAGCACACGTACAGTGGCACTATCTGTGCTCAGGTGGTATATAGCAGCACACGTACAGTGGCACTATCTGTGCTCAGGTGGTATATAGCAGCACACGTACAGTGGCACTAACTGTGCTCAGGTGGTATATAGAAGCACACGTACAGTGGCACTATCTGTGCTCAGGTGGTATATAGGAGCACACGTACAGTGGCACTATCTGTGCTCAGGTGGTATATAGGAGCACACGTACAGTGGCACTATCTGTGCTCAGGTGGTATATAGGAGCACACGTACAGTGGCACTATCTGTGCTCAGGTGGTATATAGCAGCACACGTACAGTGGCACTAACTGTGCTCAGGTGGTATATAGGAGCACACGTACAGTGGCACTATCTGTGCTCAGGTGGTATATAGGAGCACACGTACAGTGGCACTATCTGTGCTCAGGTGGTATATAGGAGCACACGTACAGTGGCACTATCTGTGCTCAGGTGGTATATAGGAGCACACATACAGTGGCACTATCTGTGCTCAGGTGGTATATAGCAGCACACGTACAGTGGCACTAACTGTGCTCAGGTGGTATATAGGAGCACACGTACAGTGGCACTATCTGTGCTCAGGTGGTATATAGGAGCACACGTACAGTGGCACTATCTGTGCTCAGGTGATATATAGGAGCACACGTACAGTGGCACTATCTGTGCTCAGGTGGTATATAGCAGCACACGTACAGTGGCACTAACTGTGCTCAGGTGGTATATAGGAGCACACGTACAGTGGCACTATCTGTGCTCAGGTGGTATATAGGAGCACACGTACAGTGGCACTATCTGTGCTCAGGTGGTATATAGGAGCACACGTACAGTGGCACTATCTGTGCTCAGGTGGTATATAGGAGCACTTGTACAGTGGCACTATCTGTGCTCAGGTGGTATATAGGAGCACTTGTACAGTGGCACTATCTGTGCTCAGGTGGTATATACCAGCACACGTACAGTGGCACTAACTGCGCTCAGGTGGTATATACCAGCACACGTACAGTGGCACTATCTGTGCTCAGGTGGTATATAGGAGCACACGTACAGTGGCACTATCTGTGCTCAGGTGGTATATAGGAGCACACGTACAGTGGCACTATCTGTGCTCAGGTGGTATATAGGAGCACACGTACAGTGGCACTATCTGTGCTCAGGTGGTATATACCAGCACACGTATAGTGGCACTAACTGCGCTCAGGTGGTATATAGGAGCACACGTACAGTGGCACTATCTGTGCTCAGGTGGTATATACCAGCACACGTACAGTGGCACTATCTGTGCTCAGGTGGTATATAGGAGCACACGTACAGTGGCACTATCTGTGCTCAGGTGGTATATAGGAGCACACGTACAGTGGCACTATCTGTGCTCAGGTGGTATATAGGAGCACACGTACAGTGGCACTATCTGTGCTCAGGTGGTATATAGGAGCACACGTACAGTGGCACTATCTGTGCTCAGGTGGTATATAGGAGCACACGTACAGTGGCACTATCTGTGCTCAGGTGGTATATAGGAGCACACGTACAGTGGCACTATCTGTGCTCAGGTGGTATATAGGAGCACACGTACAGTGGCACTAACTGCGCTCAGGTGGTATATACCAGCACACGTACAGTGGCACTAACTGCGCTCAGGTGGTATATAGGAGCACACGTACAGTGGCACTATCTGTGCTCAGGTGGTATATACCAGCACACGTACAGTGGCACTAACTGCGCTCAGGTGGTATATAGGAGCACGCGTACAGTGGCACTATCTGTGCTCAGGTGATATATAGGAGCACACGTACAGTGGCACTATCTGTGCTCAGGTGGTATATAGGAGCACACGTACAGTGGCACTAACTGTGCTCAGGTGGTATATAGGAGCCCACGTACAGTGGCACTATCTGTGCTCAGGTGGTATATAGGAGCACACGTACAGTGGCATTAACTGCGCTCAGGTGGTATATACCAGCACACGTACGGTGACCCCAAATGCGCTCAGGTGGTATGTCACAGCACACGTACGGTGACCCCAAATGCGCTCAGGTGGTATGTCACAGCACACGTACGGTGACCCCAAATGCGCTCAGGTGGTATGTCACAGCACACGTACAGTGAGCCCAAATGCGCTCAGGTGGTATGTCACAGCACACGTACGGTGAGCCCAAATGCGCTCAGGTGGTATGTCACAGCACACGTACGGTGACCCCAAATGCGCTCAGGTGGTATTAAACAGCACACGCACAGTCAGAGCGACTGCGTTTCTGTGCAATTCAATAGCCCACTTGCATTAACAGCAACTGCCTTTCTGTGCAAATAAATAGCACTCGTGCAGTAACAGTTAATGCGTCTATGTGCAATGAACTAACACGTGTACACTAACACGTTAGAGCATCAAGCACAATCTCCTGCCTTACAGATACTAATAGCAGAACTAGCTAAGCTATACAGTTTATAAATATATTGACAACTCCTAGGGATGTCAATATATTCTCTACAAACTGTACATTTAACTATACTAACTAGTAGCTTCCCTGATCTATCTATCTATCTATCTGAAAAGACACTGTGTCTCTATCTATCTATCTATCTATCTATCTATCTATCTATCTATCTATCTCTCTCTCTCTCTCTGTCTGTCTGACTTCTCTCTCTGAAAGCAAGCCGGAACACACTACACAAGGCCGCCCGGGAGGCGGCCTTTTATAGTGTGGGGCGTGTGCTAAAGCCCTGAGCCCTAATTGGCCAAAGCACCCAGGCTTTGGCCAATTAGGTCTCTTCGTTTTTTGGGCGCTGTGATTGGCCAAGCATGCAGGGTCATGGTGCATGCTTGGCCAATCATCAGCGCGCAACGCCGCAGTGAATTATGGGCCGTAGCGTGTCATTCGAATTTGGCGCGAATAACCCGATTTGTTCGTTTTCGACGAACAATCGAGCGGCCGATGTTCGATGCGAACATGTGTTTGCATCGAACGCGAAGCTCATCCCTAGTCCCGAGCATTCAAGCTGCATGGGGTGGGGTCAGAGCATCACTGGTGCTCTGGCCCCATCCCTCCCTGCTGGCTGTGAAATAGGTATTGTTCTGCACAGCATGGTGCACCGCTGCCAGCCTGCCTCCCCTGTGTATCCATTACTCTCAGTGCCATCATGGGGCCCCCAATTTGGGGACAGTGTGGGCTCAAGGACCAGCTGCTTTGGGAAAAGTGCAGGGGCCCCCCAGCTGGGGCCCCTGGGCAGTGCCCTCTCATTAAGACAGCCCTGGCGATTGCGACCCTACAAACATAGCATAGATATGATATCTTACAAACATTGGCGTGAAAAGAGCATCTTGTATATAAATGACATTTTCTTCAGGGGAAGCTCAAAACGTTTCTTGACATAGAAAAAGATAATTTACCCAATACTGATATATACCTATATCTCCGAACAAAGCACTACCTACTGTAGATACACCTCCTCCTTGGAAACGCAAGAACCCTCCCTCCACCCTGAAAGGTATCTCGCTCTTCTATAATGTTATCCAGCAAAAGAACACCTTTACCAAATCAGCCCCCCCTGCTCAAGTGGGAATCAGATCTAGGTTGTTCCTATTCCACCCAACAATGGGATAAGGCCTGCAAATCCACGTATACAGTTACCAGTTGTACTACCCTTTGGGAACTGTCTACTAAGATCTCACAAAGATGGTATTTGACTCCCGACAGAGTATCTAGATTTGGAGAGTTGCAGAGTGATAGGTATTGGAGACAATGTGGGCTTAAAGGGACTCTGCTCCATACATTATGGAGCTGCCCCATACTGGAAAACTTCTGGACATCAATTTTCCATATGATTTCCGACACCTCTCACTCGGTAAACACCCCCCAACCTGGGTTGGCTCTTCTTTCACTCGGATTTCTGGTCCGATCGAGACACACTGTCCTACACATATTGTTGTCTGCTGGCTATGTATCACAAGGAAATGGGAAAAAAACCCTACCTCCCACCATTGGAGAAGTAATACAAACTACCCAATTGCACTTCACATATGATAAGACATTGGCTGTCAGGGATGTGAACAGAGAAAGCGCTGCCAGTAAATGGCATTCATGGTTAACCTGGTACAATAAGAACTCTGACTCCACTTGCTCTACCTTGAGAGATATTGATTCTGAGGTGATGTCTGGTTTAGATTAGTAAGGGGGGGGGGGCTGGCTTGGGCTTTGGGCACAGTCTTGAACCCATGTGGGGGTGCCTGGAGCTAGAGACCTCCTCTCGAATGTATTCTCGAACATATCTTGATTTCTGCTATTGTTAGCAACTGAGAACTACTATTGTAAATCCTGAATTGTTACCATCTATTATGTGTGTGGCGTTGTTTTACCACCACAAAATGCTCTTGTTTTATCTCGTGTCGCTTTAATTCAGCAATTTTGAATGTAAGTTGAAAACCTTAATATAAATCTATTGATGAAAAAAGAAAACAGTGGTAAGATAATCTGAGCTTTGTGATGTGCATTATCCTGCTGGAAGTAGCCATCAGAAGATGGGTACACTGTAGTCATAAAGGGATGGACATGATCAGCAACAATACTCAGGTAGGCTGTGGCATTTAAACAATGCTCAATTGGTATTAAGGTGCCCAAAGTGTGCCAAGAAAATATCCTCCACACCATTACACCACCACCAGCCTGAAACGTTGATATAAGGCAGGATGATCCATAATTTCATGTTGTTTATACCAAATTCTGACCCTACCATCTGAATGTCACAGCTGAAATTGGGACTCATCAGACCAGGCAACGTTTTTACAATATTCTATTGTCCAATTTTGGTGAGCCTCCGTTTCCCTTTTCTTAGCTGACAGGAGTGGAGCCCAGTGTGGTCTTATGATGTGGTAACCCATATGTTTCAAGGTTCCATGTGTTGTGCGTTCAGAGATGGTATTCTGCAGGGCCGATCCTAGGATCACAGATGCCTGGGTGCAGAAATATTTCTCGCGCCCCCACATGGGTGTAGTCATCTTACTATCTCCTCCCCTTTACACATGTTTCTATGGCTACGACTCAAACACAGAGATGCTCCCCTATGAAAGTCTTCATTAGTGTCCCCCATCAGAACCTCCCAGCTGGTGTCCCCCATCAGCCCCCTCCCCACAGCAGGTGTCCCCCATCAAAGGCTCCCCACAGCAGGTGTGCACAGGATGATTGGCAGCAGCTCCGGCCAACCCAGAAGCCTCTCACCACACCGCCTATGGGAGAAGAGCCGACACACGCAGAGGGGGCGGGGCAGACAGGAGACTGCTCCATGCACACTAGACTTAATTAGTGGAGCCTAGTACCAGAACATGTTCTGGTACTAGGCTCCGCTGTGGTACCCAGCCCGGATTCCAGGTACAGTAGGAGGTATGCGCTCTTGTTAGTTGCCAGCGAAGAGAGCAAGCGGGATGGGGAACCGCATGCCCTCTGCCTCTGGACACAGACAAGGAGGAGGGAGGGGAGCACTTTTGAGCTTCGGCGCCCCCACCTCTGCGGCGCCTGGGTGCGGAGCACCCCCTGCACCCTGCCTAGGATCGGCCCTGGTATTCTGCATACCTTGGTTGTAACCAGTGGTTATTTGAGTTGGCCGAGACCGGAAGTTCATATGTTTACAACGCTGACGATTCTCTGCTTTATTGTAAGTGTGATTTTTATGTTTAATAAATTCCCCCCTTTTTTAACCTACTGCACTATGGATCGCTCCTTTCTCTCCTCTATGTTATTGTAAGCTGGTGTGAGGAGGCTGGCCGTGTTTGGAGCTGTGGATCTATGGGTTATTGGATCACATCAGAAACTTGTGTGTGTAAGCCTGCTGTTCATGTAAAAATCAGAAGCTGGGACGGCAATGAGAAGAGAGCAGTAATCAGTACTGAAGAGATATTGCAGCAAAGCTTTTAATTTAGCCTATTAGGGTGAGAGGCTGCGGGAAACTGTTTTTAGCACCTGCACTGGAAGAAACAGCACCTGCACTTTTGTAATCACCGTGGTCCTGTGAAGATTGCCTGCTTGCACTTTTGGAGTTTATTGCACATCATTATGAAATATGAACTTTTTTGAAGAATTTATTTTGTACCAGACTTTTCCACTTTTGCACTTTTATGCACATTGATTTTTGTCAGTTGCACATTTATATATTTATTTACTGGATTTTTATCCACCTGTCTTATTTGGGTTACTGATTGTCTATTTCACTTTTTTTTCACACTTGTCCATTTGGTTTACTTTTGCACTGGAATTGCATGTTTTGGATTTGTTTAGACATTTTATTAACTGATCAGTTTTTATTTCATTTTATCAATTATCCTACTGTTCACCCATTTAGCTACATAGTTATTCAGTCAGTGAGCACCCCCTACCACCTTCTTTTTATTATTGCTATCTATGTGCGAATATTTTTAGGTGGCGGCTTCTGCTATTTATTTTAGGTTTCAGATTACCGTATTTATCGTGCTCTCCCGCGCATAGTGCGCACCCCTGATGTGGACCTGTAAAAAAATTTTTTTAGTACTTTTAGTACTTACCGTTTTGGTGTCTTGCGAGGCGTCCATCGTCCGGTCCGGTGTCCGTCTGCGGCTTCCATGGTGTCCTCCCGGCTTCTTCAGTGCTCCGGCGAGTCGAATCCCCGCTTCCCGCACTCAGTTTGAACGCCTCCGCCGACATATACCGAGTGCAGTACACTCGGGTACATTCGGCCAGGCTCGGCTTCGCTTGTGCTCACGCTCTGTGACGTTTATGCGTGAGCACGAGCAAAGCCGAGCCTGGCCGAATGTACCTGAGTGAACTGCATTTGGTATACGTCGGTGGCTCAGTTCAAACTGAGCGCGGAAAGCGGCTATCGGCGTATATCGCGCACCCACAATTTTCCCCTTATTTTATGGGGAAAAAAGTGCGCGGTATACGCCGATAAATATGGTATTTCCCTTTGGTAGGCGCATTAGTTCCCCACTTTTTTAATACATGGTTATTTGAGTTATTGTAGCCTTTCCATCATCTCAAACCAGTTTGCCCATTCTCCTCTGACATCAACAAGGCACTGCATATTTTCTCTTTTTCGGACCATTCTCTGTAAACCTTAGAAATTAAAGTAATCACTACAATATACAATCAATATTAAACTGTATAACTGTTTTTCCGAAAATATAGTTACGGATTCCCTCTATCTAATGCATACATGTATTTACTTGTCGATTCCTATAATTAGCTAATGTATTAAGACTCTGATAAGCACAATGATATAAGGTTATCTATGATAGTAAACACGCTGCTTAGTAAAACAATATCTTTCATTTATTTCCCAGGAAAATCGGAATATACCAATATCAAAAAGTATAACAGCAGAACATGAAAAATACTTATCACAACCCTCTAGACATAGTGTCATCGGCTGGGCTCAAGGTGACAAAAGAGGCTTAGGCCAAAGCCAGGATACAAAAAGGGACAATGTCTTTTTTGTGTATATGTTTATACATTCATTTACACTCAATCATAACCACCCCCACTTGCCTCCTGTCCAATAAGATATTGCCAAGAGGTAGTCCTTTTAATATATTATATTGGCCTCTAGGGGCGGTATTGTCTATGTATCATGTTTATGAGCATTGGGCCGTATTCGGTGTTAGCTAGCCCTTGTTTTCTTTGAAGCCTGAAATCACACATATCACACCAGGTGGGCTTGAGCCAAGCCCTTGTTAAAGTGGAGGTTCACCTAAAAAAAATGTTTATCATTGCATTTAGGCTATTTAGTAGAATGAGAGTCGGCGTTTGTTTTTTAAAAATGCTAGCGGGACATACCTTTTTCTATATAGATGATCAACACGGCTTTCAGGTATGGTCGTCAGGACTGGGCGTTCCTAATTGATTGACAGGCATCCCGACGACGCATACAGCGCGTCAGGAGACAAAGAAGCCGAACGTCGGTGCGGCTCTATATGGCGCCTGCGCACTGACGTTCGGCTTCTTTTGGCTACTCGTGACCTGCTGTATGCGTCGGTCGGGATGCCTGTCAATCAATTAGGAACGCCCAGCCCCAACGACCATACCCGGAAGCCGCGTTGATCATCTATATAGAAAAAGGTATGTCCTGCTAGCATTTTTAAAAAACAAACACCGATTCTCATATTACTAAATAGCCTAAATGCAATGATAAAGCATTTTTTTTAGGTGAACCTCCACTTTAAACTTGCTAGCTTTCAGATTCTGATATGCTACAAAGCTTTGATGTTAACTGGTTACATTCCAATTTGGGGGCCATTATCCTTCAAGGAGTGAAATTCCAGACACCTGGTTGAAACAACCAGAAAGAAAACTCCATAGTTCTTATTTAAAACACATCTTGTATTATAAAATAAACATGTTGCCTTCCAACAGAAATGGTTGTGCGTGAAAATCCCAGTATATCAGCAGTTTTTGAAATACTATTACAAGCCAGTCTGGCACCAACAAGCCAAGTTTTAAGTCATTTAAATCTCTTTTCTTCCCAATTCTGATACTCGGTTTGAACTTCAGCAAGTCATCTTCACCATGGCTATATGCCTAAATGCATTGAGTTTCTGCCATGTGATTGGCTGATTAGCAATTTGTTTTAACAAGCAATTGAACAAGTGTACCTAATAGTGGCCGGTGAGTGTGTATAAGTCAGGTGTGTAATAAGAACACACTGGGTTCTGACAAATCTGCCCACTGTTGAGGTCACTCTCTGGACATGGTCAGAATGCATTTCAGCGAGCTAATCTCCTTCCTCGGCCTTATCCTCAGGTGAAAGAGAAAGTTGCCTCCCCTGGTCCACGTAACAGTGGGGATAACTTTTCATGTGCTGTGATACAAAGTATCGTGGCCATGGCATATGCACACTGCATCTTCTGGCTTTATAGATTAAGGGACAGCAGTGGGGGGGGGGGCTTCAGTAAAAGTGTGGCCAAGAACATGTGTATGTGTAAGCAACATGTGTAAAGAAGGTTTTGGCATTGGGCAGTGGTGTTATTAGCAATTGACTTCACTTGCTGCTAGAAGTACTCTTATGGTTAAGAAAACGATAGAAAAAAACGATTGTCTGTGGGGAAATCCATTGGTCCATTGTCGTAGTGTTTTACGTCACCGCGTGGGACACGATCGGATTTTTAACCAATGGTGTGTAGGCAAGACTGATGAAAGTCATCTTCATCGGATATCCGATGAAAAAATCCATCGGATTAGATTCCATCAGATATCCAATCGTGTGTACAGGGCATAAAGGGTTGGTCCTCCAAACGAAAATATCATTTTTTGGTAGATGCTGGAGAGTTAAAGCTATTAATCAGATCTCGTGAGTTCCCATGTGCAGCTATCACAGAGCGGCTCCTATTCTCCAGGATGGATTTGTAATTGATTTTATATTACAGTGAATGCAAAATATAAAGCATAAACACCCAAAGATGCTCATACACACTCTGCACTCCTAGGTTCAGTCAAACATGGGCTCAATTCACTAAGCTAAAATTATTCTCATTTGCCGTAATGATCTTTATTTTCATCAATGGAAGATAAAAATAAGTTACTGGGCTAAAAGTAATGAACCTCATGGGAAATAATGCAAGCCTTATTGCTTAGTAAATAGAACCTGAACTAGATTCCTCAAGAAATATAAGAAGCTGGTGGTGGATGAGTGATTCTACTGGGCTCCATATGCAACTGACACATTATTTTTTGGGAGTGCTGTCTGTGCTGTCATTTTGTAAATGTGTGATGCATAGTAGTTATCGTAAACATTCCACAGCATGATGCACTAATTTGCAAACACTCATCCATGCAGAGAGTTTTCTCTTTGATCCTGAGAAAACACATAGGCTGCCATTGCCGAGCAATTATTTTCAAAATGTTTTCTGCCAGCTATTACTGTACATTAAAGCTGAACCAGTGTCATATTAAGGTGGGTTACTCAGGGTGCAAACACACTGGGGATGCTGGGGGATCATCCACAGCACCCTTAGCTAGTTTGTGACCGATGCTTCCAGGCAGGGCCGGACTTATCATTGGGCTTGACTGGGCTCAAGCCCATGGGCCCCACCCAATAGGGGGCCCCTCTAAAAAATGGGGATGTCTGCTAAAGGGAAGAGAGCCGACACATTCCGTGCACAGATGAGAGTCGCCCCTCCTGCTCCCCGCCCCGCTCAACAACTTTAATGCCCCCCCGCTCAACAACTTCAATTTGCCCCCCCGCTCAACAACTTTAATGCGCATCCCCCCCGCCCCCGCTCAACAACTATGATCCCCCCCCTCGCTCCAGGGGGCCCCTTTAACACTCAAGCCCAGGGGCCCCCACCACACCCTAAGTCCTGCCCTGCTTCCAGGACAGCGGGAGATCAGGGTGGGAGAAGTCGTCTCTTCTCCGCTCATATGAGAGAGCAGAGTCTTGGACTTCCTCTCACTTTGTGCTCCCGCTGGCCATCTGGTGAGTTTGGGAAGGCGATAGGGCTTGATCTGTACCTATTGGGGTTCTGCACCAAGTGGGGAAGGATAGAGGGTGCTTGTACTGAGATATTCTGTATTGTGGAGGAAGGGGATGTTGTCTATGTAGCGCTACCTTTGCAAGGGCCATTGTTTTCACATCCCAAGCGATCCCACTAGTGCAATTGCAGCCAACTACAGAAAAGCATCTATTCCTCTGGCTCAATAAATAGTCTGGGGTTGCTATTTGTATTTTTTGCAGAGTAGCTTGGATAGGATTTGAAGCTGTGGGTTACTCCAAAATTCCTAACAGTTATAACTGGACACCTTCCTCTCTGAGGCTACTTCTTAGAACAGTCCCTCAATCGATTCTCAGGGAACTGGACAGCATTGAGTTACCACTGACAATGCCCCAGGCCAGGACTAAGCCTAATCAAAATTGCACCAAGGGGTTAAGAGCAGCACAGTTACCCAGGTTATGCTGTGATATCTGTACTCATAAGTTCATAATATAATGCTATCCCTGTAGGAACCGTTCGAATACTCTCTTGTTTTATCTCTTCAGCCAGGTACGCAGTATTCTCCACAGCGACGCACACACTAAAGCCCTGTACACGCGGTCAGTTTGTCTGATGAAAACGGACCGATGGACCGTTTTTATCAGACAAACCGATTGTGTGTAGGCCCCATCGGTGAAAAAAAAATAGAACATGTTTTAAAATTTTCCTATGGTTAAAAAAACTGATAGAAAAAATTATCGTCTCTGTGGAACTCCATCGCAAAAAAATCCACGCATTGTCAGAATCAAGTCGACGCATGCTCGGAAGCATTGAACTTAATTTTTCTCTGCACGTCGTAATGTTTTACATCACCGCATTGGATACGATGAGATTTTTGACTGATGGTGTGTAGGCAAGACTGATGAAAGTCGGCTTCATCGGATATCCGACAAAATCCATTGGATTAAATTCCATCAGATATCCAATCGTGTGTACAGGGCATAAGGCTTGTTTCTTGAATAATTAGTCTAGGGCATGGGTCTTCAAACTACGGCCCTCCAGTTGTTCAGGAACTACAATTCCCATCATGCCTAGTCATGTCTGTGAAGGTCAGTATGTTACAATGCCTCATGGGATGTGTAGTTCTACAACAGCTGAAGGGCCGTAGTTTGAGGATCCCTGGTCTAGGGGCTTTGGTTGTTTTTGATGATTTATTTGAGAACTTGAATAGGGAAGGGCAGATAGTGGGATACTCCAGATTCAACTAATTATAAGGAGGACAACGGCTTCAAATTGACTGTGGAATTCATGTTTGCAGCAACATGTATGCACTAAGCAGGCTACACACTGAGCCATGAGGGGGTAGTAAAGAACAGTCAAAAGACCTGCATAACAAGATAATGAAACTTTAGAAAGATGGAAAGAGATATAAAAACTTTAAAAAGGTATCTAAAGCTTGAATATTTCTTTAATTGCTCTTTTAACCTGTGTGCCACCATCTGTGTCTGTACCAAGGCCAAACATTCTAGGGCAGTGATGGCGAACCTTGGCACCCCAGATGTTTTGAAACTACATTTCCCATGATGCCCCAGCACTCTGCATTGCAGTTGGGCATCATGGGAAATGTAGTTCCAAAACATCTGGGGTGCAAAGGTTCGCCATCACTGTTCTAGGGTATGTAAACTTTTTATCGGGGCCAGTTGGGTGATCTCTGTTTTAAGATTTAAAAAGATCATAATAAATGGCTTCATGTGATTGCTATCCTTAAATAAAAGACAGTTTTTTGGCATGATCAGTCATATTTTCAATATTAATGCCAACATTTCACAATTTCTGCCAGGGTATGCAAACGTTTGAGCACAACTGTAGATTCATCCAGTATATACATACAGTACACTTCTCTTCTACCCTCAGCACAGACTTGCTTGTAGAACTACAGCTCCCAGGACCAGCTAGCACTGACAGTTTTGAACCAACACAATCTCAGTCAGATCCAAATGAATGCCTTTTGCAGACAAGGACCGCAAGCCCCTTTAGTAGTGTAGAAAAAAGAAGGTTCTTTGGTGCTAGCTGTCCTAATCCTGTGGCTACTGATCCCAGTACCACCTCTTCAGGCACTGCCAGCCCGGCTGCAGCTGCCACTTTCTGCCCTCCTGGCTATTTCTCCACAGTCTTCCTGACTGCTTGCACCGAGTTCCTTGAGGCATGCCTCTCAGTCCTCTAACTGCAACACTCACTAGCCCTCTTGGCTATCTTCCTTACTGTGGGTTTTCTGGCAGTGTCCTTCTTCTGTCCTCCCCTTGCTCCCGTGGCTCCTGTTCAGGATCCCTGTGTGTCATGAAGAGGGGTCCCTTCCGCACCCAAGCCCAGGCCTAAGTTCACCCCCCCAAACTACTCTCAAAGGCCTCCAACAGCCTAAAGCTCTATCTTTCCCCCAAACTCCACGCTACTCAAGCTGGCCTGACCCTGAGTTTTTGAGGGGGCCTGCCCTCTGACAACCCATCTGTCGGGGATTGGTCAGGGCCTTCAGAATACTCTAGCCAGCTCCACCCAGACTCCTCCCAACTGCTTCTGGAATCTTTTCCAAGTTTCCAGCAAGCAGGGAAGAGTCACCAGAGATGCTGCTGAGTTATCCAGCCCTCCCCGAGTCACTCAAAATCCTGACCCAGAAAAACACACAGGCAAGCCTGACAATGCTAGCTAAAATACTAAATTTAGGACTCTAGCCATGCTAGGGGGTGCTACACTCTGGTACCCCTCAGCAGGATCTGGTACATCTAACACATGGCCTCACAATTCTCCTCCGAGCTACAGTGTGTCGACCAATCCGCCATCTCATCTTCCAAGGACCTGAATTCTGCCTGCAGTCTGGGGGGACACCAATCTGTGGCCCGGTCTCACGTTATTTCCTTATGGCTCACCTGAGGGCACATCTCCATCCTGCACTGTCTCCTTCCAGGTGGGGTCAGCAGAGCACATAGGTTCCGGCATTTCAGGGGCATTGTCTGGTTCCTGCTGGGCAGTTTTAGCAGTTACCAGGTCCCCGACTGAGCTGCAGACCATGGCAAATCTCCAACTCTCTTTCCCAATGCCACTGATTTTCGCAGGGGAGTTACCAGGCTCCAACTCAACCCCATCTTGCGCCGAAGAGTCTGGACTTTCACAGCTGTAATTGGCATCTAATTGCAGGTCCACACAGTAGTACTGCTCGCTGGATACAAGCCGAGTTAGCGGCTCATTGCAATGCCCACACTGGACCCAGGCACTGACCACCACATACGGCATTCAGGACACAGCAGGCATATTTGTTCCGTTCCCTCGATCAACCTAAGGACAAATTCCCTGCAATGCTTCAATCGGACACCAGTGTCCGCTCCTGCAGATCAGGCAACCGGGTCAGCGCTGGATACACACCAGCACTCTCTGCCATCTTGCTCCTCTCTACTAGCAGGGTATCCTGGATCTCCTTTGGGGTGTAGCTCCACCCCCAAGCTTCCAGACAGGCTGGCACCTGCAGAGCTGGTAAGCAGGCCTTTTCCCGTGCTTGCTGCTGTAATCCATTGTTGGCTGTACTGAAGTTTGCAGGCCCACTGACGCTTTTGAACTTGTCTAAACATGCCGCTTGGCAAGAACTGTGCCCGAGCACCTGGGAGCAGATGCCCGCTAATTTGTCCTGTGGTTACCTGGGGTAACAATTTGGCACATATCTCACTGTGATGAGCAGGGTTGGGACAGTCCCTCCCTCAGGCACCCACTGGCTTACCCCAATCAACACGGGCAACTGTCAATTTGTCCAGCAATAGCAGATTGCTGGACATAGCTGTAATCCATGGGCGCGATCGCCCGCTGTGATTGCCATGGGTGCCAGCACATGGTAAGATTACTGGATAGTATGTTTAAATATAAGTGTCTGTCCCAGCTGTTTTGGGGCAACTGGGTAAGCAGGGCAGCAATAACTTGAGAGGCAGCTTCCTCTGGTTGGTATGGACAATGGTACTTGATTTTTTAAGTTACAGTCACAAACAGGCCGAGCACATAAGTTCTTCCCTAGTTCAACCCCTATGTGATCTTTTTGTGGAACAGGGCACAATTCCCTGGCTCAGTAAAAAAACGCTGGTTGCTATAAGCAACGGGTGGCAGGTTGACCGTGGGTAGATATCCCAGATGACTCCCACATATGTAGTGCTACCCCCCCTTAAGGAGCTGCTGTGAATATTGGTATCTCCCAACCTGTACAGCCAGGCAGCTTTGCAGCTTTGTTTTGTTGTTTTTATTAGGGGGAATTAAACTTGGATGCGGTAAGGGTTCTTATGAGATACCCACTTGATCAGAAAATAAATCTTATACAATCTATATACATCCAGTATATAGACACTTCTCTTCTACCTCTGGCAAAGACTTGCTTGTAGAACTAGTCTACACCTCCCAGGACCAGCTAGCACAGACAGTTTTGATCCAACACAATCTCAGTCAAATCCAAGTGAATGTCCTTTGCAGGCAGGGGCCGTGGGCCCCTTTAGTAGTGTAGCAAAACGAGAGGTCTTTGGTGCTAGCTGTCCTATTCCGGTGGCTACTGATCCCAGTACCACCTCTTCAGGCACTGCCAGCCTACCTGGCTACAGCTGCCAATTTTACTAGCCCTCCTGGCTACTTCTCCACAGTTCTCCTAGACTGACTCTACATCCATCTCAGTCTGCTTGCACCCAGTCCATTCAGTCATGCCCCTCAGTCCTCTGAATGCAACACTCACCAGCCTTCTTGGTGGTCTTCCTCTCTGGAGATTTTCCTAGCAGTGTCGTCCTGCTGTCCTCTCCTTGCTCCCATGCCTCCTGGTCAGGATCCCCCTGTGTGTCATGAAGAGGGGTCCCTTCCGCACCCGATCCTAGGCCTAAGTTCACTCCGCCCAGACTGCGGAGCTACTCTCAAAGGCCTCTGACAGCCTAACAATCCATCTCCATCTTCCACCCAAACTCCACGCTGCCCCAGCTGGGCTGACCCCGAGTATTTGAGGGGGCATGCCCACTGCCAACCCATCTGTTGGGGATTGGTCAGGGCCCTCAGAATAGGCAGCCAGCTCCTCCTAGACTCCTCCCAACTACTTCCGGAATCTTCTCCAAGTTTCCAGGAAGCAGGGAGGAGTCACCAAAGAAGCTGCGGCTGAGTCGTCCAGCCCTCTCTGAGTCACTCAAAACCCTGACACATACGTATCTGTAATACTCATGCCTGTGGTTTTGTCAAAAAAGCATATGTAGCGCCCATGTACTTCTAAATATGTGATAAGTGAAAAGAAAATTGCGCGTACCATATATACAAAAATAGAGATAAAGCTGCGATTCAAAAATGTTATACAACATAAAATAGACTAGAAAAAGGGGGGGAATCGCGCTAAACGTGAGACAATGCCTAGTGATGGCACAATATATTGTCAAAAAATATAATGTGAAATACAAAACCAAAATTGCTATTAGTGAAGTCCACAAAATAAAATTATATATGTACAAAAAAACCTTATAGGTCAAACGTGAACAAGAGGGGTTAAGTTCTTGATGTTGGTCAAAGGTCCATCTGTGCAGCCAATGATGCTGGATTTTGATACGCAAAAACGTGAAAAGAAAAAACCAATGTCCCGTTACCACTCACGAAGGTCTTGCACTTGTAGAATTTCAATATGTAGTGACAATACCGGAAAGAAAAGAAAAAACTTTCATAGTGTGATACCGTTATAAATAATATCCACCCGTGAAAGATAGCTATATAATAGACAGGAAGCAGTGACAACCCTTCACCATGGAGCACAGTTCACACTGACCCTTACCAGATAGTATGACCCTCTTGAGGTCAAAAACAGCCTTAACGATGGTGAATATGAACTTCGCTTTACAACATCATGTTTTCCTCGGTGAGAAAAAAAGAAAGACTTTTCATAGTGTGGATTGCATGGAATCTGATCACAATCACCCGTGGAAAAAACAACAAATACTGTGAGGGAGAGGAGTGCTGGTACCACCACCGAATGCACACACTGACCCTTACCAGATAATGAGATCCACTCTAGGATCAATATAGGCAGCAAGGAGGTGAAATCACTGTTTATATTGTATCAGAGACCAATCCTCGATGAGTAACAGCATGGAAACAAAGGGAAACTAAAATAGTGTAAATCCGTAAAAAAAATTATTCTAAAAAGCCAAAAAAACGCACTTACAAACAGATGCAGATTCAAGGCGTATGTTAAAAAATGTCGGCCGGCTTGTGGAACGCGAACGTCCCCTCGTGTAGTTGCGATGACGTGAGAACGTCTCCTCCCAACGTTTCGTCTTCACAAAAGACTTGACCAAGACCAACAGTAAGGTTTTTTTGTACATATATAATTTTATTTTGTGGACTTCACTAATAGCAATTTTGGTTTTGTATTTCACATTATATTTTTTGACAATATATTGTGCCATCACTAGGCATTGTCTCACGTTTAGCGCGATTCCCCCCCTTTTTCCACTTCTAAATATGGGCGCTAGTAAATTTAAGGGATAATCAGAATGTAAGTTGATTCTGATTCTAATTGAGATTCGTTGGTTAGGGTCTCCGTTTCACCTTGGCTGTGCTTTGTGCTCATTCTGTCGCGCTTGGGGTGTTGTTACACCCCAGGACGGTAGGTGGCAGCAGTGTAGTCAAGGTTTTGGGTGCTTTTCCCAGCAGCCAATCAGGAGGCTTGGGCCTCGCTGGGCATGCTGGGAGAGGGTACTTATGAGTCAGACGCAATTTTAGGTGGGTCTTCTTCGAGTGTGACATCCACCTTTAGTGTGACCACATCAGTGCGTCCCTAGCGTTATGGCCTTCCTGGCCTGGGCGTGTGTGCTACGCGGTGTTCCTGGTTTCTAGGCCATGTAGGCCCGGGACATCCAAGCAGGACGAGAACCAAGTGATCGACTGGGTTCTCACTTTTGAAGATCCCAAGCACGTGTGGCTGTTCGGTGGGGAGTCCAGTTGAGGAGCGCCAATGAGAGCCTGGCGGTCCAACAGTATTGAGATGAACCATCGGGGATTGGGGTGCTGGACACTGAGGGATTGACTTTTCTCTCAGTCGGTACCTGAGGCGACGTTAAGAAGAAAGTTCAGGCAAACTTTACTAAGGAGGGGATCCTCTGTATCTGCAATCAGAGAATGCCTGTGGCAGAGATGCTTTCCTGAAGTTCACCCTGGAAGAGTCTGTGAGAGAGATCTCTTCTCAATTTCCGAGTGATACCCTGACTGCCAGGTCGGTGTGAGAGGCCTGTTTAGGTACGCTATACCCACTCAGGCTGGAGTGGCGAAAGAAATCTAATTGTTATGAGAAGCAAGACTGTTTCCATATTCAAGGCCTGAATGTGCTATTCTCCTTCCAACCTTAGTCTATCCTTTCCATCACCTGTTAACTGTTTTTACCTGGCTGGGTAATAAAGAGCACATACTGTATAAAGAGACTTCCTATTTGCGGACATTCCTTTACTGCTGCTACATGCATCATTCACCCTAGACCAGGGGTGTCCAAACTTTTTTCAAAGAGGGCCATATTTGATAAAGTGAACATGTGTGAGGGCCGACCATTTTGACATTCTTTGAACCATTAAAATTGTGTTTGTTCGATCACTAATACACTGTTCAAAAATAATTAGGCACGCACACACATACAGGCACACAGGCACACAGGCACACAGGCAGGCACACACACACATACAGGCACACACATACAGGCACACACATACATACAGGCACATACACGCACACACAGGCAGGCACACATACACACACACATAAAAGTAGAGGGGTAGTGCTGCACTGTAAGGGGGGGAAGGGGATGGGATAAAGTGTGGAGAGGAAGTGTAGCAAAAAACTTGATGTAGGAATAACCTAACTAGTGATTGTGGGAGTTGATGCTTTTGCAGCTGTGACTCCATTTCGTACATTCCTCAACTTCATTTCAGATGTTTGTTCTTGCACGTACTTGCCAGTGACGTATCGAAACTTTCTTCTTTCATTTCTTGATAAGATGTTCTTTCTTGGTTTCTATTTCCCCAAAATGACGGTTATAACTTCCTCATTTGCATCTGCCTGTAGAATGCTAAGAAGTTATCTTATGTAAATGTATTTTACACCCCTCTTTTGCACCGTATAAAAGGCCTAGGCGGGGTCTTAATAAACAGAGCTTGGTTTCACCTACTATACGTCTCTGTGTCTTTCTCAATGGTGAAATCGATCTCCCAGGTACCTGCAGGCACAACACGGGTCGACCGATAGTCAGGGACTATTGAAACGGACGGCGGTCCGAGTAATCACCAACAGCTTGGAGGCTCGTCCGGGATCGGAAGGTCAACCCTACTCACCCACCCGGTAGGTTGAAATATTTAATTTCCAACTGTCCGGGAGGGGGGGGGGGGCTCTGACTAAGTTTCCGATCCTTGAACCTAACAAACACACTCTGGGAGTGTGAACGCTCTTGGAGCGTGGACAAAATTATAAGAAACACACTCTGGGAGTGTGAACACACTCTGGGAGTGTGAACAAAGTTATAACAAACACACTCTGGGAGTGTGAACAAAGTTGTAGCAAACACGCTCCGGGAGCGTGAACAAAATTATAAGAAGCACACTCTGGGAGTGTGAACACTCTGGGAGTGTAAACAAAACTAATATTTCAGGGAAATATTAGTACGTCTCGGGGAGACAAATTATTGCCCTGTGTTGTGTCTAAAACTACTTTTGCTTGTCTTATCTGTCGCGTAGAAGTTTAAGATAATCTGTTTGTATGATCCAATAGTCCGGTTAGTGAGTATTTATTGAATATTTACTTCAGTGTATGTCTATGAATCAATACATATTGATGGTCAACAAGATACGGGCTGGCCCGAGCATGAGACTGGTCTAGGCTGATTCCACCCAAGGATCAGGTTAACTTCGATTTTAATACCGAGGTTAAAACTGGTCCAAAGGAGGGGTCGGAGCGAATGAAGAGGCACATGCTACATTGACCATCAGAAACTTGGTTTAACATATACTGAAGCAGTTTTTTTATGACAAGTAGAAGACTGTGTTACTGAATGAACTGCCAGTATTGTACTAAGTGTTTAAGCTTTGACATAACAAATTGGGATTTAAATTCTGCTAAATTAGTTTCAATAACCCCACCCGTAAGACAAAAGGAATTCTTAGGTGGACGAGTTATTTCCTGCCGTCCCGAATGCAGAACAATTTATTACAGAATCAGTTTCCATGGAGAAATAGACTGTAATCAACTCGGGCTTACTTATAGGCAGGTTAGAAACGTCTACCATCTGCAACCACATATATTTTGTAGCAGATAGACTGCCGGTACTGCAAGGATAACGAACCACTGGTTGTCTTTCTGTTAGAAAATACTAATAATATATATAAAGACATTAATGACATGCAAAGATTGTGTCTGTGGAATATTGTGTTTGTGTAATTGAACTTAAGCATACTAAAGCTGACAATAACTCACGCCTTGTTAGACAATTGAAGTGAATGAAGTGATTGTGATTATGTGAAGGTACATGAAAGTCTTATACCTCCATGGTGTTCTATGAGTTACTGTAATAAAAAAATTACAAATTCTGATAGTGAGGGTCAATGGACACCCCAGACCGAAAAGATGAGTGAACCCCGCTTTTGGCAAAAGAGCGGCCGCAATGACAACCGTTATTGTCATTAAATTTTGTTATCAGTGGTCAGTAACTAATCGGTGTCTGGAGTCCATTGGCTAATACAAAAACAAAACATTTGAAAAATGTTAAGTGTGAGTAAAGTTTCGCAGAAGACCCTTAGGGTTCTCTGTGAACGAATTAAAAGTATTCTGTGTGGCCGAGTTGATTGAGCATGCCGGAATATTAAAAGGAACTTGTGCATTTATTATTTTTATTGTTTAAATGAGCTGCAAGCTGACTGTATATGGGACTCATCCAATGTGGGTCCGATAAAATAGTTGGCATTATGCCAAATGTGTATTTTTTCTAAACAAGAGGTTTATTTTGTTTAAAAATATTTTTTATTTTTTTTGCACATTAACAGCCACATATTAGTGAGAGACCATATAACCTACACCATGTTTTTTGCAGCAGTAGAACCCCCAGGCGCTGTTGCAAGAACCAAGTATTATATAAACTTAATTGTTATTTCTCTGTACCAATTAAAGATTACATTCTGTTCATTGATTGTTTCAGCGGTTTTATGTCCCGTTAATGGGCGCTGCAGAGTCTGAACATAGTCCACCCCAACCGGGTGAGGATTGTGAGGATTATGTGGCCCGCATTTGTGGGACCGGTTATTTAATTAACCCATTCATAGATAATTTAAGTGCATGGACCAAGAATATGAACAGTTGTAACCCGTTCCCCATAGAGGAAGGAGGAGGATTAATTGTTGAATCCTCGGTGTTACCCATTGATGCTTTCACTGAATCATACATTGTGACCATGTATAACATGCAGGCATATCTGGATCCTCCGGACCTGTCTGAAGATGTTTTGGCCACAGGAGAGTATGACACTGGCCTAATCTCCTGTGCCCCTTACAGGGTCACTCTGAAACCTGACCTCCATGCCGTGCTTGCCAACATACCACATGATGCCACACATTTTACTGTTATAGACTTAAAGAATGTTTTTCTTAGTGTCCCTGTTGACAAGAAGACCAGACCTTTTGTTTTCTTTTTTTCTTTTTCCCTTGTTGGCGAACCCCAGTTAAACTGGTTGAAATTGCCTCAAGGATTTGTGGACTTCCCCGTGGTATACAGTACTGTTTTTCAGTCCACACTCGGGCCATGGCACTCCCCCCAGGGTTCGGTAGTACTACAGTATATCAATGATTTGATGGTCTGTAGTAAGTCTAGGAAGGCCTGTCAACTAGACAGTGAATCACTAATGTTATGGTTATGTGAATGTGGTCATAAAGTGTCTAAGCAAAAGTTGCAATGGTGCAGTGAAAATGTTGAATACTTGGGCTTTGTCTTCACAAAAGGCAAAAGGAACATCAGTATTTCAAGTATCCATGCAATAGTGGGCCTGGTCACCCCACAAACCAAGAGGGAGATGCTATCCTTCCTTGGTATGATTAATTATTGCAGTCAATGGATCCCTGATTGTTCCTTTTATGATAATGTTCTGAGACAAGCCACTCTGAAAGATTCTCCTGAAAATGTTAAATGGTCTAATGAAATGTTGCATGCCTTTGAGGCATTAAAGGAAGCTATAGTAATGAGTCTTTGACTGAGCCTCCCTGACTTTTCATTGATGTTTAATTTGTATGCTAGAGACAATTGTAAAACCATGGCGGGTGTGCTGGCCCAAGAACACGGGGGCAAGCTACGACCTGTACCTTATTTTTCAAAGGTCATGCCTCTACAGGTCCAGGGTTTATCGTCCTGTTTTAGGGCTCTGGCAACAGGCGCTATGGTGGTAGACATGGCATCTGTGTTCACATTAGGACATCCTACAACCTTACATACCTCACATGATGTAGTAAGCCTGCTTAAAAGCATACACATCCAACACATGTCAGCTCAGGGATTAAGTGAGTATGAGGTTATTCTGCTCAGTAATCCACAGCTGTACATTGAGTATAGTGCCAGTAACTCGGGCCCGGCCATGATCCTAGATGCACTTCTAGGCATGAAGTCATCTGAGGATAAAGGACCCGACTGTCATGACTGTCTGGAGGCAATTGAAATGGTTACTTCCCCCAGACTGGACATGATGAACACACCCATCCCGGGTGCAGATGTTGTCTTTGTGGATGGTTCATGTACCGAGCCCAATGACAGTGCCTGCCTGGCAGGGTATGCAGTAGTTAAATTACCTGGCGTGGTTCTGGAAGCCAAGTCCATCCCTTACCAGTCAGCTCAAGCAGCCAAACTCATTGCTCTTACCAGGGCATGTGAAATTTACACAGACCAACCAGTGACTGTTTACACTGACTCGAAATATGCACATGGGGTTGTCTTTGATCATGGGGTACTGTGGTCCCTAAGGGGATACATATGGAGCTGATGGGAAAATAATTTCCCACTCACAGCTTATTGACAAACTTCTCAGAGCCATCACCCTTCCCAGTAAACTTGCCGTTATACACTGCAGAGCACACACTAGGGGCACTGATGAGATCAGCAAAGGGAATGCCTTGGCTGACCAGGAAGCAAAGCGAGTGGCCCAAAGAGGGGAGACCTTGTTGCAAATGCCCGCCCTGGTCCCTATTCTCCCAGAAGAAGCCCCACTGGTTGCTGATCTCCAGCGCTCAGCGTCCCAAGGACTGGTGTTATCCTGTTTTTGCAGAAAAATCCTAAAACTGGATTGATCTGCAAAGAGGGGAGACATGCATCCCACAGTGTAGTGCCCCAATACATTGCACAGGCATCCCACAGTGTAGTGCCCCAATATACATTGCACACTATCATGGGATAGGACACCTAGGTTGGAAACACACTCTAAAACAACTACTAAAAGATTTTTATGTTACAGTTGCCAGGCAATTGGTAGAAAGTTATGTCAAAAGGTGCATTACATGCTACAGGAGTAATCCCAATAACCCACATCGGATTGCTCCACCCCACAACCCTGTTCACACACCTTCAAATTGATTTCACCCACATTTTACAGCGAAAGGAGGACAACAACCAGTCTGTATGATTACAGACGTGTTCTCCCGCTGGCCTGAAATGTTTCCCACTAAGAGGAAAGATGCTAAAACGGTAGTGGGAATCCTCACAAGGGAAATCATCCCCAGGTGGGGAATACCACTACAAATAAATTCAGACCAAGGCCCAGCATTTACTTCCCAAATCACAGACAAGCCGAGGAAAGCTACGAGAGGTACGTTTAAAAAGTGAAAAAGATACCTCCCAGCTGTCCTTGCTGAGATAAGAATGGCACCAAATGCAACCCTAGGATATTCTCCTTTTGAAACCCTGATGGGTGGGCCTTTCCCAGCACCTTGGGCCAGACGCACATTCATGAGACAAGACAACCTTGACAACATTAGGGATGAATATATGAGAAAGTTGATTGAAACTTTAATAGAAGTCAAAGACAATGTTACTCGCAAGTTTCCGTTTCTTCCACAGGGCAACACTCACCCTCTCAAGGAAGGAGATGTAGTGGTGATAGAACAGCTGAAGAAGGGAAACTAACTAACTGAACACAGTCCTACCTGGATCCATGCTGCTGGTACGCAGGGAACCTGAGTCAGAGGAAACGGAGTCAAGAAAGGAGGTACTAACGGGAGCAGACAGCTCTGACCTCGAACAGGACCCAGAAGCAAGCAAGGAGGTACTAACGGAAGCAGACAGCTCTGACCTCGAACAGGACAGTCAAGAAAAGGGGGTAATAACGGGGGCAGACAGCCCTGACCCTGTAGAAAATGACAATCCTGATTTCACCGGATTCGGGCAAATTGTGGCTACTAATAGGACTGGTTTCGTTTTTAGTGTTCACCCTTGTGTGGATCACAACTAATTGCATTTATCATCCAGAAGACTTGGGTGGATTGCGGGTTGTTTGTGGTAAAACTCATACAAGTAAACAGCCCTCCAGAACAAGGAGAAGTGCCCCTCTTTCTCCCCCTGATCCCCAACAAGTAGCAATAACACAAACAGGGGGGGCACCTGTTATAAAAAGGTTTAATGATTGGAGGGATTATTTTTGGAATGTGAAGGGGGCTCTTACTACTTTCTGGTTTAATTCCTCTAGTACCCAGGTAGCGACATTTATGTTCAACCACAGCTTGTGTGACCGTATCATAATACCCACGGGAGCTCAGGCCTATATATGTGTGATTGATAATTGGGGGACAGAATTGCGGATACTGGAGGTCAGTGGGATGGAATACAGGAAATGATTGGGGGAACCGACCTCAGAGTGCATTAGACCGAAGGGACAACAATGGCAGGTCCCTCATCAGTCGTATGACTCTTATAAAAGGGTCCACTACCTTTACCTATTCCTACCCCTACACGGTGCAGAAGGGATTCACTGACAATCTATAACTCACCCTCAATATAGAAAACCCTAGTAAGGAAGACGAAGGTTCTTACCTCCTGGGTGTATATTATGAAGACACCCTAGCCATAGAAACAGGGTTCTCAGATGTCAACCTATGGTTGGAATGGATGAAGTATAATGCCCACACCCATAATAAAAGTAATTGTTATGTGTGTGGTAAGGCCAGACCCCATTTAGGTACTGTGCCCCTCAATATCCCTTCCAACCAAGAGAAATGTTTCCTGAGTCTTTTCACCTCCACACCCACTAATGACACACTTTGCGAGAAATGGAAGAAAGAGTATCCTATCTTATTAAAAAACCCAAATCCAGGTAGTCATATCACCATATACCAAGGGAATTATACCATATATAAATCCAATGGTACGCCTAAGGGTAAAGGCAGAGACTTCCAGGTATTTCCTGAGGGTTATTGCCATGAGAGAAGGAATACAACAATTGTGAACCAAACGAGGTCCCTCGGGGACATTTATTGGATATGTGGTGATATGAAATTAAGAACCAAATTAGATTCCCCATGGAAAGGGGAATGCGCCCTGGCCAAAGTTATAATGCCCCTACACATAGTGTCAGAAAGTGATCCTGATAATGGTCAGATTTCCCCCAACTCCCTAAAAAGAAGGAAAAGAGATTCCCCAGGAGGAAGTTTTGATCCACATGTATATATAGATTCGATAGGGGTGCCAAGAGGGGTCCCTAGTGAGTTTAAAGCAAGAGATCAAGTTGCTGCAGGTTTTGAGTCCTTACTAAGCCCCATCATAACTGTAAATAAAAATGTTGATTGGATAAATTATATTTATTACAACCAACAAAGGTTTGTTAATGATACAAGGGATGCCCTAAAGGGGATAGCAGAACAGCTTGAATAAAAGTCCCAAATGACTTTCCAGAATCGGATGTCTCTAGACATGATTCTAGCCGAAAAGGGGGGCACATGTGTATATATTGGTAAAACTGAGGGATGTTGCACCTATATTCCCGATAATGCTGGTCCCAATGGTAAGGTCACTCTAGCAATCCAGAAACTAGAAGACCTATCTGTGGAACTGAAGAAGAATTCAGGGTTAGACAACCCCTGGGATCAGTATTTTGGGTGGTTCGCTAACTGGAAACAAATCCTAGTCCAACTAGGAATTTTTATAGTCATAGTACTCCTTGTAATAGGAGTAATAGTCTGCTGTGTGATCCCCTGCTTTCGCAAAATATTTAGCAAAGGTATAGATAATCTTTCAATGCTTTCCACTATGACCTCCGATTTGGAGGTCCCCTTAAACTCCTCTCCCCAAGGCTATGCTGATTACATAAAGAAACATAAACTAAAGAAGAAACGAAACCTTGTTGTTTAGGATGGGTGGAATAGGTCATTTTTCTACTAACAAGGAACCCAAGGACCCCAATCGCCTATTCACACTTTTCACACCCAGGGAGACTAGGTCCCTGATGACATCCTTCACACGAAGATAGAAAAATAATTTTTGTACATATATGATTTTAAGAGGGGATTGTGGGAGTTGATGCTTTTGCAGCTGTGACTCCATTTCGTACATTCCTCAACTTCATTTCAGATGTTTGTTCTTGCACGTACTTGCCAGTGACGTATCGAAACTTTCTTCTTTAATTTCTTGATAAGATGTTCTTTCTTGGTTTCTATTTCCCCAAAATGACGGTTATAACTTCCTCATTTGCATCTGCCTGTAGAATGCTAAGAAGTTATCTTATGTAAATGTATTTTACACCCCTCTTTTGCACCGTATAAAAGGCCTAGGCGGTGTCTTAATAAACAGAGCTTGGTTTCACCTACTATACGTCTCTGTGTCTTTCTCAATGGTGAAATCGATCTCCCAGGTACCTGCAGGCACAACACGGGTCGACCGATAGTCAGGGACTATTGGAACGGACGGCGGTCCGAGTAATCACCAACAGTGATCATATATAACAATCTCAAAAATTGACAGTGGTATTGGTAACAAAATAAACATGCTACAATGCAGCCAAGGCCGGCTGCCAGAACAAAGACAGTGCAAAAATATAAAGTGTAAATTCCTTAATACACAATCCGGTGCACAGAGTGCCAAAATAACACACAACGGTGTTAATCGGGGTAAATGTCCATACAGCAGGTATCAACAGGTAAATGCAATAAAAATAAAAATAAAGTTCAAAGAATTGCTGGTGTAAAAAGCAAAGCCCAGGAGCGCTTTTCTGGTTAGGTCCGCTTGTGGTGTCATCCAAATAAACTATAGTAGTGAGGATGGGTCCTTCCTGGTAATCACCTCCAAACGATAGCAGTAACTCGCATCCAGGGAAACAAAAAATACCAATAGTGTAGTACCATTAAAACAGGGGGGGTTTTATTCAAACGATACACTGGGTACTCACAATATTGAAAAAGATAACAGGCATAAAAAACAGGGCGTACGCCGACGTCACCTCTGGGACCTCATACGTGCATTCGTCACTTCACGTGACTTCTTCACACACATACCGGCACACACACATACATACAGGCACACACATATATACATACAGGCACACACATATATACACACACACACACACAGATACTCACATGTATAAAGCCCTTTTAAAACAAATCTAGGTTTCTAGCACAGTACCTTTCAGTTTCTTCTCTTCAACCGGGTACTGCACTCTAGGGGGAAGCAGAGAGCACAGCACACTCCCCTGCATTTACTTTCACTTTTGAGGCTGACGGAGCTACAGTGCCGACAGGGGATCAGGAGATTGGGCTCATCTGACAGCCCTTATCTCCCCTAATACCGCGGCACACCTGAGAACCAGGCGGGCCGTCCAAAACCGGCTTGCGGGCCGGACTTTGGACATGCCTGCCCTAGACATTTCACCAGAGCCACGAGGTAACATGCCATCCCGTCATTTGGACAATGAAAGGCATAGTAACATACTCAAGGGCTCATCTTTTTTCCTATCAGCCTTGTTGGCATATGAGCAGTGCATCACAATTCAGGCTGCTTCTCTTCTCTTCTCTGCTAGACAGATCTGCATGCTCTGATCCAAGATCACTTAAAATTGGCATTTAAAGGAGAGTACCGGATATGGATATTTTTACATAGTTACATTGTTCCAGCTTGGGCCAATGTAACTGTGCATATATCATACCTGTGGGATCCCTCAAGAAACTGGAAATCATTGTAGTTGACACCACTACTCCAATGATCCCCACTTGTTTTCAGGTCCCATGCTGAGTGGCCGATCTGCTGCATTGTAAACACAGGAAGACGGCCGCTCAGTTTCAGTAGCGGCTGGTGCTCATTATTATTTGGGGGGGAACCAACGACATCCCCTCACTGCTGGAGACAGACAGGAAGGCAACGATCCCCCCCCCCCTATTGGAGATGGATGGGAAGGTAAAAATTTCCGCACCCCCACGGGAGATGTACGGGGAGGCAGTGATCACCCCCACCCCCCGCAGGACACAAGAGGCAGGATTTATGATTTCTCCAATCACAAGCAGGGGGCGGGGACTGTGCTCCTCCAGGCATTCCTGACCAGGACAAGTATTGTCAGTGAGTAAAGCGGTAATGTGGCAGCCTTTTTTGGGGGCATTAGTTTGGATTGGGGGGTGGCTGTGTCAGTTTCATTCCGGGAAACTGTATTGTCCTGGAATGAAGGTGCCCGGGACAGACCTGCAAAATGCGGGACTGTACACATGGTCACCCTAGTGCCCAGTGGATGACCTCCTGACTCTAATGACTCAGAGACTATTGGGGCCACAGACAATCAGGCAAGTAGCATTTTCGGGTCAGCATTGGTATCCTATGTATGTCTCTCCATGCAGGTTTCCTTTAAAACGTTGTATAAATTTCATCTGCATTCACTTCGAAGCCTATCACTGGTATAAATGTTTTTCCTAGATCCGTAGATGCATTAGCTGCCGTCCTGCTGTAGATTAAGCAGACTTAATTTGAAAATTCTGTTGCTCCACGGGGTGCTGGCTAGAACGGATCTGTCCCAGGGGTACCTGGGCCTAGCCAGTCTGTGGATAGTTTGGAATTAGAGGGCAGTGCGCCTTTAGCAAGCAGTGAAATGTTGTCAATTCTATGAGTGGGTGTAGCACTGAACAGGTATGTCTGATTATTGTACCCTTCAGCTGCTGGGAAAATCGCATCTATATGTATGTACGTGCATGTGTGATTGCTTGTTTGTTACCCCCGGGGGCTTCTTGCTGTGTTGTTTCAAGAATAAACAAAGCTTGCTCTATGTTTCTGTACTGCTGCCAAGGGATAGGGGAACACAGATAACCTTAATCTATAATGTAATCATGCCTTCCCTCCAGCCCCCATGGCTACTGCCTCCTGTCTTATTTTCTACTTATTTTTCTCTTTCAGCATCTCCCCCCTCCACCGCCCTCCTTTTCTTTATTGCCTTCTTAGTCTTCATTGCTTTACTTCCCAACTCACCTTCTTCTTTCTAGCTGCCCACTCCTTTTATCTGTCTTTACAAAAAAGTTGTATGTCCGTCAAGTTACCTAAAAGAAAAAAAAAAGCAGATATGGCAGCTGATCTAAGAGAATGCAAAAAAATGTTTTAAACTGCCTTCCAATTTGCTTTAGAAGATAAGTGCGCTAAAACAAATGAGCAGCTGTCAGGCAAATTAATGCGTTTTTAAAACGTAAATAAGGACTAGATCAAGAATGAAAAAAAAGTCCAGGCAGTGTATTATCGCTTTAAAAATGCCACACGTACAAAAAAAAAAAAAATACATGTTGATCTGTAAGAAATCCAGGGAGCTCCTAACTTCCTGTTTGGACTGACAACACAGCACCTTTTCTGCACTGAAATGTCAAGCGGTGTTGTCAACCTTGCCTGCTGGACTGAACCCTACCTATCACTCACTCCATGTTCAACTCCATATGCATAGATGTGCGCAGCCTATTGCATTAGGGTGTGCACCTCAAAGCTCAAATACACACTACCGATCACTCACCATGTTCATTCAGAAAGGGGAGGGGCTGATAAATACATATTTACCGGCCCCTTTCCTCACTCATTCTAAAACATCTCTGCAGCAACATCTGGCAGGAGAGGAGGGAAGCCGGAGTGCTGCAGAGGGAAGAAGTGGGAAGCCAAGGCGGTAGGGGGAATCTGCACTGCACAGAATGATTAGGGTGTGCCTGGGCACCTTGTGCGCATGTGTATGTCCACATGCATACAATCTGTGCAAGGACAAGGTCATCTAGAGCAGTGGTCATCAACCCTGTCCTCAGGGCCCACTAACAGACCAGGTTTGCAAGATAACTGAAATACATCGCAGGCAAGGGCGGACTGACCATTTAGTCATACGGGCACTGCCCGAGGGCCCCATGCCACTAGGGGGCCCCACCATGGTTGCCAGTCTCAGTAAAACCAGGGACAGTATGTAAAAATCTATGTTTTTTTTTACATCTGTCCCTGATATGTCCAAAACCGACATGCATTTGATGTGAAAATCTGACCTCTTAGTGGGCCCTGAGACAGGGTTGATGACCACTGATCTAGAGCCTAGAGCGAACGTGCCAAACTGCGACCCCTCCCCCCACATAGCTCCCAACTGTCCCTGATTTCGATGGACTGACCCTAATTTGGAGCAAAGTCCCTCAGTCCCTCTTCCCCCTCATTTGTCACTCATTTTTGTCTAATCCATATAGTTGTATATAAAATGCACTTCTTATCTTTCAAGAAGTGTTTCCCAGTGCTAAACCTTTTTATCCAAATTCAAAAATGTAAAAGCCGATATAAGGGAATAGTAGTGGTAAAAAAAGCCCTTGTAGGTTTAATAAACCTTTTTTTTTTTTGTTACTTGTCTTATAAGGGGGTATAAGGGGGTGTGGCAGGGGGCATGTGCCTATGTCTACATATGTTTACTAGTAGGTGTCCCTCATTTCCATTTCAAAATGTTGGGAGGTATGCCCCCCCCCCCCCACCATGTATGAGCATTATGGGTCAGCAAAAATCCTCCAAGTGCTCAAAACTGAGAACTAATCTATTTACCTCCCAAGCATAAATTCCCCCTCCTCCCAGTACAAATCCGCCCCTCCTAGTACAAATCCCCCCCCCCCCCCTCAGCACCAATGGCCCCCTCCCCCCAAAAAAATATTAATCCTAGCACAAATGCTTTACCCCTAAAATTTCCCCTCCAAGTACACATCCTTACCCCCCAAAAAAAAATCCCAGCCAATCCCCCCTCCTAGCACAACACCCCCCCCCCCAAAAAAAATCTCCTCTTAGGAAAAATACCCCCAATCATCCCTACTAGCAGACCCCCCTCCAAAAAAATAAATAAATTCCCATCCTATCACAATTATCCCCCCTCTCTAATATCACCTCTTCAAGCACATTTTGTCTTTTTTTTGGCCAGTGGTCTCACACCCAGTTTGTCTGCTGCACTCATGCTCCACCATGTTGCTACAATGGAGGATATAGTGGATGGGATTGTGTGCCCCTGTCACCGGGATTTACATTGTGCGCTATTTGTTCACCTGGGTCCTCACTGATTCCGGGGCTGACAACCTTGGTGGTCACCATTGGAATATGATTATGTACTTTTTAATACTTTTTGCAGATTTATAACTTATGCATACACTAACCTCTGAAGTTAACGTTGATTCGTGAAACACGTCACTACTTAAAAATGCATATGTTGAACGAATTTCGGACTGACCTGTTTTTTATTCTTGTAACATTATATATATATATATATAGATAGATCGTGGTTATTATTACAAATCAGCCTGACAATACGATAACTGTTTTTTATGTTAATTTGTGAATATTGTATTATTTAATAGATTTATATATTACTCATTTATTATTTTGTTATGCCTCATTCAAAGTCCCAAGGGCAAATCTTTGTTTCTACTATATGTATACAGTACATAGTGATAGAGGCATTTCATAGGGTGCATCAGACCAAATATTATTGTTGCTCTTCAAGCACATAACTAGGTGCCGATATTCTGTAGGTTTAAACATTTTATTTTTACACTGTCCTTAACATTTTTTTTTTATTCACTGTTATTGCTGTCACAATGAATGTAAACACCCCTTGTAATAGTAAAACACAGCGCAGGTACTCTTTATTGAGAGATCTGGGGTAAAACCCCTCTACTGCACTTAAACGTATTCAAAACATTTAGAATACTTTCTTAAAACTGGCGCCTTTAGGAAGCCAGTAATCCGGATGTGATGTCATGACATCGCTTCTGGGTTACTAGACCCGAGACCCGAACAAAGCTGACGCTGCATCTGGTGACCGGTGCGGAGCTGAGGAAGGTGGCGGAAGTGGGGAATGTCCCCTCCCGCTGCTTGTAATAACAGCCAGGTTGTTGTTAAAAGAAAACTGTCCACTCGAAAGAACGGTACCTGAGTGATGCCTGCAGTAATACCCCGGTACAACCCCTTGAGGCAATATCGGTAACATCGGTATCTTTGTGACTGATACTGATGCTTCAAAAAAAGTAAATATCGGTTGACCCCTACAGAAAATCCCCCCTCCTAGCACAAATTCTCATCCCTCTCCAGTTACAGAAGATGGCCTGTAACTTCAGCTCCTGCCAGAATGCCGCTGATGCATGTGCACGCGCAGTGGCGCATACCCTGTGACGGCTTTGGTGCCAGACAGGCTATTTAAACTGGGTCAGCACCCAGACTCAAGTGCTGTCTGCTCTACAGCGTCCAGTGTGTTCTGTTCCCCAGTATCTGATACCTGTTCCTGTTATCTGACCCGGCATGTCCTTGACGCTCCTGCTTTCTGCCTGCACCTGATCCGGCCTGTTTGACTTTGTTTCTGCCTGCTCCTTCTGCTACCTCGCTGCCAGCCCAATACCGACCCGGTCTGTACCCTGACTCTGTAGCTGGCCAGCTAGAACCTGACCTAGGTAGCTAATATAACTTGCATGTATATACAGCTAAACCTGCTAAGAACCTAATGTAGAGCACATGCTTAAATGTGAGAGACAAAAGCAAAGTTATTCACAGTTTAATTCATACCAGAAAGCATAGAGTTAAGCTGTTGTGACTCATCACAGGCCTTGGCCCAATCACAGCCAATCTCACATTGAGCAGAGTCTTGACCAGTCACAGCCAGCTTTGCATCCACGCTGTCTGGGAGGTTCCTAGTGCTGTACATGTGCTCTGCTAGATTGTTCCACAGAGACAGAACCACATGGAGACAGAGACACACAGAGACATACAGAGAGCAGTTCTTATGGAAGCCAGAGGGCAACATTAGGTAATTATACAGTTATATATATGTTCTTGTTGTAAATAGTGTGATTAGAACTGTATACTGATTTAGCTGTGTGTTCACTTGTAGTTCCACCAAATCCGAACTATATCAAACCTGAATCACTCATCACTCATCAAACCCAAACCATATCAAACCAAACTAAGCTAACCCTGCAAAAGCAACCTGCAATCCAAGTTGCAAACAGAGTTATACCCTTCAGAGAAATCAGAGAATGCTTTGATAACTTACAGAGAGAGAGAGAGAGAGAGAGAGAGAGAGAGAGAGAGAGAGAGAGAGAGAGAGAGAGTAAATACTGAAGAAAGAAATATATCCACCATCTTATGTTAAATGACACGATTGAATATTTCAACCACCATTTTCTGTTATACTTATTCATCACGTGTTTTTGTACATGGACTGTCTGCTGCAAAGCAGCAGTATCTTATAAGAAGAAAAGTGAAGTTAATAAAGAAGTTATTTTAAGCATTTAGTGTGCTCTTTAAACCTATTGCTTACATAGAACGGCAATAGAGGAATTTCAGAGAAATAGACAGTCTTGTTGGATTGAAAAGTTAGAGATATCACAATTCTTCTAATGCCACAGCGCATGAGGCACTTCATAGTGCTGCGCCTGCCACAGACTCCGCTCCAAACTACGCTTATGTTCCTGACTTGTCCGCCAGTGTATGACCTGGCCTGCCTGCACCTGCTACCTCTCCAGCCCTTCAGAGTCCTGTTGAGCATCCACCCCACCTGCAGCTACATCTGCTCTTCTGTCTGTGGTGTTCCTGTATCAAGCCAGTTCCTGCTATCTGCTGACAGCTGCTCCTGGTCTTCTGTACTGGTGTTCCTCCGCAGTCTCTTCAGGGATTACAGTCCAGCGACATTATCGGCGATCCTGCCAGTCACTCGTGCGACTCTGCACTCTTTCGCCTCCTGTCTGCTCTACCAGAGGCCTGGAGTCAGAGCTGTAAGAGAGGCTGTCCTCTGCATATCAGTCACTTGTAGTTCCACCAAATCCGAACTATATCAAACCTGAATCACTCATCACTCATCAAACCCAAACCATAGCAAACCACTCTGCTCTACCGTCAGGTACGTGAAAAGTCCTGTCTGTTTGAAAAACGTTGGTTTTCTTTAAAGGATTCCTGCCAAGCTTGGCTTGAAAAGCCATGTATACACACGGCCACACAAAAGACCCACCGTTCTATTGAATGGCAAGAACGCAGTGACATCAAAGACTACAACAAGCTGGCTAAATTAAGTTCTATTCTACCGCGCATGCGCAGAATTGTTAAGGAGCATGCACGGTTTATTTACCCTTCAGGAAAGCATACAGACCACCGGTTTTCTCGGCAGGAAACACTCTGCTGGGAATCCCGACGGGAAAATAGAGAGCAGGTTCTCTATTTTTTTCCGGCCAAAAGCTCTCCTGCCAGTTTTCCTGTCGGGAAAACCGGTCGTGTATACGAGGCTTAACTTGTATTTTTGCATTAGGTGTGACGTTCAGAGCCTGGACCCACTTTGCCAATCTAGCGTACCTCTGTTACCTCACTCCCAGTAACAGAATGGGGTCTTGCCGAGCAACTAGCGTGGGCCTCATGCGTGCTCTCACTTAACTCTTTCCTTACTCCGCCTAGGGTGACCACATGTCCCAGATTGCCCGGGACAGTCCCGCAATTGGCAGGTCTGTGCCAGGTCCTGGGCACCTTCATTCGGGGACAATACAGGGTCCCGGAATGAAGCTGACCCTGCCATATAGCTGGCATTTGGTCCGTCTCCACCATCACCTGAGAGACTCTTCTACTGGCCAGGCCACTGGTTGCTAGAGCCGCTGGCATCTAACAACAGGTGTTGTCATGGCCGCGACTCCCTGCATTCGAAGCAGAGGAGGGTTTACCTTCCTCCTACTCCAAACCTAGTGCTCTCCACAGGGCCGGCTCTGCCTCCACCATGGATGTTCACTCCATCCACCTCCTCTATCATCTCCTGGCTGACTTTGCCTCCACCACAGACGTCTGGCACCCTCCCACCTCCTCTATCTTCTCCGGACCTGCACTGGCTCCGCCTCCACCTCTGCCTCCACCACGGATGTCCACTCCACCCACCTCCTCTATCATCTCCGGGCCAACTCTGCCTCCACCATGGATGTCCGCTGGCACACCCCTCCTCTATCATCTCTGGGCTCCAGCATGCTTTAAAGCAGGGGACTCTCCAACCCCATGCTACACTGCCACTGGGAGGAGCCACAGCAGGAGGGGTGGTGTTCACCTTCCCCGGGAGTTTCAGGCACTGGTGTGTTAGACTGGTGTCAGACTGTGGGATCAAGTGACTCTGCACAGTGGGCAGGCTGCAGGTGGCAAGCGACACTGCACAGCGGGCAGGCTGCAGGTGGCAGGGCTGTCTTTTCACATGGGCATGCTGGGAAGTTGCCTGGGTGCCCCACTTGCCTGGGGGGCCCCACCTGCCCAGCGACACCAGCCAAGCATCATTCAGCTGCCTCCCACACTAATAGCCCCCGGCGGCAACACAGTACTTTACTTGCAAGTACTGTAGTTACTTGGCCTGGCAGTGGGGTAGGAGATTGACAGGCGCCCCCATGCTTGCCGATAAGTTTGACTGGTCGGACCGGGTCTGTGGGTAACTGGCGGAGGCGGGAGCCTAAAGCTCCGCCTACCCTCCTCTGCGCAGCATCATTTTCTCCCCAAACGCGAGCGGGTTCTGTGACGTCACGGGAGGTCGGTGAGGAGGAGAACTGTCTGGAGAAAAGAGGAGACTTGGACAAAGGAGAACCCCCCCCCCCAGGCAGCAGGTACTACTACTGCACTAAAGTCACAATAATCTTATCATCATCATCATCATGTGCATGTGTGCCAACTGCCAAGCAGCCAAATAAAGTGCTTGATATGGATTAAATAAGTTATAATTATGCATAGCCATAGTTATCATAAATAAAGTGATTTGTGCAACTAGTACCTGCTGTTGCACAAATCACTTTATTTATGATAACTATAGCTATGCATAATTATAATTTATTTAATCCACATTGAGCACTATATTTGATTGGCTGCTTGCTTCTGCTTTAGCCTGGGCCTGGCACAGTGACTCTGCATAGTGGGCAGACTGAGAATGGAAAGTAACACTGGATCTGGTGGCATGTGACGGCGACAAGTCTTGTGTCAAGTGACAAGCTGCATCTGGTGGCAAGTGACACACTGCATCTGGCAGCAGGCGATGGTGGCAAGCTGCTTCTGGCAGCAGGGCGACAGTGGCAAGTTACACACTGCATCTAGTGGCAGGCGACAGTGGAAAGTAAAACGCTGCATCTGGTGACAGGCGACGGTGGCAAGTGACACGCTACAACTGGTGACAGGCGAAGGTGGCAAGTGACAAGCTGCATCTGGTGGCAGGCGACGGTGGCACGCTCTACCTGGTGGCAGGCGATGGTGGAAAGATGCATCTGGTGGCAGGCGACGGTGGCATGCTGCATCTGGTGGCAATTGACCAGCTCAGTGTTCCCACTGATTCTGCATTATGGTGAACTATTTCATTATATATTACAATGTAGTAATATAAATAATGTGATTTGATCATCCTGACACCATATCAAGCATGGTGTGGTGTTGGGATGATTGAAGTCCATCAATCAAACCCCCAGCATAAACCCCCCCCCCCCCCCACGGTCCAAAGGTTGGGGACCTCTGCTCTAAAACCTTTGTCGGCGAGAGTTTTGAAATCATATTTTTTTGGGAAGGGAGTGGGGGGTGTCCCTGAATGGCAGTTTGGAAATGTGGTCACCCTAACTGCGCCCCCTTAACCAGGCCATAGATCTCCATAACGCGGATTCAGATCCGGTTAATATTGCATACCGACTGATGGGGGGGGGGGAGACAGCCAACGACCCCCTCGCTATCGGTAACTGGTACCATGCCTATAACCTGTTTGCTTTGTGCCTTGAACTTGTGCTTGGTTACTTTTAGCAACTACACTCCTCTTTATGTCTTGCCGAGTTAACCTTTTGTAGTAGTGTTACTTCATACCCCACAGTGCTTTACAGACCCAAGTTCTTTAGCGAGAACCAACATGCACCCATTTAAGTAACTATAGACCAAGCTCATAATGGTTAATATAACCTTACTGAACATACTTGTGAGTGTGTAAGTGACACTGCTGTATCATTTAACTCTAACAGAAAAAGTATCATCAACCTCCTGTCTGTGCTGTCAATGACAGAGGGATATAAATCACAAACGTAGCTGGATAGAATAACAAATTCTTTGGCAGGTAAGGGGGTACATACTGTAAATGTGTGTGACTATAGTGTATTTGGCTGTTTGCCTGGAGTTAAGTTTATTCTTTTTAAATTGAATATCTGTGATTTAATGTAAGTGTAGTGCAGCACTACCCCCGTAGTCGCTATTGTCCCAGGTCCCCACTGCTGCACAGTCAGCCACCCAGCATTTCCTTCACGCACTCCAACACAGGAACCAGTCCTTGGCTTATTTTTAATGTTTTATTCATTTTTGATAACGTAGATGGGGTAGGGAATTATGGGATACCCACCTTGAATAAATGTCCAGAACAGCATGCACAACGCCTCCCTAGTTACAGAAGTCCACTTTTCCTTTCTCCTGAAAAAAATGTTTTCAGCAGAGCATCTACTACTCACTCCTGGGGGAACTAACGTTTTTTTGTTAGGTAAGCAGAGGCTCATTACAGGCAGGAACTATCAGTCCCTTGACAAAGTAATGCAGTGAGCAAACTGCATGACATTCCTCCTTTGGCTTCCCTTGTGGCCACTGATTACAGCTCCACTTGCTTGAAGAAATTCCTAGCCCACCCGGCTGCCTCCAGCCACTCGTGGCTGATTTTCCTCCCCAGTACTCCTGACTGACTTCCTGCCCCAGTCCTGCCCAACTGGCACACTTCCATGGAAATACTCCAAGGCAAGGATGAAGACTAATGCCGCGTACACACGATTGGAAATTCCAACAGGAAAACCATGGATTCTTTTCCAACGTAATTTTGGCTCAAACTTACATACACATGGCCACACAAAATTCTGACCGTGTGTATGCGGCATTAGTCTACCTCTGTCTTCAGAGAGCACTGTTACAGCTGACAGTCTTTCCCCTTGAGTTGTCCCTGCTCAGTGCTGATATCTACTCACCTTCTGTACTTTGCTCTGTCCCTCTGCCTCTCTTGAAGTTTCTCCTCCAACTGCCTCTTGTGGTGGGATCCTTCTAGGCCATCTCCTCGGCAGGGTATTCCCTCAAGGGCCACCATCAGCCTCTCCCCAGCACTCCATCTCCACATTCTGATGTCCTGCTGAAATGGTCCATGTCTATTTATGGGGTTGTCTTTACACCCTGCCAGCCTACTTCTGTCAATTGGCTATGGGTCTCCTGTGAAGAGTTTGGCTTTTTTAGTGCTGCAATTGATCTCCTATAATCTAGAGATCATGGAATTCTGGTAAGAGGCTATAATTTACTCCCTACATGTGTGGATTACAGTATCACTGGATTTGTTTGCGTCATTACTTGATTAATTCACTAGTCCCTCTGAGAAGAACATTTTTGGACATTGTTTTGGACTTTATAAAGTCTTTCACTAACACATATTTTTTTTTTTTTCCAGATGGAATTTTGATCACATTTGTACCCATTCATTCATATAATTTAATGATCGTTCAATTTTTTATCACCTTCATTTGTTTGTTGGGATAGATTAAGCAGACAGCGCAGTGTTGTATTACATTACCATATATTTTGTCTTTATTCTGACATTTCAAGTGCTGCAGTCTACTTTATATATTTACACCTTTATTTCTGAGCGTAAGGTTTATTTGTAGTTAGCACTCTATCATATATTTTGGTCCTGTAAAAATCTTTCCAGTTTCTCGATCTAAATATTTAAATTACTCTCTGATTTTACAGGTGTCCTTCCTATGTCAAATCCTGCACCAGCAATTCTAAACTTACAAATTGATGACTTACACCCACCATTACACACAGTAACTACCCACACATACTAATAGCTGCAAGAACAGTGATAGCTAAACATTGGAGAGCAGATCAGGTTCCTAATAAATCTGAAGTCTTATTAGTCCAGCTACAGTTACTCGCATGAAAAATCCTTATCTCTTAGAACCGGTAAAAGCGGGCGTTTTGAGGCAGTGTTTAAATATGGCCTTCCCATCCTAGTATGTTATATTTTAACCGGTTAAGACCTGAACCAATATGCAGGTTAAGGACCTTGCCCCTTATTGCGATTCGGCACTGCGTCACTTTAACTGACAATTGCGCGGTCGTGCGACGTGGCTCCCAAACAAAATTGGCGTCCTTTTTTTCCCCACAAATAGAGCTTACTTTTGGTGGTATTTGATCACCTCTGCAGTTTTTTTTTTTTTTATATAAACAAAAAGAGTGACAATTTTGAAAAAAATTCAATATTTTTTACTTTTTGCTATAATAAATATCCCCCCAAAAATATAAAAAAAAAAACATGTTTTTTTTCCTCAGTTTAGGCTGATACGTATTCTTCTACGTATTCTTCTACTTATTTTTGTTAAAAAAAAAAAAATCGCAATAAGCGTTTATCGATTTGGTTTGCATTTATAGCGTTTACAAAATCGGGGATAGTTTTATGCCATTTTTTATTAATATTTTTTTTTTTTACTGCCAATGGCGGCGATCCTATGGGGGGGATCGGATGAACCCGGGCCGTTAGTCCGTGTTCCTCCGATCCGATGACGGAAGGAAAAATAGAGATTTCCGCCATCTGCAGAATCAGAGCATTGCAGAAGCGGGCCTGATCGGGTGTCAGCGGGTGTTGATCTGCTGACACCCGCGATCTCATAGGGACCAATGTATGTCCCTTTTTCATCCGCACACAGATGGATGAAAAAGCGGACATACGGGCCTTAGGCTTTATATCAACTTTAACATACATCAATTAGATTGTGAGCTCTTTGGTCAGCATGCATGCTCATCTCCGAGCGAACCATTCTAGCAAAGCCGTTGAATTATTTGGACCTCTATGACTACACCGCTTCTATTATCTTTTGCTCTTTCACTAACTGTGATTCTGCTTCTACTATCTTCTTTCCTCTCTATATTTTCTACTTTATCTATGTCGCTCATTTCCTTACGCTGTTCCTCCATCTTATCTCGTATTTTATTTTTATTTTTTTACACTTTCTCTCCTTCCAACTTTTTGCCGTTCATGTCTCTCCCATGTCTATAGTGCCTGGGGAACAGCGATATGAGGAGGGGGCTGTCCATGCATTATAAAGGTATTAGGAAGCTCCTAAGCTTGATCCCACAGCTCCACATTTTCAAAGCTCCATTAGCATATATTGAGCTGGCTTCTGACAGTCTGAGCTGCTGGCATTCGAGTCTGTGAGATGAATTGCTTAGGGTTCCCTGGTTGGCAGATCAGCAGTAGAGCTCAGTCTGGGGTGGGGGGGGGGGGGGCTCTCCTCTGGCTCCTTTCTTCTTAAACTCATAACACCTTTTGTTTCTTCTGATACTTAATGTGTCTGGATGTCTAAAGGTGCCACCTAGTGACATATGGTTCTTGTGACAACAGGACTCAGATGGCAGGACAACGAAAGAGAAGGTCAAATGCACTGTAAGCGTTTGCGTCTTATTCTGTATAGATTGAGTTGCATCACCCAGCTGTGTATTATATTCCAGTAAAAGAAAGATCTACCATATATACTCGAGTATAAGCCGAGTTTTTCAGCACATTTTTTTGTGCTGAAAATGTCCCCCTCGGCTTATACTCAAATCACCTTTTTTGCACCTGATCTTCTGAACTTTGGGGACCCCATACCGGCCGGCCGTCGGTCCCCTGGACCCCAAATATGTAGCCCCACTCTTCTACAAGTGTGCAAAGTTTGTTGTCCGGGGGACCTACGGCCGGGGAACACTGATTTTTCAAAGCCGGGCACCCCTTCCATAGACTCCCATGTTAAACATCAGTCTAGTCATGGACACAGTGAGGCAAAGTGAGGCACAGTGAGGCACGCAGATGGACACCCCAGTCTTATACTCAAGTTTTTTGTGCTAAAATTAGGTGCCTCGGCTTAAATTCGGGTTGGCTTATACTCGAGTAAATATTGTACCTTGTACTTGTTTTGGTTTACAGCTCAACAAATATTACTGACCCAAAATGTGCTCCTGTGTCCCCCAAACAAAAGGTATGTCTGTAGAAAGCGTCAAAGCTGTTGAATTAACAGGACACTTAGCTGCTCACACAAAAATCAAAGCGGTTTATTTCCTTTTATCAGCACTTCCCTCGCAAGATTGCAAGGAGATGAGAGGTAAGGAGAAGAGAAGAGGTGCTTACAAGCCTGGATGGCTTTGGGAGCTCACCTGTTACAGCTTAAAGTGGACCCTTACTATAATACCCTGTACACACAAATGGTTTTCCCGTTGGAATAAACTTTGACGGTTTTTCAGACGGAGATCCGACAGAATTCCACTCAAACTGTCTTGCATACACACGGTCACATCAAATTCCGACCGTTAAGAACGCGGTGAAGTACAACACTACAACGAGCCGAGTAAAATGAAGTTCAATGCTTCCGAGCATGCATCGACTTGATTCTGAGCATGCATGGTTTTTAGTCCGTCGGAATTGCATCCAGACGAACGGAAATTCCGATGAGAACATGTTCCCTATTTAATTCCGTCAGAATTTCCAACAGAAAAAGTCTGGGGCATACACACGGGGGGAATATTAGATGAAAAGCTTCTGTCTGACCTTTTCCTTCCGTAGTTCCGCTCATGTATACGCGGCATAACAGATTGATAACAAATAATGTTGTTTAACCACTTAAGACCCGGACCAATACGCTGGTAATTGACCCAAGGTGTTTTTGCGATTCGGCACTGCGTCGCTTTAACAGACAATTGCGCGGTCGTGCGACGTGGCTCCCAAACAAAATTTGTGTCCTTTCCTTCCCACAAATAGATCTTTCTTTTGGTGGTATTTGATCACCTCTGCGATTTTTATTTTTTGCGCTATATACAAAAATAGAGCGACATTTTTGAAAAAAAACACTATTTTTTACTTTTTGTTAAAAAAAAATCAAATAAACTAAAATTGGGTCAAACATTTAGGCCAAAATTTATTTAGCCACATGTCTTTAGTAAAAAAAAAAAAAAAATCGCAATAAAAAAAATAGCTACCTAGCGGGAACAGCGACACTAATACAGCGATCAGAAAAATGATCGCTTAGTGACGCTGGCAATAGGGAGTGAAAGAGTTAACTAGGGCGGTGATCAGGGGGTTAAAACTTTATTAGGGGGGGTGGGGGGGCTATCCTGAACCTAACACTAACTGATTTTACACTGCCTGTCACACTGACACTAAATGCAGTGATTAGATCACTGCCTTCAGTGACACTGTGACAGGGGGGGTGGGGGGGCAGATCGCAAGGGGTTAAGTGTGCCTATGTGTGTGTATGTCAGTGTAGTGTTGGTGCAGGACTTACTGTGAGGTGTTTCTCCCATCGCAGCGGTTGGAAATACCGCTGCGATGGGAGATTACATCACTTCCCCCTTCCTGTGTTTACACAGGAGGAGGAAGTGACAGAACCTGGAGCGCACGCATTGGCTGGGAGCGATCGCGGGGGGGCGGGTAAACGCCGACATCCGCCCGCTCGTCCCGGATCGCTCCCGGAGCCAGGGGGACCCCCGCACGCCGCGGAGGGGGTCCCGATGGGACCCCCGAACCGCACTTAGGCGGGGACGTAAATTTACACCCTTGTGCCTGTACGAGCCATTCTGTGGCCGTATATGTGCGTGCGGGGGTCCTTAAGTGGTTAACAAAAGAACATACATTTCACATTAATAATTATACTGCCAAAATTAATGTGTGCTGTAAATTGCCTCCAGCATTGCTCCTGTTTCTACTTGCCAGAGGCTGCCACTAGACGAGGGCAGTCACTTCCTTACTGAGAACTCTCCTACTTTCTCTAATTAAAGTATATACATTTCCAGCGTTGATTGTATGTTTTGGCTCAGCTAGAGACAAAAAAATAATAATCTGACAAAAAAAATGAAGACATTTTTTTTTACTTTAGTTCAACTTTATGTACTACGTGTGGGTGAAAAACTATGTGGTGGTGATAGATTAAAAGGGATTAAAGCGGAGCTCCACCCAGGAAAACAACATTTTCCCATGTTGTTTAAAAAAATAAAATAAAAAAAACCTGAAAAAAAAAAAAATACTCACCCGAAATACCTGTTGCTATGCGGAAATCTGTAATCTGCCTTTTCAACTCCGCGGTGCCTTTTCTTCTTGTCCTTCTCCTTGTGAATGGGGCGCGCTGCTTTCTGGGAACTGTGTGTGTTCTCAGAGAGCAGCGCGCGCATTCACAAGCCAGCGTGAGACTCACGCAGGCGCAGTAGGAAATGGGCAGTGAAGCCGTACGGCTTCACTGCCTGTTTCCCATAGTGTGAATGGCGGCGCGGGACCCGGAGCGATCGTGGGACCGGCATCGGGGGGCCCATCAGCGCGGGCAAGTAGGACAAGGTAAGTGTCCTTATTTAAAGTCAGCAGCTACACTGTTAGTAGCTGCTGACTTTTAAAAAAAAAAAATTGCGGCTGGAGCTCCGCTTTAAGTGAGCCAATGTCTTCTGGGAATTTTATGATTTTATGTAATGAATTTTGAATAGTACAGCAATGTGATAATCCAATTATCTGTATGTACAATAAAGCAGTTTACATTTCCGTAAAAAGGCAATCAGTATGCAGAATATTCAAACTGCAATATGAAAATATGACCGAAGAGTGCTTTTGTTATAAAGTGGCCTCACAATAGTGCTGTGCTGGTGATACAGGATGCACAAATGCATCCCTAGACGCAGGTTGGAACATGGTCCTTCCTCAAACTTGCAGCAGTTTCCAGGGGCATTCTGGACAATTCCTACACTGTCTCCCACTCATCAGGAGCCTTTCCCTACACTCATTCTATCTTCCCACTGAGTACTCTGTTACTAGCTGGCTATTATTATTATACACGATTTATATAGCGCCAACAGTTTACGCAGTGCTTTACAATGTGGAGGGGTGACAGCGAAATTACAGTACAGTTCACTACAGAAGGTACAGGAAGGCCCTGCTCATAGAGCTTACATTCTAAAGGGGGGGGGGGGGGGGTGGTACAAAAGTTAATAGCTGCAGAGAATGATTTGATGGGGGTGGAACAAGGACAGTTGTTAGGTGGGTGTGGGATAGGCTTCCCTAGATCAGTGTTTCCCAACTCCAGTCCTCAAGGCACACCAACGGGTCATGTTTTCAGGATTTCCATTACATTATTTCCATGCACAGGTGATTCGATCAGTTTCACTGCCTTAGTAATTACCACAGCTGTTTCAATTGAGGGAAATCCTGAAAACATGACCTGTTGGTGTGCCTTGAGGACTGGAGTTGGGAAACACTGCCCTAGATAAATACGTTTTCAGGGATCTCCTGAAGGTGGTAGGGTAGGGGCTGATCGGAAATACTGGAGCAGGGATTTCCAGAGGATCAGAGAGGCTCTGGAGAAGTCCTGAAGGCGAGCATGGGAGGAGGTAACAAGCGAGCTAGAGAGCAGAAGGTCCTGTGAGGAGCAGAGAGGACGATTTGGGCGATATCTGCAGATGAGGTTTGTGATGTAGATGGGGGCAATGTTACGAATGGCCTTGTATGTTGTGGTTAGCATTTTTAATTTTGGGGTAGTAGACGCCAGTGGAGGGATTGGCAGAGTGGAAGAGCAATCTCGGATCGGTTAGTAAGGTGTATTAGTCTAGCAGCAGAATTTATAATAGACTGAAGGGGGGATAGCCTGCATAAGAGTAGGTCATTAACCACTAAATGTTGCTAAATGACCGGGCCACTTTTTGCGATTCGGCATTGTGTCGCTTTAACTGACAATTGCGCGGTCCTGCGATGTGGCTCTCAAACAAAATGTATGTCCCTTTTCCCCACATTTCTTTTGGTGGTATTTGATCACCCCTGCGGTTTTTATTTTTTGCGCTATAGACAAAAATAGAGCGATAATTTTGAAAAAAAATCAAAAATGTTTACTTTTTGCGATAAGATACACCCCAAAAAGATCTAAAAATGTTTTTTTCCTCAGTTTAGTCCGATACGTATCCTTTGGTAAAAAAAAAAAATCGCAATAAGTGTTTATTGATTGGTTTGCGCAAAAGTTATAGTGTCTACAAAAATGGAATCATTTTATAGCATTTTTATTAATATATATTATATATATATATATATATATATATATATATATATATATATATATAGTAAACGTTGGGGGTTTAACTCTTCTGGCAGATGCGTTTTGGTGTAGTGAGTCCACAGCAAACAGGCAATTAGCGTTAAGGGCCTGGTAGCCCACATTTATTAAAAGGAGATAAACAAAACAAAAAGTCCATTCACAGGAATCCCACGCAGGGGTTTAAACAACATCCAAAGATAAATGAAAATTCCAGCCCACCTGGCTACTCTTCAATAGCACTGCTGTTATAGGTAACGGTTCCTCAAACCATCCGCTCCACCAGACCCACGGTCCTGGATGCACAAGGCCCCAAAGTCCTTCAACGCACACAGCGTCCGTCCCAACACAGGGACACAGCGTCCGTCCCAACACAGGGACACAGCGTCCGTCCCAACACAGGGACACAGCGACAGTCACAGCCACTGTTCACCTTCCTTCCTTCATCTGCTCTCCCCAGCCCTTCATTTAATGAGCTGTCTGCACCTGGGTAGGCAGCTTGCAGGCTGTCTTCAAAACCTGGACACAGGTTGGAGATCCAGTCCCACCCAGATCTTTGAAGGATCTCCAAGCCATAGAGCCCCATGTAGCAATAGAAAAAATATGAGAAAACTGCCAGCGCAGTTTTCTCTGTTTTTAAATTTACGCTCTGCAGCTCTGCAATTTGGCTATATGCAGACCATGTGTCCATTTTTGCTGCGTCTCCATGGTGACAGGGACCCTCACTATTACATACCTCCCCCCCTTGTTTCGATCCCGAAGGGGGTGGAACACCAGCACACGTCATAAGGGTTGGGACACCTCTGTGCCGGCTGTCAGCCGCGTAGGCCCAACCCTTTTTTCGGGTGCGCTTCCAGGTCAGTCCTACCCTGACTCTCCATGGGATCCCACTTTTTTCTATCCTACGCTTTCTCCCTCTTCTGGGGTTCCTGGGCTTATTTTCTTTTCTCAGGGGAACACTGCCTTGCCTGAAACCCTCACATTCTTCATATAGAGAACCTGTTCCTTTAGCACTTTCTCCCACAGTGTCTCCGGGTACTTTAATTTGTACCTTTGTGCGACTGACAGGTAAAATCTCTGCTACTGCCACGTCCATTTCGCTCCTTATCTTCATGTAAAGTCTAGTGGGTGAGGCAGTGTCCGTGCCCTCTGACCACCGCTCAGCCACACTTTGGACTGCATCAGCAGAAATGTTCCTAGTCACCGCATCAGGCGGAGAGACTTCTGATGTTGTCAAATGTTCTCCTGAGCGCCTTCCATCCAAACCAGTAACTGGAAGCACCCTCTCAGAGAACTTTGAGACCATCTGCCACACTGCTAACAAACATGGTACCAACCAGTTCCTCTTGTAATTAACAGAAAGCATAGCCTGTACAACTTGGCTCCACCTACTAGTACTACGCAGTACCACCTTGTCCGACCACGATGGAGACACCCAAGAGTATAACAGATGTGCTTTTTGGACCTCAAGCATTTTCAACAATACATTAGTCAACTTAATGCGACCCACGTCCACATACAAGACCTTTCAAGGGACTTTTCCCTTATCAATGACTTGGAGGGGCTCATCAACTGAAGCTGGAAAGATAGAGACATTTTCAGCGACCCCCACCTCACTGGCGGTATCAGTCTTCACAGCCTGGTGCTCAACTGGAGCGCTGTCAGACGTACATCTCACATTTATCCCTTCCGTCACAGCATCAGTGAGCCGCTGCAGGTCATATGTCACATTGCCATTTTTGCGCTCACTATTTTCCAGCGGTTGGGCTGCGGATAACACATCTGCCATGCATGCGCCATTAACCGGTCCTTCTGACTGGAGGGGACCAATCTCTGCAGGGGCCAACACGCCCTTGACCACTGGCCACCCTGCACTCCCTCCATTGGGCATAGCAGGTGTTATGTCCAAATCTGTGTTACCCAATCTAGCCTTATCCAGCATGGCTAGCAATTGTTTAGCCCAGCTGTCCCAGTCAGTGGTACTTCCCTGACAGGCATTCTGCAGCACTGCATCACCTGTTCCAAGAGGCACCAAAGGAACCTGGGTCTCATTACCCAATACAGTACATTTGTCATCGCTAGACGCATCACATTGTACAAGCACAGTTTCACTTGTGTCACATTGGGACAATGCTTCGTCACAAACCACAGGATACAATACCCCATTTTGACCAGATTGTTCTGGTGGCGCTACCATCACATCCCGTTTTACACTACTAGCTTTTACAGTATGAACACATTTTTCACCAAACCGATCACATACCAGGCGGGTGGTCGGCACCCACACACTCTCATTGTGTGGTGCAGTCTCTCCTTGTTCCCCCAGAGTAGTGCCAGAGCGATCCTGAACAACCTCCAGTTCCAACACAGGGAGATCCCAGGAGGTTTCCATGGACAACCCTGCAGCTCTGCCTCTGGTGGTCAAGGAAGACATCCTTCTCCCATCCTTTTTAGTAAACATATCACCAACAATATTCTAAAATATGACATTTCCAGAAATACATTTCTCAACCTTTAGAGGATCATCATGATACTTAAACATAGCTGTAGCTATTGTGGGTGGCCCCTTACCCACTAGAGAAGCTCTACAGCTGACCTGGGAAACCCTCCGCTCCAACACTGTGGGCTCCTGGGAGGTTTCTCTGGGCAACCCCACAGCACCTATATCTGTCACTAGGGAACATGGTATACGGACTTCTTTGGTCACCCCTAGTACAGCTTCTCCAGCACTCTGCTGGATTCCACCAGGTACATACAGAGTCCCCATGTCCTTTTCAGTCTTTAGTCCTGCTGACAGTTGGGCTTTACCCTGTGCCTCCCCCCTATTTTGGGTAGCACACTGTAGCAAGTCCACCTGTACTGCGGATCTCCCCGCTGAACACATTTCATTGGGTTCTGTCCCACAAGCTGCAACAGTCTTACCACTTCCTGTAGCCGTTGTCATAAACTTAATTTGAGTGCGTTGTCCCTTATCTGTGGTGTCTCTATAGGCTGAATTTTTCCTGTGGTCATGGAGAAACACTGCAGACTTTCCAGACCCACCAACACCCCCTGCATGTAACACAGTATCCCTGTTGCTAGGGGTAACGGCAGACCAGCACTCCAAAGATGATTGGCTACACCTCATGGTGGTTACAGACTGTTGTGTCCTTTCTGGGCTGACCACTTCACACAAGCGGCCATAATAAACGTCTTTATTTTGCTCATTGGTACCCCCTGCAGGCCACACAGACTTCTTACCACTGTTGCCAGGGGTGACAACCGATATGTTTGCAGAAAACGCAAGGCTGGTACACTGATGCACACTCATGCTCTCCTGAGGCATTGCTCGATTGTTGCTTTGTTGTCGCAGTGATGCCTCTCCCGTTGCTATGGGTGACGACCTCTCTTTGCTGGAGCGTTGCTGGCGGCCCATGATGCGACTGAACTCTCCTCTAAGAAGAATTTTCCTCTTTAAACTTGTGATAGTCATCCTGGTCCCCATCCATCAAATGGAAAACCGACCGGTACTCTACCAGCAGTAAGGTTTGCAGCAATTTTGGCCACCGGTCTCTAGGCCATTTCCTCCTTACAGCGACTTTTTCAAACTTTTCAAGGAAGTCTCCAACCTCCTCTGTAGGTAGCATGGGTTGCATGTAATCAGATGCCACTATCTCAGCCCTTTGTACCGCATCCGATTCTTTAGTCTGGTTCCACTTGAACCACTCATTCACAGTCTCATACACCACTGGCCCCTTTTGACTGGCCCTCCTAGGTGGAGACATCTTCTCAGGCCACGCTGAGCTCACTTCCCCTTTAACTTGATTCAACATGAACTTCTTGTGTTTTGACTGTCGCATCCTTGCAGTCGCATGCACAGCAGCTTGTTACACAGTTCACAGCAGTAAAAAGAGAACAATATCTTACAGGTGCACCACCTGTATGCAATACAGTCCATCAACATAAACGTATGTGCAATGCAGTTTGCCTGGCTGCTACACACAGCTAGCAGTAGTTCCTGCTGCGACTCACCACGGAGCAAGGACTCGGATTTCACCGTCTAGATGCCTGCTGAATCCACCACTGTAAACGTTGGGGGTTTAACTCTTCTGGCAGATGCGTTTTGGTGTAGTGAGTCCACAGCAAACAGGCAATTAGCGTTAAGGGCCTGGTAGCCCACGTTTATTAAAAGGAGATAAACAAAACAAAAAGTCCATTCACAGGAATCCCACGCAGGGGTTTAAACGACATCCAAAGATAAATGAAAATTCCAGCCCACCTGGCTACTCTTCAACAGCACTGCTGTTATAGGTAACGGTTCCTCAAACCATCCGCTCCACCAGACCCACGGTCCTGGATGCACAAGGCCCCAAAGTCCTTCAACGCACACAGGGTCCGTCCCAACACAGGGACACAGCGTCCGTCCCAACACAGGGACACAGCGACAGCCACTGTTCACCTTCCTTCCTTCATCTGCTCTCCCCAGCCCTTCATTTAATGAGCTGTCTGCACCTGGGTAGGCAGCTTGCAGGCTGTCTTCAAAACCTGGACACAGGTTGGAGATCCAGTCCCACCCAGATCTCTGAAGGATCTCCAAGCCATAGAGCCCCATGTAGCAATAGAAAAAATATGAGAAAACTGCCAGCGCAGTTTTCTCTGTTTTTAAATTTACGCTCTGCAGCTCTGCAATTTGGCTATATGCAGACCGTGTGTCCATTTTTGCTGCGTCTCCATGGTGACAGGGACCCTCACTATTACAATATATATATATATATTTTTACTGGTAATGGTGGTGATCTGCGAATTTTATCGTGATTGTGACAATATGGCCACTTTTGACACATTTTTGGGAGCATTGTCATTTTTACAGCGATCAATGCTATAAAAATGCACTGGTTACTGTAAAAATGACACTGGCAGTGAATGGGGTTAACCACTAGGTGGCGCAAGCGGTTAAGGAGAGAGATGCAGTATTCTGGAGAAGTTGCATAGTTCACTGTAAAGGCAAAGTTCATAGTAGAAGGTCTCCCAAGTGCAGAGGTCTACGACAAAATCCAGAAAAGGTGCTGAGAGAAAGGCTTCTACCACAATCACATACAGCCTCTTACTTAAATAAAATGAAAATGCAGCCTTAAACCAATGGAATCCGAAAGGCAATCCCCAGTTCTGATATCCTGGACATAGATATAGTCTCCCACATTCGATGAACCACCACGGATATGTGTATAAAGATAGAAAAAACTTGCATAGTGTAAAACCTTGCGTTAATTAGAATAAAAAAAGGAATGCACTTACAATTTAATGCAGAAAGTATGGCATCCAATATAAAGCCGGCTGGCTTGTAAACAACTAAACACACAGCCCATATCTTCCGGATAGAGACAAATTGCACGTTGACGTCAGAACGCATTTATACACATGTCGTATGGCACAGCCTCGATGTGGGAAACATCCAGCCGCACCTCCGCCATCCTAACTCCTGGAAACGAGTGCTAAGCACAGGGAATTTTTTTTTTTTAAACTCCTGCACCCATAATTCAAAAAGAAAAAAGGGGAATAAGAAAAAAACATAACTACCTAAAACAGTGGCATCATCGTAGTACTACCTCCGGTATGCCACATATATTATTTAGTAATGATGTTTTTTTATGTTTTAGATAAAGGTTTGTAACCGCGCTAAATGAATAGTGAATAATGTTACTAAGGCACCAAAATACCAGGAGGCATAAAGGCCAGCCCTTATCACATGACTATATCCTGAACGGACGGACAGACATGCAAATGGCTGGAAAACTCATGGATACATCATAAAAAAATTATATTTAATAAGTAGCAACCTAAATGACAGTTTTAAACAGGCATAAATATATACCACAGTCATCTAGATGTCAGTCACCGAAAACTAAGGATATTGCAGTGTCATCGGCGACATAAAGAGTTAAAAATTTAAAAAATAAAATTAAATCCCTCTGTGGGAAAAGAGGAATAAATCTTATTATATAAAAAATGTGTATCATAGAAAAACTGGTTGGAACCCACATGGAGCTTGTATCCAAATTAATTGTATATCATGTAAACTGACTTAGCAGCCTGTGGGTGGCTACTATAACCCCAACCAAGGGAGGGGAAAATACACATATATAGCAAATAGTAGTGTGATTGCCTCTATAGGGGTCAGGAAGTAATTTTTTTCCCTATCGCATCATATTGGCACTGCACGGCCAGGGTTTTTTTTGCCTTCCTCTGGACCAACCTGGAGAAAAGATTTAGCTAATTTTCCCTCCATCGCCCTTAAACCCCCCCTCCCCCCCTCCCTACCTGGTGGTGTCTACCATGGCGAATCTGCAATATTGTGCAGAAGCTATTTGGGGTCTGAGGCGATTCGCCGCAATACTGCCAGCCATCACCAAAAAAGCCCTAAGAATTGAGCAATTATTGAGTCGATCGTCGATCGACTGTCAAAAACCTCAAAAAAAAAAAGTCATTTACCCCAGCCTAAGCACATATCATGTGCTTTGATCAACACAAGATCGGCAGTAAAACACTGCCTAGAAACCCGTGATTTCATTCTACAACATGATCTAGACTGCCTGTTCATTACAGAAAGTTGGCTCACAGCCAAATGTAACACCATTCTAGGAGAACTGGTGCCAGAAAACTACCGTATTATAACAGAAAATAGAATAGGGCAAAAAGGAGGAGGCCTGGAGGTGATCCACAAAATTCACCTTGCGATCACTAAACCAGTCCTCCAAAACCCTCTTCCATTCATGGAAACCATTACTCTGCAAATGCAAACTAATTCAAAGTAGACCGTGCACATTCTTCCATGCTATAGGCCACCCGGCCCAAAATCGCAGCTGCTACCATCAATTTCGGACTTCTCCTCCACTTACACCCTCAACAGCAAACACATTTTGCTGCTCGGGGATTTCAACCTCTGGGCCAACTCCTCGCTAGACCCCATTGCCGACGCCTGTATTGACCACTTGGAAGGTTTAGGGCTACAGCAACTAGTATGTGGGCCCACACATGCTTCAGGCCACACGCTCGATCTTGTTTTCAGGCAAGATCTGGAAATAATAAATTTTGGAAATAGAACCGTTGCCATGGACTGATCACCACGCAATTAAATTCACTATTTCCAAACTCTCCCCCGCAACAAAAACATCTAGACCAGTGACAACACACTGGACTAGATGTCAGAAGAAGCTCCACTCGGAACTCTTCAAAACCACATTAAGGAAAAAAATAAAAACAATTCAGCCTCATCAAACGGCCCTAGAAACACTGGATGCCATAAATTCAGCCCTGCTACAGTCAGCTGACTTAGTAGCGCCGAAACGTAAAACCCACATCCAGAAAAACAACTGCAGCTGGTTCAACAACCAGCTGTCGTTACTGAAGCAAGAGCCCAGAAGGGCGGAAGCCTCCTGGAAAAAAAGCTCTTCAGAGGTAAACCTACAAGGCGATAACAAGAAAATATCATAAATAAATATTCCAAGCCGAGAATTTTTTTTTTCCCATGGCTATCAACAGCGCCCTAAACCGCCCACACTCAGACCATGAACCCAGGATGTCTTGAAGCCCCCAATTCGGACACACAACAATTTTGCAATAAATTATCGGATTACTTGATTAATAAAATTGAGGGAATGCATTCAGCAAAACAACTCCCCCCTCAGCCCCCCCGGATGTTTTCACACAATACCCACAGTAATTTACCACAATCAGGTAAGTTAACGCTGGAACCCATCTTCATCGATGCCACAAAAAATATCATTGGTACTCTGCGTAATGGCACAGCACCAAATACAATCATCCCCACTAAACTGCTGAAGGAATGCGCCAACATCCTGGCGCCTCCCATCACGCATCTTATTAACCAGTCTTTCAAGGAAGGCATAGTGCCTTCACAGTTGAAAGAGGGCATAATCCAACCCATCCTGAAGAAACTGACCCTAGACCCCAAGGATCCTCTCCACCGCCATCCCATAACAGGCCTAAATGTACTCTCAAAGGTAATGGAGAAAGTAGTGGTACAACAGCTGCAACAGCATCTAGATACCCACAAGCTACTGGACCCATTTCAATTGGGTTTCTGTCCCAGACACGGAACGAAACCGCATTGCTCAAAATATGGGAAGACGTTCTCGAGGCCACAGACGAAGGAGAATCTTGTCTTCTGGTTCTGTTGAACCTAAGCGCAGCTTTCGACACTGTTGACCACAAATGTGAATTGGAGCTTGGTAGACAGCCTGGCTTTTAAAGACCTTTTCATTGTGTATGCTAATGACACTGTATTGTATGAAAGTCTATTGATGATAATATGTGATGTGAATTGGCACCCTCTAAAGGTCAGACGTCAGACTTATGTTTACTTAAGGAATGTGTATTGTGTAGCAGGTGAGAATAGCTTATCGCGGAGTCGGAATGTCTGGCTAAGATGTGGATTGAGGGGGACTCGTTCGGAATCATTGTGTGATGATGTGGGTGGAGTGTGTAATTGTCCTTTTGATTACTGCAGCATGCTTTTGCTTGCGAACTGTATAAAAGCATGAGTTTTACCATTAAAAGATCTTTCTGTTTGGAACCAGAGAACAGAGCTGTGTCTCGTTATTCTGGGAGAAATCCAATGAGTCCTGTCTTCTGGATTGTGGAGGGTCGGAAGCTGCCTTGGGTTGGTGGAATGGAATATCATAAACAGCGTTAACCCCTGACCGTTAAACATGCATTTCAGTGGAAAAAGAAGCAATGGGCTGAGTATTACCCTCTCAGCATGTTATGCAAAAGCATCTCCATAGGTTCTGCTACATTTAAATCGGCACAAAGCAAATCTGTTCAAACACAGCCTCAGGACTGTCCTTCACATTACACCTCAAAAGTACATTTTAATCCGTTGACCTGTGTTCGACATGTATTTCTAATACAATAAAATGTAGCGCTACCTCATAGTAGCCGCTGACGTTAACTAGTTTGTGGAGAGGTGCAGCGTGGTGCGACGACAGTAAACACTGAGTCCAGTTGCAGTAACAGAACTGTATTGAAGTTAAAGTTTAGTAAAGCACAACTACACAGCGGGTAGATGCACACAAAGTTGCAGTGAAGAATATAACAGTAGGTCCTGGGTGCACCAACAGCATCTGTCTTAACCACTTGCACACCGCGCCATAGCCATTTTACTGCTACAGCGCGGTGGGGTAACTGTGACACGACGTCCCTGGGACGTCCTCCCACAATCCTTTACTCGCGCGCCCCCTAGAAGACCCGGCGCATCACGGATCGTGGTAAATTGCCGCTGATAGCGGCCGTTTACCACGTGAGCGCTCCGTCAAATGACGGAGCGATCACTTGTAAACAAACCGGCGTAATTTGACGATGCCGGTTCCTCCCTCTCCAGAGAAGAGGCGGGGAGTGGGTGGCAGCAGCAACGCTGTGGCTGGATCTGTGACAAATGCAGTCACAGATCCAGCCATCCATCCCAGTTCAGCTATCCCTGCAAAATACTCTCCAATACCCCAATACTCCCCAATACCCCAATGCTCTGCAATACTCTGCAATACCCTGCGCGATACTCTGCAATACCCCAATACTCTGCAATGCCCCAATACTCTGCAATACCCTGCGCAATACTCTTCAATACCCCAATACCCTGCAATACCCTGCGCGATACTCTGCAATACCCCAATACTCTGCAATACCCCAATACTCTGCAATACCCTGCTTGATACTCTGCAATACCCCAATACTCTCCAATACCCCAATACTCCCCAATACCCCAATGCTCTGCAATACTCTGCAATACCCTGTGCGATACTCAGCAATACCCCAATACTCTGCAATGCCCAATACTCTGCAATACCCTGCGCAATACTCTGCAATACCCCAATACCCTGTGCGATACTCTGCAATACCCCAATACTCTGCAATACCCTGCACGATACTCTGCAATACCCCAATACCCTGCAATACCCCAATACTCTGCAATACCCCAATACTCTGCAATACCCCAATACTCTGCAATACCCTGCGCGATACTCTTCAATACCCCAATACTCTGCCATACCCTGCACGATACTCTGCAATACCCAAATACTCTGCAATACCCATTTTTTTAAAGCACCCCTGTCCCCGTGTACTCGCATGCAGAATTGAACGCATACATAAGTCCCACCCACACATGAAAAAGGTGTTCAAGCTACACATGTGAGGTATCTCTGCGAACGTTAGAGCGAGAGCAATCATTTTGGCCCTAGACCTTCTCTGTAACTAAAAACATGTAACCAATAAAAGCAATTAAAGCGTCGCCTACGGGGATTTTTAAGTAGCAAAGTTTGGCGCCGTTCCATGAGTGTGCGCAATTTTGAAGTGTGACATGTTGGGTATCTATTTACTCGGCGTAACTTCATCTTTCACATTATGAAAAAAAATTGGGCTAAGTTTACTGTTTTGTTTTTTTTTAAGCACAAAACAGTTTTTTTTTAAAAAACACGCGTTCTAAAAATTTCTGCGAAAATACCATGCGAGATAAAAAGTTGTAACGGCCGCCATTATATTCTCTAGGGTCTTTTCTAAAAAAGCATATATAATGTTTTGAGGTTCTATGTAATTTTATAGCGAATAAATTATGATTTTTACATGTAGGAGAGAAATGTCAGAATTGGTGCTCCCTGCATGTTGGGCCTCTGTATGTGGCCACGCTGTGTAAAAGTCTCACACATGTGGTATCGCCATACTCGGGAGGAATAGCAGAATGTGTTTTGGGGTGTAATTTGTGGTATGCATATGCTGTGTGTGAGAAATAACCTGCTAATATGACAGAAACAAGATTTTTTTTTGATTTTTTTACAGAATTTTCAGTCGTTTTTCTTTTATAGCGCAAAAAATAAAAAACCCAGAGGTGATCAAATATCACCAAAAAGAAAGCTCTATTTGTGTAAAAAAAAGGACAAAAATTTCAAATGGGTACAATGTTGTATGACTGAGTAATTGTCATTCAAATTGTGAGCACCGAAAGCTGAAAATTGGTCTGGTCAGGAAGGGGGTTTAAGTGCCCAGTGGTCAAGTGGTTAAGGGGCGAAATGGGACCGGACTGTTTTGCACCCAAAAGGGGAGGCTTCCAGGAAGGATGGCATGTCCTTGCTCTCTCTATACTAATCTGAAACATCTCTCTGACGCTCATTACTGTTCCTGACAGATGGGTGACCTCTCCCTACACTACCCACACACAAAATAAGCCCAGGAACCAGAGTCAAAAATAGACTCTGCCTGAATCAAGATGGCTGCCAGCCTCCAATTGGTTAGCTTCCCCAGTGACCCAGGAAACCATAACGTTACCAAGCTCCTCTCGACTTCCTTTACCTCTGCAATACCGCTGCGGTTGAGCATCACCTGCAGTGGAGAAAGTAGACTGCTCATGCCTACACTTACCCCCTCGCCCCTTTGTTAGATGCTGTTCTCTGGATCACAACACAGCAAAGAACAACATGAAAACTACAATAAACATAGTTAAGGCACAAAAGGGAAAAGTACAAATGACCTAATACGAGTATTTTGAAGGGAGCTGTCTGTGGTTGGACTGCAAGGGGTAGAGAACCGCAGTGTGCTCTGTGGGGTTTTGTTGCAAATAGTCATCTTCTGGTTGTGACTCTGGGGCCACAGATTGGTGGGCTTTGACTGCATCCTCCATACCCCTTTCATCTGGCCACAAGACCAATTCCTCAGACAAACCTGGTCAATCTTATGTTCGCAGGGCCTGCTGTACTGTCTGCAGCCATTGTATTTGTGCTTCTGAGTCTGTAGGGGCTGAAGGATCGTGCAACAGAGGAGGTAGGTACCATTCATCGGTAACCTTCTGCACTGGTGGGACATCCACAGTGTCAAGTTCCCTCTGTCTTAGTCTGTTTTGACAGAGCAGTCGCCACTTAATACGCAGGGTCTTAGCAGGTTGCAGTGGAGACATCTCTTGTTGGGATTGGGACCCTCTGAGACTACGGTATATACTTGAGTTTGAGGAAAGCGTTGTTAACCCAATAAGGACTACGCTTCCACTTGAGCTCCAGTTTTCTGCCCTTTTCATTTTTAATATTTTCCACCAACACCCAGTCCCCTGGTCGCAACAGCAGTTCCTCTAGGCAGAATCCTTGGCTAAGTCTTTTTGTCTGTTCAACCCCACCTGCTTGGTTTCTGTATCCAATCTCAATGTTCCTGCACCCTGCGGAGGAGAGCCGGGGCGGGCACGCAAGTTCTATTAGGCTTCCTTGTCTCACCTGGAACAGCAAGACTTTTGTTCAGTGAGACCAGTAGGAGGTCCACCGGTAACCGGCCATAGCGACTGACCATCAAGAAGAAGGAAGTGTGGCCTGTGGCTCAATGAACCTTGTTACAACCCCCTACACTACAACCCCCACATGTTGGTGCCATCTATTTCAGTCCCTCTGTTCAAGAGTATGTAGCATTCCCAGCAGGGTGCATTTGAACTGTTTACAAGCTTCATTACCCTGTGGGGTGTAAGGGGGTTGAAATGCGATTATCAAGGTGGCACAGCTGAGACCTAATCACTGACTCAAGTTTCGGGCCTTGGTCTGAGGCCCCATACACACGATCGGACATATCCGATGAAAACGGTCCGCGGACCATTTCCATCGGATATGTCCGATCGGGAGTTTGATCCGATGGCGTGTACACACCATCGGATCAAATTCCCCGCCGCCAGACGGCATGGTGACGTGGCGGTGACGCGGCGGTGACGTTGACGCCGCCGCGTCACCGCCACGTCACCGCACCAGGAAGTAAAACACTTCCGCGCATGCGCCGAATCCATTCGGCAGCGGCGCGGCGGCGGTGGGGGACGACATGTCTGCTGGTAAGTGTACTAACCAGCAGACATGTCGGGCGGACAGATTCCCACCGGATAGATTTCAAAGCTTGCTTTGAAATCTGTCGGGTGGAGAAATCTGTCCGCTAGCCCATACACACGAGCGGAGATGTCTGCTGAAACGGTCCATCGGACCGTTTTCAGCGGACATATCCCCTCGTGTGTACGCGGCCTGAGAGTGTACGCTTGAGTCAACCGTATGGTTGGACCACATGTTCCCAAAACAATATAGACATGATTTGGGCTGTCTGGTCCCTGGTGGGGACTACCACCTCCAACTTGGTGAAATTGTCAACAAAAAACAGGGCATGGCGATACCCTGAGGGAGAGCTGGATATCGTCAAAAAAATTTCAGTGGCGTCAACCTGTGATCCCCTCTCTGGCTGATTGGGCATGTGAAATGGACAGGATCCAACATATTGATAGGATGCTAGCGTGGAATACCGATAAGAGTGAAGACCACACTATTACGTGGACCGCTTGGTTACACTTCCGGTTCTCTGCTGATTTTGAATCTTTTATGGTGGATACAGCTCCTACTGCTTCCCAGGTGCCTTCTTATGAGTAGCCTGATGTCCCTTCTCCCTACTTTTTTTTTTCTCCCCTCTCCTTTTTTTCTCCCCTTCTCCTCCTCCTCCTGTACTTTTATCAGTCTAATAATCTTACCAGTAGATTTACCATACGTTCAGGCCATATGTGTTAAGCCTTTGTTTTTTTGATCATTGTCTACGCCACTGTTTACAGTGGTCTACTGGTCATTTGATTTATCATTACTTAGCTTATTTCACTTATTTCTGGGTTCATTAAGGTTATTTACCTGACTATGCATATGTGATACATGTTCTTTTGGTGTCCTTCCGATCCTAATATGGACTTGTACACTCAATAGACAGATATTATTCCTGACCTATGTTTCGTCAAAATGTTTTACAAATGCTTGTAACTCAATAAAACAGATTTAACGTAAAAAGTTCACAGTGACAAATTGTGACAAGTGACAAGGTGGTGATGGTCATTGGTGTTGCCTTTTAAAGAGGGGCCTTATGCACGGAGCAGGTTTCACACTCCCGGAATGCCTTCTGTGCCACAGCAAGGGCACCTGCATGAGATCTGGATCCTTCTGCTTGATCAGTTCCCATTCCCCTTGTTAGATTTCAGCAGCCTCTGCCTGGGGAACCGTGACTTGCACGTTGAGGAAGCATCAGGTGGCTGCTGTGGGCAGGACAGGGGCCACTTTAATATCCTTTTCCTGGCCAGTCCTCCCGTCAGCACATCATGGGTTAATCCCCTCCTCCGGTCCACCAGTACCACCTTCTTCTAGCTAATAAGTAGGGGGCCCCTCCTCCCAGTCCTTGTTCCTTTTTTTTGGTCGGACGATCAGACCACCTAAGACTCTTCCAGACAAACAAACTACGAACAAAGAGGAAGAAAAAGAACCCCCCTGCCGAACCATCCCCACCCAGGTTCAGCCTCTCCTCGGGTTGGAAGGTCCAGAAGTAATAAAGGTATGCCCCTTTATGACACTGGACGCTCAGGTGCATGAGCTGTGGGCGTTTTAGCTTGTAGAAAGCTTACTGTGTTAACAGGGGCTGTGGTGTGTCTCCTGTCCATCTGCTAGGACATGCTGTGGCTCCTTCTCCTTGTTCAGATCTGAGCTCCGTAGGAGCGCGCCGCCCCTCCTTCCTCCACTTTCTGTTAGTCGGCGGTGATGTCACAGGGGGGGTGGGGACAGGGGGCGTGCCATGGGCGGGCCCAAATCGGCTATAAAGACTCTCCAGGGCAGGAGGCTCAGTGCGGTCTGCCACTGTCTGGGAGAGGAAGCTCTAGGTAAGCCTCCAGCTGAGGAGGAGTGTGTGAAAGATTGTGTCAGCGCTGCACTAATCTTAAAGGTACCTTTTTTTTTTTTTCTCTAAACACCTGCTGCCACCCTGGAATTTTTCCTTCTCTTTAAATGTAAAGAGGAGGTTGTAAAAAATGTACATACATACAGTGGATATTATTTTGGGGTGCATAGGTAAAAAAATAAATAAATAAAAAATAATAAAAAAAAATATATATATATATATATATATATATATATATATATATATATATATATATATATATATATATATATATATATATATATTATTATTATTATTAATTAAATAAAATATATAGATAAATAAGAAATAGAAAATTAGGTACACACTTTTTTTCTTAGTACACTGGTATCAATTGCTTCACCGCCTGATGTGCGTATCCTGCATTCTTTACACAGCATGAGCTCACCACAGCCTCAGGATGCACCAAGGTCACCGGACAGGTAGGAGGGGTCAACGGGGGCCACAATGTAAAAGAGTGCAATACCAAGAGCTAAAGGTAGTGTTTCTTGGTTGTCTTTTTAGGAGCAGAAGCCCTAAGATAAGACATGGAACGGAGAAAAAAGTCCCACCACCGCTCAAAATCTCCGCAAGCGTCTGGCTCTCGGGCAATGCATAAATCCCATTCTAGTCCAGCACGCAAATCCAGTCACTCTGCGACTGTAGCAGAGCCAAATGTATCAAGACCCCACCCAGACGATGGTCTTTGTTGGGCATGATCGGCACCATCCGAACCTGGCAAACTTCTATGCACCGGCTGCATTAAGGACGTGGCTACAGACAGGGAAGCAGAGGTGAGAAGAATTAGAGACTATATTCAAGAAGCAGTGGCAGAGGGTATTCAGTCAGCCTCAGCCACCAAATCACCTAGGTCTAGATCCAATCGGCCAGTGCACGATGAATCACCTGCCTGGGAGGCGCTATCACTAGACTCATCGGACTCTGAAGAGCCCTCAGAATATTTATTTGATTTTCAATATATTGAATCATTTGTCACAGCCGTAAGGGAGGCCATTGACTGGGATCAAGATGTTCAGCCACCTGAAAAAATTAAGATTTTTTCCTAGCCGGAAGAGACAAGGGGTTACTTTCCCCCTCTTGCCAGAGATCCGAGAATGGTTCGAGGAAGAATGGGAAAAGCCGGAAAAGAGGGCAAACATACAGAACCGTTTCTCAAGGTTGTACCCTTTTAAAACCCCAGAAGCAGACCTTTGGGGCTCCCTGTTGGGCATAGATGTGGCCTTAGGGCGCCTGGCCCGACAGGTCGCGTTGCCATTGCAAGATTCTACAACCTTCAAAGACCCAATGGACAGACATGCAGACACAGACCTAAAGAAGGTGTACTCAGCTGCGGGTGCAGCGTGCCGTCCAGCTATTGCCCTAACCTCAGTCTCCAGAGTACTCAAGGTTTGGACCACGAGAACCCAAGCAGCACTAAAAGCAGATACAGGGTCAGAATCAGTCATACAGACAATGGAGGAATTCGATCTTGCCGCCGATTTCATAGCAGAAGCCTCTAAAAACCTGACAAAGTTACTCACAAGAATCATGGCTTTTGCAGTGATGGCAAAGAGGGCCCTCTGGTTGCGACATTGGGGAGCAGACAGCACCTCAAAACTGAGTCTCTGCAATATTCCGTTTAACGGCAAGGTGCTGTTCGGAAAGACCGTGGAAGAAGCTATTAGTCAAGCTACAGGGGGAAAGTCGGGTCTAATGCCACAGAGACCCAGGAAGACACAGCAGGCCACCCGGCCAGCCCAACCAGACTACAAGAGGGTGTATGACACCAGATCATACAGGCCAGGACGGGAATATACAAGACCCTACTGGAAAAATGAACAAAATTCTTTCATGCAGAAAGTAAAGTCTAGAGCGGCACAGACTGCGAAAAAACCTGAAAAATCTTTTTGACGGGTCAACCGCCCATTCCCCCCAGGTGGGCGCCAGGTAATGTCCTTCTGGGAAGTATGGGCGGAAGAAGTCAAGGACCAGTGGGTCCGCAAGACGGTCAGATACGATAACAAAATATCCATTCAGAAGAAACCACCCAAGACGGTGGTCCACACAGAATGTCCGACAGATCAGAGGAAACGGATCTGCTTACAAGAATATTTAGACGGCTTACAGCAAAAGAATGCAATTTTGCCGGTGCCCCTATCCCAACAAGGAAAAGGGGTATACTATCCAATCTTTCTAGTTCCCAAAGCATCGAGGGATCTCAGACCAGTTCTGGACCTGAGAATTCTAAACCACTTCATAGAACCCAAGACGTTCAAGATGGAATCTGTATTTACAATCATCTCTGTGTTGCAACCAGGAGACTGGCTGATATCAGTCGATCTAACGGATGCATATTTGCACGTCCCAATCAACGAGAGCCACCAAAGATACCTAAGATTCTTGGCGTCTCAACGCGAGATGGTTCTAGAAATCATATCAAAATTTGGCTGGATCATCAACAGGCAAAAGAGCCAATTGATTTCCTCACAACAGATGGAATATCTGGGACTGATTCTCAATACAAACAGAGGCCTTGTCCTCCTACCCGAACGAAAGAAGGCAGAATTGGTAGCCTGCGTCAGCAGCGTGATGAAGTCAACGTCACTAACGGCAAGAGATTGTATGACCCTACTCGGGATGTTTACTGCAGCAAGCCCAACCATTCCTTGGGCAAGGTTCCACACAAGAGCCTTCCAGGCAACCTTGTTGAACCAATGGGACGGTACCTCTCTCCACCAGAGGATTCGCATACCAAACCGGATTCGACAGTACCTAGCTTGGTGGAAGTCATCAGAGAACCTGTTGCGGGGCATGCCCCTCGGCCCCGGGGACTGGATTCTGATAACTTTGGGTGCCAGTCTCCGGGGCTGGGGTGCTCACTGCCTCGGCAAGCAGATGCGGGGAGTTTGGAGCAAGATGGAATCCCGACACTCCAACCTTTTGGAGCTGCAAGCCGCATACCTGGCCCTGCGGGCCTTTGAGAAGCTAGTTCAGGGAGCTCGAGTCAAACTAATGTTAGACAACAAGACGGCAGTGGCATATATAGCCAGACAGGGCGGAACCAAGAGCTTGCCACTTCTGCAGGTGGCAACCAAAATATTTGTGTGGGCCGAAGCACATCTGGAAGCCCTAACAGCAGCCTACATTCCGGGCAGCCAGAATTCCATTGCGGATCATCTGAGTCGGGAGCTCCCCGACAAGAACGAATGGGCCTTGAACAAGAAGTTCCTAGAACCAATCTTTTCCGAGTGAGGGACACCCTCAGTGGATCTAATAGTGACCCGAGTCAATACAAAGACACCCCAATTTGTGTCCAGGTTCCATTGCAACAAAGCCTTGACCCAAGATGCCTTCTCCATTCCATGGGATTTTCCCCTAGTTTACATCTTTCCGCCTGTGCCGCTAGTAATGAGGGCTTTGGTAAAGATTGCGAGAGAAAAGGTCCATACAATAATAATGCTACCCTTCTGGCCGCAGAGGCCGTGGTTCCCTCTACTACTACACATGGCGTCAGCCCCCCCAATACGTCTGCCGATAAAGAGGGATCTCCTAATGGCAGCGCCAATGGGTACACCCCAACCCGAACAGGTTGCAACTGACGGTCTGGCTGCTGAATCAACCAGACTCCAGGCACAAGGCATTTCAAAGGAAGTAATCTCAACACTGTTAAAGTCTAGAAAGGCCTAGACTAACGCCACCTACAACAGGATTTGGGCAAAGTTTACAACTTTTGCGTTACAGAAAAATTTCGCTTCAGTGGATCCGAATGTGGCACAAGTACTGGACTTTTTGCAATCTACTCGAAACAAAGGCTTAGCCTATAGTACATTGAAGGTACACATTTCGGCCTTGTCATGTTTTACAGGATACAGGTGGGCAGACGAACCACTGGTAAAACAATTCTTAAAAGCGACCATGAAAATGAATCCTCCAAGGAAGTCTCTATTTCCGGCCCGGGACTTAGGCACAGTACTAAGAGCACTGCTTCTACATCCTTTTGTACCGCAGAATCTTGTCCATTCTGGTTTCTAACACTTAAACTGTTTTTTCTCACCGCCGTAACATCGGCAAGAAGGGTATCCGAGCTAGCAGCCCTGTCCAGTAAGAAACCGTACTGCATCATCCTTCCAGACAAGGTCATTCTGAGGCCTTCACCAATAGCAACGCCCAAGGTAATTTCAAAATTTCACCTTAACTGGGAGGCAGTGCTACCTAGCTTTACATCACCGCCTATGCAGGAAGAACTGGACCTCAGACCTCTGGACATGGTCAACCTTTTCTCAATTTACCTGCATCGTTCTCAAGTACGCAAAACGGATTCCCTTTTCGTCTTACCATCTGGGCCTAAAAAAGGACAAGCCGCTTCAACAAGAATAATCTCGACCTGGATCACCAAAGTAATAAAACTCACGTACGAGAAACAAGGGCTGACGCCTCCTCAGGCAACTAGAGCTCACTCTACCAGAGGGGTGGCAGCCTCCTGGGCAGCATTTGCCAAAATACCAGTTGAGGAAATATGCAAGATGGCCAGTTGGAGTTCCTGCAAGACCTTCGCAAAGCATTACAATCTAGACGGGACGTCATCTAAGGCGTCTAGTTTCGGAAATGCCGTGGTATCGGCTCCTTGTCAGGCAAAATAAAGAAAGATTCACTTAAGCAGCAGTTATAGTTGTCGTCCGAGTCTTATATACATTTTCCCGCCCTAGGGTGCTAAATTAAATCCCATGATGTGCTGACGGAAGGACTGGCCAGGAAAACGGAAAATTGTTATTCTTACCTACGGTAATTTTCCTTTCCTGGCCTGTCCTCACGTCAGCACAGCCTTTCCCTCCCTATAGTCTGTCGTCCGCCAAATTAGTGGAACAAGGACTGGGAGGAGGGGCCCCCTACTTATTAGCTAGAAGAAGGTGGTACTGGTGGACCGGAGGAGGGGATTAACCCATGATGTGCTGACGTGAGGACAGGCCAGGAAAGGAAAATTACCGTAGGTAAGAATAACAATTTTCCGTTTTTGCTAGAGTCCATATTCTCCCCTGGGCATTCCACTAGATTGAAGGACAGAGAATCTGCATTCCCTTTTCAGACATTCCCAAATATCCGGCAGGAGACATTCCCCATATATCCAGCAGGAGACATTCCCCATATGTTCAGCAGGAGACATTTCCCATATATCCAGCAGGAGACATTTCCCATATATCCAGCGGGAGACATTCCCCATATATCCAGCGGGAGACATTCCCCATATATCCAGCGGGAGACATTCCCCATATATCCAGCGGGAGACATTCCCCATATATCCAGCGGGAGACATTCCCCATATATCCAGCGGGAGACATTCCCCATATATCCAGCGGGAGACCTTCCCAATATATTAACCAGGTTTTTTTACAGAACACAGAAAATAAATCTCATAGTGACACTTAGTATGTATACACTATATATAGGGCTTTTCCAGCCCCTGCAAGTCCCATCCAAGGATCTGGGTCAGAGGAGAGCAGAACTGTGACAAATGCCCCATACACACAACCGGGTTTTCCGACAAGAAAGCTGCGAGGAGAGCTTTTGGCCGGGAATTCTGGCCGTGTGTATGCTCCCTCGCAGTTTTTCCAACGTGAAAACTGCCAAACCCGCCGGACAAAAAAAGAGAACCAGCTCTCTTTTTCCCCGCTGGGATTCTTGTGGCAGGCGCAGCACTATGAAGTGCCTCATGCGCTGTGGCATTAGAAGAATTGTGATATCTCTGACTTTTCACTGTTTTATTAACTTCACTTTTCTTCATATATTTTTTTTTTTTTTTTTTCCACTTCAGTCTTAACCGTAGCTTGAGACCTGCTCATGGTTACTTTCGATGATTATGTCTCGACTTTGGTTTTGCATCATAAGTGGGAATATGTATATATTTATTTGTGTTTTTTTTTTTTTTCCCCTTCCTTTCTTTCCACCCTCTCTTCCCCCCTCCCCCTCCTTCCCCCGCCCCCAGCCTCCCACCCATCCTCCCCCTGGGCATCTATCGTCTCTTCTATTTAATATTTAATAATTCCCTCTCTTCTTTATTACTTAAACTTCCATCATTTCGGCGTATTCCAATTTAACTTTATATTTTTTCCAGACATCCCATTTTTCTTCAAATTCACCCCAGGTTTCTTCCTCTCTATGTCTTAAGTATTCGTTGTAATAAATTTCGTCCACCTTTTTCCCCCATTCTCTTAATGTAGGACTCTTTTCTTGTTTCCAGTTACTCGAGATCTGGCTTTTTGCGGCGTTGAGAAAGTCTGGGATTAGGGTCTTTAGATATTTCTTAGTTGGCATTCGAGCCCCATGTAAAACGCAAACCCAAAAGTCCTCCGGTATATTTGTGTTTATTATTTCTTTAATTTTTTGTCTTATTTTTAACCAAAAATGTTTTATTTTTGGGCAAGACCACCAGATGTGTATCATTGTGCCTACCTCTCTACAACCTCTCCAACATAAGCGCAAATTATTTCCTAGAGCTGAATGTAATTTGTCTGGTGTAAGGTATCATCTTACCAGACATTTATAATTCTGTTCCATTACTTTGTTATTTATAGAGGTGACATGAACCCTATTTATTATCTGTCTGGTTTCAAATTCATTTATTAATGTGCCTGTTTCTTCTTCCCATTTTTTGATGAATGGGGGTACGCTCTGTTTTTTTAAGGCATTCAAAGTTTCGTATATCATCGAAATTGTTCCCTTATCAAATTTCTTTGTACAAAGTCTCTCAAATGGCCGCAAGTTTGTTTCGGATCTTATAGGCTGTGAGAGACCTTCAAAGAAGTGTCTTAATTGAGCGTATCTCCATTCATCTATCACCACTGTGTCTCTCTTTTCTTCCATCTCCTGCAATGTTAATAATCTATTTTGTTCCATGAAATCTTTTAGTTGAGTGTCCTCTTTCTTGATCCAATTACCAAACATTAAAGTTTCTCCTGGAGGGAAAAATGTTGTGTTTTTTAGGGGTATAAATGGTGAGTTAAAGCTCCATCTTTCTTTCCTGTGAATCTGGTCCCATAGTGCTAAAGCGTGTTTTGTGATGTCTTGGGCTTCATGGCTTAGTCCTCTATGTTGTGGTGGGATCCAGATCATTTTCCCTAGTGCAGATTTACTTAATTTATTTTCCATAACTACCCATCTTTTTTCTACATTATTTTTTGCCCAATCTATAATTCGTGATAGAATAATTGAATAATAATAATTTTTGAAATCCGGTGCTCCCAGCCCCCCTTGTGTCTTATCTTTTGTTAAAAGTGTTAACTTAATTCGTGGTTTTTTCCCCCTCCATATAAATTTAAGAAACATTGCTTGCAGTTTTTTGAAGAATGCTTGCGGGATTCGTATTGGGAGCATCTGAATTTTGTAAATAATTTTTGGTAATATTATCATTTTAAAAATATTTATCCTCCCTGTCCATGTTAATTGTCCTGGTGCTATTCTATTAAGATCTTCTTTAATATTATTCAATAATGGTATGAAATTGGATTTGTACAGGGTCTCTTTAGAATTTCCTAGTCTAATCCCCAGGTAGTTTAACTCTTTTTTCCAACAAAATGGGAAATCTTTCTGCAAGGCCTTCTCCTCTTTTTTAGAAAAATTGATGTTCAATATTTCAGATTTAGTTGGGTTCATCTTAAAGTTAGACAGCATACCGTATTCTTTTATTGTTTTAATTATGCTCGGCAAGCTTGTCCTAGGGTTTGATATATAGAATAGGATGTCGTCGGCGTATGCTGCTACTTTATGTATCTCTCCTCCCACCATTATCCCCTTGATATCCGAGTTTCGCCTTATTATATTCAGAAGGGGTTCTAATACAAGCGTAAACAGCAACGGCGACAGTGGGCAACCCTGTCGAGTCCCATTCCTTAGTTCAAAAGGATCTGATATCTTCCCATTGATTTTAATCCTTGCCGTCGGTTTATTATACAGGGCTCCTATCCACTGCCTCATTCTAAGGCCAATTCCTAGTTTTTCTAAAGTGTTCTGTGTAAATCCCCAGTCCACTCAAACAAAGGCCTTTTCTGCGTCTACAGACATTAACAGACCTGGAATTCCCCTTCTTTTGGTTTCTTCTATAATCATAAGCGAACGGATTCCGTTGTCTCTCCCTTCCCTTCCTGTAATAAACCCCACCTGATCTATATGTATTACATCTGGCATGATATTTTTCAACCTGTTGGCGAGAATTTTTGAAAAGATTTTTAGGTCTATGTTGAGGAGCGAGATCGGTCTATAGCTGGAGCATAGGCTATTATCTTTACCTTCTTTAGGTATTACAGTTATTAAAGATTCTAAGCTCTCCTTCCTCATTTCCCATTTATCTCCTATTCCATTGTAATAGCTGCATAATTTTGGAGTCAATACGTCAGACAATATTTTAAAATATAAGGTTGTAAATCCATCCGGACCGGGGCTTTTATCACTGGGCATTTCCCTGATTATTTTTATAATTTCGTCTTCTGTTATGGGCATTTCTAAGATCTTAAGTTTATGTTCTGGTATGCTGTTTAACTCTGACTTCTCCAAATATATTTTAATTTGTTCATCTCTTAACTTTATTTCCTCTTTAGTGTTATCTTTATTGATTGAGTAGAGTTCTTTATAAAATTCTTGAAAGTTATCTATAATCTCTGAGGTTTTAAATCTTATTTCTCCCGTTTTCGTTTTTATTTTTTTCTATAAAATTCATGGCTTTTTTCTTTTTTAGGAGACTCGCTAAATATTTCCCCGTCTTATTCCCCCATTGATATCGTTCTTTCTTGATTATATTAAATTCTGCCCGAGTTTGCTGTTCTATAAGTTCTCTGAACTCTTCCCTTTTCCTATAAAGTTTCTGGAGTATATCTCTTTGGCCTATTCCTTTATGGAGCTGTTCAAGTTCTGATATTTCTTTGGTTAGATTGTTTCTTATATCTATATATTTTTTTTTTTTTCTAGACCCTTCTTTTATAAAAATTCCTCGAACAAAAACCTTATGGGTCTCCCATATTATAGCTTCCGACATACCCTCAGTACTATTCTCTCTAAAAAATTGTTGCAGCTCGTGCCTTATTTTCTTTTCAATTTCCTTATCTAATAACAATTCCTCATTTAATCGCCAGTTTGATTTTCGATTATCTTGTTCTCCCATTCTGAGTTGAAGGGAGATAGGGGCATGATCTGAAAAAGTTATGATTTCAATCTTTGTATCCTCCACCTGCTCAAGCATCCTATGTTCTACCAGAAAATAATCAATTCTGGTGTACGTCCCATGCACGGGCGAGAAAAATGTATAGTCTCTTTGGTTTATGTGCTTTGTTCGCCATACATCTACCAGCTGATGTTGATACATCTTCTTTTTTAGTCTGTTTCTCTGACTCATCTCGCTCATCTGCGCATGGGACGTACTATCTACTTTGGGATCCAGGCAGAGATTCAAATCTCCTCCTATCACGACCATCCCTTTCTTAAAGCTCATAAAATCTTCTATTATTCTTGTCAAGTATTGAGCTGGTTTCTTATTCGGGCAGTAGATGTTCGCCATGGAAATCTCATGTCTATTCAGACTTCCATTTAAAAATAGAAAGCGTCCCTCTGGATCTACTTTTCTTTCAGTGACAACGAACCGAGTGCCCCTGGCAAACCCTACCGCCACTCCTTTAGCTCTTGGGGTGGGGGAGTCAGCGTAGATCCATAACGGAAACTCGTCTGAGTTAATTCTGCGACATGTGTTCAGAGTCAGATGGGTCTCCTGTAGGAATACAATTTCTGTTTTACGGGAAGCCAACTCTCTAAATATATTAGCAGTTTTGATGGGATCGTTTATACCCCGAACATTGTAGGAAATTAGTTTAACTTTTGCCATCGAGTACTGTTGAATATTTTAAGACTTTATTGTTAGAGGCCTTCTCTTCCTGTTCCTCCCACTCCCCTCCCCCTCTACCTATTCCCCCTCCCCTCCCTCCCCCCTCCCCTCCACAGGCCTATAGATCCGTGGCCCTCCTCCATCTGGCCCTACGGTTCTGTCCCCTTGAGGTTGGGGTCAGTATGGGTAGTTGGTGAGAAACCAGTCCCCTTACGGGGGTTCCCATGCCCGTAGCATCCCTCTCCTAACGTCTCATCGTCTCTCCCCCCCACCCCCCCCTCTCCCCCCCAGCCCCCCCCAATCCCCCCAATCCCCCCCATACCATCCGTCCCCCAGCCCCCATCCCTCCCTTTATCTCATTACATATTCATTTTTTCCTTGTTATCTGTTGCCACGGGTGTTGTGCTGTTATAACATTTTCCTCAGCTCTTCCCCCCCAGCCCGGTATCTCTATCTCTGGAATATTTAACTTTTTAAAGAAATTTGATGTGTCTTCGGGAAATCTTAGGGTGGCAGATCGTCCATCTTTTCTTCCAACTAAGCATGATGGAAAACCCCAGAAATATTGGATATCATGTCGTTTTAGCTGTTTCGTTAGTGGTTTTAGTAATCTTTTCCTAGCTAGCGTCTCCACTGCCAAATCCGGAAAGATCTGCAGCGTAGATTCCTCCAGTTTGGCAGGGCCCTTTGCTTTCAGATAAATTCGAATTTGCTCCTTATCCTGGAAGTTATGAAATCGCACGATTACGTCTCTTGGGAGAGTCTCTGATATTCCTGCAGGTTTTCTTATCCTATGAACTCGTTCTAACTTAATTTTCTCCGTTTCAGTTTTGCCTAACATCTGCCCGAATATTTTATCTATTTTTCCTTGGAGGTCCTCTACTTGTTCCCCCGGGAGACCTCTAATCTTCAAGTTCTTCCGTCTATTTCGGTTTTCCTGGTCTTCCATCTTGTATTTCAAATCTCTTTGTTCTCTTAGTAACACTTTCATCTGTTCTTTTATTTCATTAACTTCTGCCGCTTGTGAATTTATTTTTTCTTCCGTTTCTTCTACTCTTCTTAAGATATGATTCATATCTTCGTGTACTAATTCTAATTCTCCTTTTAAAGACGTTTCCATTTTGTTCATAACTGACTCCAGTCTGGCGAACATTTTAGCAATTTCTCCCTTCGTAGGGAGTTGGTCTTCTTCCAATTCGTCCGGCTCTTCATCCTCTTCATCTGCTATTGTTAAAGTCCCAGCTCTTTCTAACGGTTCTGATTGTCTTCTTACTCCTGTTTTCTGAACCTTTTCCGCACATTTTCTCCTTGTTGTTGCCATTTTATCTGGGCTATCTTTCACTTGGTTTTTTATCAGGTATTTTTTTATTGTGCTCGGACTATCACTTATTCTTGATGGATTTGCGGCTGCACCTCTTTGTGTCCTGCCTCTCATGCTTGTCTGGCGTCCTGATTTCCTGTGATTGTTCTTTGCTACACCCAGTTTTTAGACACCCACTGGTGGTTAAGAGCTTTTACAGTTCCCAATTTGCAGCAGTTAATATATACCTTAGATGTTGTATATTAAAGTAATTGCTTCTGCATTTTTACATACATCCTGTTAACCTCCGAACAGCGTATTTAAGATTCTTCCTTTTTACTAATCTGCGGTCGATTACCAGTGTTTTTAAACAGTTTTCAGTTCACAATTTACAATTTACCACATTTAGAACCTATGATTTCTGAGCGATCATCCACTGTTTAACCTTAGACCAATCCTAAACTGGACCATCCAGTCTACAGTACGTTGGGTTCGCTAGGTTTTGTCGTTCAGAGTTCTAAAAATGTAAATGGATTGGCATACAAGTAAAATTTAAGTACTCTGTGTATCAGTACACGTGTGGTCCTTGCTTTTCTACGCGCCTACATGCGATCCTGTTTTCACCATAGCAGACTACCAACACACACAGATTTTTTGGAGCCTTTTGGGGCGTTTCCTAGTTCAGCGAGCACAGATATTTTTAGGGCGTTTTGGGGCGTTTTCCAGTTCGTAATTTACAATATTTAAAACATATGACCACCATACAGTTATCTGGTTTTTGCCTAGTTCTTTCTTCAGCAATTCTTTAGTTCCAACTTCTACCACACCACGGCTACTCACCCAACCATGGAAACATTATTTTTAGTTTTACTCACGGTTCCCCTAGTAGCGTTTCTTGAAGGGCTGTATAAGAAGACTGTGTAGATTATCCCTCGTGGCTCCCGTTTTTGCCAGAAAAATCTGACTATGGCTCCTGCTGTTTAAGAAACTGTAATGTAGCAGTAATGTGGCTGTAGGGGCTGTAAGGGCTGTTAAAGCAATTATTAGATTCAAAGGTCAGATAAAGGTCCGGTAAACAAATGGTGAACTGATGGCCCCCCCTTCAGCTCCTCAAATGGATAGATGGGTGAATACACCAAGACCTTCACTAGCCGATCAGTCCAAGCAACCGCTCAGGCTTCCGCACAGTGGAGCGCCATGAAACAATGGGACACAGTGGGACGCAGTGCAATTCGATTGGACACTGTAGAATACAATGGGATGCAATGGGATGCGAAGGAATACGGAGGAATACTGATTAATTGTGGAGGCATGCAATATGCAAAAGTCAGTATTCAACAGTGCTCAACTGTGTGTTTCTTTTAGTAACTGTTCAGTGTTCAGTGTTCAGTGACTGTTCCTTAGCTGTGATTTCAACTACAGTTGTTACAATTGCTGCCTTCAAGATTACAGATTCAGATTAAATTCAAATCAGCTTCGTCTTCTGGCAGCCATCCATGCTATCCCACGCTGCCTCACTTTCTCACTCTCACACTGTTCTGAGGGAGCTCGTCCACTTGTTTATACAGTGACTGGAGGCTATGACTGGGGTCACCGTGAAGGGGTCACCGTGATGGGGTCACCTTGATTAAAGGAATTCCCGGGGGCTTGAAGGCATGTAAGGTATGAGGTATGAGGTATGGTATGAGAAGCAAGAGGGGCATGAGGGAGGAGACCGGGACACGGAGAAGCAGAGAGGGGAGACGCGCAAGGGAGACGAGGGGGGGCGGAGGGGGAGAGGGAGAGGAGCGGGCGGGAAGACAGGCTGCAGCTCAAGCTCTAGGCTGGTCAGGCTCGTCAGACTCTCAGGCTAGTGACCCATTCTTACTGAAGGTCTGTAGGCTGTTGAGCGAAGGAGCGAAGGAGCGAAGGCAGCCTCCACTGCAGCAGCCGCGACCAGTAGTAACAAACAGTAGCGTTCAGGGAGAAAAACAGCGCGCTGTCTGCAGACAGGCTGCGGGTACAACACCCGCCATACTCACGCTCGCTCGCTCTCCACGCTCCACGCTCCACCGCTCCTACGAACCCACCCCTCACTCCACACGCCTAGCCTCCGTCTCCGCAGCTGATACCAGCTGATACGCCCATCTGATACGCCAACCTCCGGATCCAAGGGACCCACGAGCACGGGAACGCTGGCCGGCTACTCACACACACCTCCCATTAGCTGCCCCTCCCCTCCCACCTCCCTCATCTTGCTGATTTGATTTTTCTTCATATAAGATACTGCTGCTTTGCAGCAGACAGTCCATGTACAAAAACATGTGATGAATAAGTATAACAGAAAATGGTGGTTCAAATATTCAATCTTGTCATTTAACATAAGATGGTGGATATATTTCTTTCTTCAGTATTTACTCTCTCTCTCTCTGTAAGTTATTAAAGCATTCTCGGATTTCTCTGAAAGGTATAACTGTGGTTTAAAAGTATGAAGGTTTGATATGGTTCGGGTTTGATATGGTTCGGGTTTGATGAGTGATGAATGGTGGAACTACAAGTGAACACACAGCCAAATCAGTATTCAGTTCTAATCACACTATTTACAATAAGAACATATATATAACTGTATAAATACCTAATTTTGCCCCCTGGCTTCCATAAGAACTGCTCTGTATGTCTGCTTGCTCTGCTCTGTCTCCATGTGGCTTTGTCTCTGTGTGGAAAGGGATTTGCGGACCATGTGCTGGAAACTTCCTGACAGCATGCAAAGCTGGCTGTGACTGGTCAAGACTCTGCTCAATGTGAGATTAGCTGTGATTGGGCCAAGGCTTCTGATGAGTCACAAAAGCTTAACTCTATGCTTTCCGGTATGAATTAAACTGTGAATAACTCTGCTTTTATCTCTCACATATAAACATGTGCACTACATTAGGTTCTTAGCAGGTTTAGCTGTATATACTGTGATAAAGTTGCAAAATTAGCGATAAATGTAGAGTTGCACAGTCACTGGTCTTCAAGCAGAAATAGCAAAAAAACACGGTTTTATTGCATCCAACAGAATATATAGGGGTTTTCACAGTTCATACAAAATGGTACCTTCAACCTCCTGGCTTACACGTATAACGGAAAATACCAAGCCACCTGGCTATCTTTAGCAGTAGCACCACACTGCTCAGGCTCCCTCGTGAACCCTTTCTTACTTCTGTCAGCCACCCCAGACTCACTCCTGTCATCCACCTCAGACTCAGGCCTCTGGGTATTATAGTGCAGCCTGCACTCTCCAGCTTCTCTAGCTTCTCCAGCTAATTTAGTGAACACCTGCACTCTCAGGGTTCTCCCTTCCAGACCTGGACTCCTCAGGAGGGTGGAGCCCAGAATGCTGGTCCTGAGTCTTCTATCAGGCCCACACACACCTGCACAATCAGTGTGCTGATCTATTTGAAAATCTGGACCCAGGACTGGGGATTTCATCCCACCCGGATCTCTACAAAATCCCAAGGCTCCAAGTCCCAAAGCGTACTTCATTACAAATTGAGGGAACTGAAATGCCAGTTTCTTCTGAAACCAGTAAATACGCTGGAGCCCCTCAACCCGACCGGTTGAGAACCCTGGGTTACCACACCCCTGGGGTACCACACTACTACAATACATGTAGGTTATATTAGCTACCTAGGACAGGTTCTAGCTGCCCAGCTACACTTTTGCCCAGCCGTGTGTAGCAGAACCCAGCCATTTTTGGCAGTTTTCCTGTGGGGAAAAACTCAGATGGAGCATAAACACAGTCGAGATTCCCGAGGAAAAGTTCTCGTCAGAGTTTTCCTGTCGGGAAAACCTATCGCATGTACGGGGGAAAAGTAGAGAGCAGGTTCTCGGTTTTCCCCTCGGGATTTCCGACTGACCTTTTCCAGTCTGGAATCCTGGTCGTGTGTACTAGGCTTAACACGAGAAGTGTGGCTTTGGCTATACATCCTCAAAATCCAAAAGAGGTTCTCACTTTATTTGACAACTGTCATATGGACAGGAAGTGGGGAGACTTTCTTTAATTTCCTGCTCTATTTGATAAGACAGAAAGTAAAAAAAAAAAAAAATATCTTATAGGGACAAGGACAACTACAGAAAAAAAAACCTTTTCAATACTAAGGTTGGGCTTTAATTGTCACGATAATTACGCTGTTTTGTGCTCCTGCAGAGTAGCTAGACTAGACACCAGCAAATAATTATTAGGAAGAATGCAGTGGATCCGGCTGTGATGGTTCAGGGGTTCCTCTGTCATGCCATTCTTTTCTCCTCATATTTTTGAGGGTTTTTATACATGTTTTTATACATAAAAATTAGAATAGCGGGTATTTTTGAACATGGTTTACAATTGCTGTTGAGCACAGAGTGAGTCATTGTGATCCATTATCAGCTATTAGTTAGTGTCGGCATTCCTGTGGCGTATTTCAGGAAACCTGCAGAGATGCGCATATGAAAACTACTTCCCTCTTCCTTCCAGCCTTATCGCCAATACTGTCACTTATGATAAGCTCCCAGGGTTCTAACATCTATATTTATGAATGTCACCTGCAGCTTTCTCTATAGGTCAACATATGATCTATGTTAATTTGTCCTTGTGTGTGTGTGTCTGTAAAGAATGTTTCTCATGGTCATCACATGTGCATTTCAATGCATTTACAAATATACATTTCTCTGGTGTTTATCAGTGTTGAATATATAACTTGAGATGAACTTGAGATCCGAAGGAGATATTTTCCTACACGCAGCTGACTTCCTATCAATTATTTCATGCTGCGGACAGCCTCTGCTTCTTCCATTTCCATTAGTTTTTTAGCCTGTTACCCACCCTACATGTAATTTAACCTGTTTGTTGTTAGAGCCATTTTTGTGTTTTTTTGCACATATGTTTAACAAAATCATTTTAGGTCTGACGATTAGTATTAAAACCCCCAAATATTATCTAATTTGTGAAAGCAGAGATGCTGCAGAATAAAATAGAGGTAGTTCCAATTTTTATGTCATAAAATATTTGGGCAATGATTTATCACGCACAAAATTTTTGTAAAAAAACAGAGTTAATTTTGGGGCAAAGTATAAAAGATGAAGTTACACAGAGTAAATAGCTGACCAACTTGTCAAGCTTTAAATTTACACAAGCCTGCAAAATGATGACAAACTTTGGAAACCCTACATTTTCTTTAGCTGATGCTTAAAAGAGTTAATTGTGAATAGTGGCCTTAGAATTATTCCTCTTACTCCAGCAAGGGTGGCGATATGTAACAAGTGTATAGTTTACATTTATGTTTGTGTGTGCATACATGTGGGGGCAGGACAGATTCAACAATTTTTTTGGGGGGGGTGGGATTAAATGCTTGGGTCTATTTTTTTTGTACTTTGATAAAAAAAAATCTATCACATAGGAGACAACAGCTGTACCACTTTGGCGAAGGGCCAATGTGGGGTATCACTATTCAAAAAAAGGCAGCGATCTGTTCCTGGAAACGACAGGCCTGTCAGTCTAACCTTGATAGTATGTAAACTATTGGAGGGAGTGATGAGGGTTATATCCAATTTGCTGATAAAAACATTATCATTAGTAGTAATGAGCATGGGTTTACGAAAGGTCGTTCTTGCCAAACAAATCTGTAAACTTTCTATGAGCAATTGATACAGTCCCCCAGAGCAGCTTACAAACTGAGATCTGTTGGCATGGACCATATGCTATGTAGATACATAGCATATGGTCCATGCCAACAGATCTCAGTTTGTAAGCTGCAAGATTTCAAAGGCGTGTCCAAAGAGTGGTGATAAATAACGTGTACTCAGACTGTTCTAGGAGTGGTAAGTGGGGTACTCCAAGGCTATGTCTTGGGACAAATTCTGTTTAATTTATTCATAAATGATATAGAGGTCAGTATAGATAGCTCAATCAGAGTTTTTTCTTGATGACACAAAAATAAGCAGGGCAATAACTTAATATTAGGATATAGAAGCTTTACAAGAAGACCTGAATAAAATAGGGTGGGCAACTACATGGCAAATGAGATTTAATATTGAAAAATAATGCACTTTATATGACTCATATCTGACCATGCAGCCCGGAAGGTCAAGGAAAGGGAGGGGACAAGCAAACCACCCCCCCAACCATACCAGGCCCCTTACCCACAACCCTGGGTGGTGGTTGTGGGGATCTGCGGGTAGGGGGCTTATCGGAATCTGGAATCCCCCTTTAACCCCAGGTCCCAGCCCCCCCCCCCAATGTGAATAAGCATTCACTAAAAAAAAGTGTCAAAAAGAAAAAAAAACACACCATTTTTGACAATTTGTTTATTAATAATAAAAACAATGTTCCCAAAGTAGATACATTGTCAATCACACCGCCCACTGGACCCTAAAAAATAATTAATGCAAGGCTTTCTCCCTGGTGTGGAGTGTCGTGCTCGCCCCCTCCCTTGGACTACAGGAGATTTAGGATGCCCACTAACACACAGCTCCTTTCTCTATCTGCAACGTAGAGAGCGTCCTGACTCTCCTGTAGTCCAAGGGAGGGGGCGAGCATGACACTCCACACCAGGGAGAAAGTTTAGCATTACTGTGTGGAGTAACAGACAGAAGAACAGGAAGTGAGCATTTCTCAGAAGAAATAAGGACATTTAAAAGCAAAATCGAAGGATGAGGTAAGTGAAGGAAACTATTTAGGAAAAAAAATAGTACCTTTACAACCCTTTTAAATTAGGTAAGGGGTGGGGCCAGCCTGCAACATCAGCATGCTGAGCCGTTTACGTCACAGGGGACAGTTTGGTATGGGGGGACTCCACTCCAATTTTTTCTTCCCGATTTTTATTTTTTGCGGCCAATTTTTTCCTACATCAGGTCACAAAGAGGCAGAACGGGGGAGCATTTCCCTTTTCTGTTTTGTGACAGGACACTGATCGTCTGCTCCCTGTCTTCGGGAGCAGCAATCAGTGCCGTGTCACAGGAAGCCCAGCCCCCACAGAGTAAGAATCACTCCCTAGGACACACTTAAACTCTTCCTCACCCCCTAGTGGTTAACCCCTTCCCTGCCAGTGTCATTTACACAGTAATCGGTGCATTTTTATAGCACTAATCGCTGTATAAATGACAATGGCCCCAAAATAGCATCAAAAGTGTCCGATGTGTCTGACATAATGTCATTCATGATAAAAATCGCTGGTCACCGCCATCACTAGTGAAAAAAAATAATAATAAAAATGCCATAAAACGACTATTTTGTAGACGCTCTAACTTTTGCCCAAACCAATCAATATACGCTTATTTCGATATATTTTTTAAAAACATGTAACCAATAAAAAAAATTAAAGCCTCGCCTATGGGGATTTTTAAGTACCGAAGTTTGGAGCCATTCCACGAGCGTGTGCAATTTTGAAGGGTGACATGTTAGGTATCTATTTACTTGCCCGTAACTTCATCTTTTACAATATAAGAATATAGAAAATATTAAGGTTGTCCCGATACCGATACCAGTATCGGGACCGATACCGAGTATTAGCAGGAGTACTTTTACTCCCGCAAATGCCCCCGATGCCTGAATAGAATACTTCCCGCCGTGTATAGACACTCCCCCTTGCTCAGGATTGGATGGATCCGTCCAATCCCGAGAAAGGGGGAGTGTCTATACACGGCGCGGCGGGGATTACAACTATTCAAACGAAAGCTGCCTGTAATGTGCGCTGTAATGCACGCTGAATAATGCGGCAGCGGCATCATCGTCATTATCTACTAGGTATGGTGGACATGGCTGCGATATATGTGGGGGACATGGCTGCAATATGTGGGGGGATATGGCTGGATATATGTGGGGGGACATGGCTTCAAAATGTGGGGGGACATGGCTGCATATGTGGGGGGACATGGCTGCAATATGTGGGGGGACATGGCTGCAATATGTGGGGGGACATGGCTGGATATATGTGGGGGGGCATGGCTGGATATATGTGGGGGGACATGGCTGGATATATGTGGGGGGGACATGGCTGGATATATGTGGGGGGACATGGCTTCAATATGTGGGGGGACATGGCTGCAATATGGGGGGGGACATGGCTGGATATATGTGGGGGGACATGGCTGGATATATGTGGGGGGACATGGCTGGATATATGTGGCGGGACATGGCTGGATATATGTGGGGGGACATGGCTGCAATATGTGGGGGGACATGGCTGCATTTGGGGACACATTTAAAAAAAGTATCGGTATTCGGTATCGGCGAGTACATGAAAAAAAGTATCGGTACTTGTACTCGGTCCTAAAAAAGTGGTATCGGGACAACCCTAGAAAATATTGCGCTAACCAAAATAATGAAAAATAAATAAATTGAAAACTAAAGCAGCTACACTACAATATGACAAATATTGCATGGTAGTATGGAAAAATAAATGTAGCGCTGTAAAACCAAGAAGACAAAAATGTCTAAGGGTGAATAAAATGGTAATCACTGAACTGAGACAATGATAATAATAATAAACAAAATCAACAGTAAAAAGTGAAGTCCTTGTGAGGAAAGATGCTGTAATGACACAACTCCAAACCAAACATGGATAAAATAATAGTCTATCCACAATGATAAAGTGAATAGATGTAAGATGACCTCGTAGACCTCTCATATGAAGATAAAATGCGCTTACCAGAAATGTTGGACCTGTCTGTCGTGGACAGCAGATCGATCGGGCATGAACACTCCCACGGCACAATCTGCTGGGCTCCCTCGAACTGGATGAAGATGATTCGAATCCTCGATGAAGGGCCAAAATTGCACAGTATCCTGGAATGGTATCCTTATTTCCAAGAAATCCGTTCTCAGGGTGTCAGGAAAGGTTCCATCCGCTGGTGCCATTTATGATCTGTCTTGCAGTGCTGCGTTCCACCACCATAGGGGAGAGAAAGAAAACGCAACCCAATGGTGCAGGTCAAAAAAATTACGGTTTTATTGAAATAAAACCAAAATGTACATTAAAAGTGATCACAAAATAAAAAGCAATGTGGGAAAAGGTCAAAAACCTAGCTCTACCCGATTCGTCCTAGAGGCACTTCAACTGGGGCATCAACCTGCACCATTGGGTTGCGTTTTCTTTCTCTCCCCTATGGTGTTTGGAGTCATACAGTTCTACTCATTCCAACCTCCCAAGGGTTGTACCATCACCCCTCCACACTTCCCCTGAGAACGGATTTCTTGGAAATAAGGATACCATTCCAGGATACTGTGCACTTTTGGCCATTCATCTGGTTCGAGGGAGCCCAGCAGATTGTGCCGTGGGAGTGTTCATGCCCAAACGATCTGCTGTCCACGACAGACAGGTCCAACATTTCTGGTAAGCGCATTTTATCTTCATATGAGAGGTCTACGAGGTCATCTTACATCTATTCACTTTATCATTGTGGATAGACTATTATTTTATCCATGTTTGGTTTGGAGTTGTGTCATTACAGCATCTTTCCTCACAAGGACTTCACTTTTTACTGTTGATTTTGTTTATTATTATTATCATTGTCTCAGTTCAGTGATTAACATTTTATTCACCCTTAGACATTTTTGTCTTCTTGGTTTTACAGCGCTACATTTATTTTTCCATCTTTTACAATATGCAAAAACATTGGGCCAACTTTACAGTTTTTTTTTCCCCCCAAAAAAAGTTTGAAAAATTGCTGCACAAATACCGTGAGAGATAAAAAAGTTGCAACAACCGCCACTGTATTCTCTAGGGTCTTTGCTAAAAAAAACCATATAAAATGTTTTGGGGTTCTAGGTAATTTTCGAGCTAAGAAATTATGATTTTTACATGTAGAAGAGAAATGTCAGAATTGACCTGGGTGGCAAGTGGTTAATGTCTGAACCTCTGGCAACAAGTGAAATGTCCAAATTGGGACCAAAATGTCAATATTTTGTGTGGCCACCATTATTTTCCAGCACTGCCTTTACCCTTTTTGTGCATGGAGTTCACCAGAGCTTCACAGGTTGCCACTGGAGTCCTCTTCCACTCCTTCATGACGACATCACGTAGCTGGAGGATGTTAGCGACCTTGCGCTCCTCCTCCTCCTTCTGTTTGAGGATGCTTGGCCTCAGCTACTTTAGCAAGGCAGGGGTCATCTTGGAGGGGTTTGGGATTGTTATCATGTTGGAATACATGCTCTGCTTCAGTGTGTCACAATTCATGTTGGCATTCATGGTTCCCTCAATGAACTGTAGTTCCCCAGTGCCAGCAGCACTCATGTAGGCAAGACACACTGGTCTTTGTACTCCTCGCCTGGTTGCCATCACACACACCATCTGAACCAAATAAGTTTGTCTTGATCTCATCAGACCCAAAGGACATGGTTCCATCAATCTATCTTTTTAGTCTGCTTGTCTTCAGCAAACTGTTTGTGGACTTTCCTGTGCATCATTTTTAGAAGAGGATTCAGGTACAACAGCCATGCAGACCAATTTGATGCAGTGTGCAGCATATGGTCTGAGTGCTGACAGACTGACCCCCCCACCGCTTCAACCTCTGAAGCAATGCGATCTTACATCAATTTCAATCTTACGTCAATTGCAATCTTACGTCAATTTCCCAAAGACACAACCTCCAGATATGACGCAAGCTCGTACACTCAACTGTGTTGGTCGACCATGGCGAGGCCTGTACTGAGTGAACCTGAGTGGACCTGTCCTGTTAAACCATTGTATTGCCCTGGCCACCATGCTGCAGCTCAGTTTTGAGGTCTCTGCAATCTTCTTATAGCCTAGGCAATCTTTATGGAGAGAAACACAATTTTTTTTTCACATCCTCAGAGAGAGTTCTTTGCCATGAGGTGCCATGTTGAACTTCCAGTGACCAGTATGAGAGAGTGAGAGCGATAACACCAAATTCACCTGCTGCTCTCCATTCACACCTGAGACCTTGTAACACGAACGAGTCACATGACACCGTGGAGGGAAAATTGCTAATTGGGCCCAATTTGGATATTTTCACTTAGGGTGTACTCACTTTTGTTGCTAGCGGTTTAGACATTAATGGCTGTGTGTTGAGTTATTTTGAGGGGAAAGCAAATGTACACTGTTATACAATCTGTACATTCACTACTGTACATTGTTGCAATGTTTCATTCCTTCAGTGTTGTCACATGAAAAGATATAATAAAATATTTACATAAATTTAAGGGGTGTACTCACTTTTGTGAGATAATGTATCCTATCTATCTATCTATCTATCTATCTATCTATCTATCTATCTATCTATCTATCATGCTCGAAATCGTTGGCACCCCAGGAATTTTTCCAGAAAATAAAGTATTTCTCACAGCAGGGTTTGACAAATTTGCTTGGAATCTAGGAGCCAGCTAAAAAAAAGTTAGGAGCCAGAAAACGCGCCCCCTCCCGACGAGCTCGTGCGCAGAAGCGAACACATACGTGAGTAGCACCCGCATATGTAAACCGTATTCAAACCACACGTGAGGTATCGCCGCGATTGTTAGAGCGAGAGCAATAATTCTAGCCCTAGACCTCCTCTAACTCAAAACATGCAACCTGTAGATTTTTTTAAACGTCGCCTATGGAGATTTTAAAGGGTAAAAGTTTGTCGGCATTCCACGAGCGGACGCAATTTTGACTCGTGACATGTTGGGTATCAATTTACTCGGCGTAACATTATCTTTCACAATATAAAAAAAATTGGGATAAACTTTACTGTTTTCTTATTTTTTTATTAAAAAAGTGTATTTTTTCCCAAAAAAAGTGCGCTTTGTAAGACCGCTGCGCAAATACGGCGTGACAGAAAGTATTGCAATGATCGCCATTTTATTCTCTAGGGTGTTAGAATAAAAAATATATATAATGTTTGTAAGGGTTCTAATTAGAGGCAAGGAGATGGCAGTGAAAATAGTGAAAGATGACGCATTTAAATTGCTGTTTAACTTGTAATGTCAACAGCCACCACCAGATGGTGCCAGCTCAAGGAAGGACACAGAAGGGACTTCACAAGGCCGCAAAGCAGCGGCCTCAATTACCGTCCCTCGCGGGCCCGCCGCGATCGCGCAGCGGGGGAGCGCGTAGATACAGGATCCTGTGCCTCCCTGCGCCCCCACTTCCCCTGCCGCGGGCCCGCGGTGGCCGGTAATTGAGGCCGCGGCCTTGTAGGCTGCAAAGCCGTGGCCTCAATTAGCGGCGGGTGCGGGCGCCAGGTCACAATTTCTTGTCGCAATTGCGACCTGGCTCCCAGATATTGTCGAACCCCTGTCTCACAGAATAGTATTGCAGTAACACATGTTTTGCTATACATATGTTTATTCCCTTTGTGTGTATTGGAACAACAAAACTACAAAAATGGGCTAGTCAAAATTCTTGGCACCCTTAACCGAATATTTGGTTGCACACCCTTTGGAAAAAATAACTGAAATCAGTCGCTTCCTATAACCATCAATAAGCTTCTTACACCTCTCACCCGAGATTTTGGACCACTCTTCTTTTGCAAACTACTCCAGGTCTCTCTTAGGCCGCGTACACACGGCAGGGAATCTCGACGGGCAGAACACATTGTTCCGCCCGTCGAGGTTCCCTGCCGGCCGTCGAAATCGGTGACCCGCCCGTCGGGAATGGCAACCAGCCATTCTTCCAGGCGGGCCGTCGAGGAAATAGAGAGCGTGCTCTCTATTTCTGCTCGACGGGCTTCCCGACGGGAAGCTCGCCGAGACCGTACACACGGCCGAGGTCCTCGCTGGAATGCACATTCCAGCGAGGTTCTCGCTGGTTTTCAGCGAGAACCTCGGCCGTGTGTACGCCGCCTCATTGGAATTTTAAGATCTCTCCACAGGTGTTCAATGGGATTTAGATCTGGACACATTGCTGGCCACTTTAGAGCTCTCCAGCACTTTGTTGTCATCCATTTCTGGGTGCTTTTTGACATATGTTTGGGGTCATTGTCCTGCTGAAAGACCCAAGATGACGGACGCAAACCCAGCTTTCTGACACTGGACTCAACAGTGCGACCCAAAATCCTTTGGTAATCCTCAAATTTCATGATGCCTTGCACCCATTTAAAGCACCCAGTGCCAAAGGCATCAAAACATCATTGAACCTCCACCATATTTCACTGTAGGTATTGTGTTCTTTTCTTTGTAGGCCTCCGTTTTCGGTAAACAGTAGAATGATGTGCTTTACCAAAAAGCTCTATCCTGGTCTCATCTGTCCACAAGAGAAGTTTTCCCAGAAGGATTTTGGCTTACTCAAGTACATTTTGGCAAACTGTAGTCTTACTTTTTTATGTCTCTGTGTCAGCAGTGGGGTCCTCCTTTCATTTCATTTTAATGTCGACGGATAGTTGGCGCTGACACTGATGCTCCCTGAGCCTGCAGGACAGATTGAATTTCTTTGGAACTTGTTTGGGGCTGCTTATCCACCATCCGGACTATCCTGCGTTGCAATCTTTTACCAATTTTTCTCTTCCGTCCACGCCCAGAGAGATTAGCTACAGTGCCATGGGTTGCAAACTTCTTAAAAATTTGTGCACTGTGGACAAAGGCAACATTGAGATTGTTGATATTTTTCCACAATTTTGGTTCTTTAGTCCTCAGACAGTTCTCTTCTCCTCTTTCTGTTGTCCATGCTTAGTGTGGCACACACTGCAAAGACTAAGTGAACTTCTCACTTTTTGCCCAGGTTCACACTGGGTATGATTTAGTTTGATTTGAGATGCGATTGAGATTGCATCTCAAATCGGCGGCAATTGCCAGCAATGACACCGTCCTAATCGGTGCGACGCTGCATCTGCGGCGCTGCACCGATTTCAAAAAGTAGTTCCTGTACTACTTTTTGCGATTTCAGGACATGATTTACATTGACATCTGTGCAGAAACCTGCACAGATGTCTCCTAAATCGCGCCTGCCAGAGGGAGTGAAATTGCGCGAGTTCAGCTGAAATTGCGCGATTTCACTCCCGCAGCCCAGTGTGAACCAGGGCTTAATCTGCTTTCAGGTGTGATTTTTATATTGCCCACACCTGTTACTTGCCCCAGGTGAGTTTAAAGGAGATTCTCATGCTTGAAACAATCTTATTTATCCACAATTTTGAAAGGGTGCCAAAACGTTTGACTAGCCAATTCTTGTAGTTTTGTTTGACATTATGTCCAATTTGCTTTTTTTCCACCTGTTTTTTGTTTTGTTCCAATACACACAAAGGGAATTAACATGTGTATAGCAAAACATGTGTTACTGCAATACTTTTCTGTGAGAAATGCTTGATTTTCTGGAAAAATTCCTGGGGTGCCAACAATTTCGAGCCTCGGAAGACATCTGATTGAGCAGGTGGCATGTAGTGTCGCATGTCAGCCAGGGGTGCCAGATGTCCATCAGCCTCGGAAAAAGCCAGGGGTGCCAGATGTGGCACATGTGCCATTTAATTGTGCCTGTGATTGCCTTACATAAGCACATCTTTCCCTCCATCCTCTCTCTGGAGCGTCTGTGGAACAGAAGTGCCTGCATGCTTGGACGCAAGAACTGAGATAAATTCTGATTAACGTAACAAGGAGATGAAGCATCCCTTACTGCAGGCGTGCCCAACCAGTGGCCCGGGGGCCACATGTGGCCCGCGGAAACCCTCTGATGTGGCCCGCGACCTCCTGCTCTGGGATGGAATAGAATAGAATACTGTTATTAAGGGTCAGTTTATTACTAAAATCACAATGTATATATGGGCATATCTGTTCTGCAGTGGTTACTGGGCTGCTTTCAAACTGATCCGCAGGTGCAGAGCAGTTTACCTGCGGGTTACCTGTACTTTCTGAAAGTGCACCAAACCTGCAGAATATAATAGAAGTCTATTGCAAAGTGCAGGAAAGCCAAAGGCTCACTAGGTTGCACCGTTGAACCTCAGTGCATCAGTGTAAAAGCAGCCTTGGGCTCCTTCCACATGGTCAGTCCGACCAATTGGACCCTCCATTCACCTCTAAGGCCGCTTACACACGATCGAATTTGTCCGCTGAAAACGGTCCGATGGACCGTTTCAGCAGACATCTCCGATCGTGTGTATGGGCTAGCGGACAGATTTGTCCGCTACAAACCTGTCCGTCGGATATGTCCGCTGGTTAGTACGGGAAACCAGCGGACATATCCTCCCGCACATGCGTCGTATCCTGTGAATGGATCCGACGCATGCGCGCGGAAGTGTTTACTTCCTGGTGCGGTGACGTGGCGGCGTCAACGTCACCGACACGTCACCGACACGTCAGCGCGCCGTCTGCTGGCGGGGATTTTGGTTTGCTCGTGTGTACACGCGAGCAAACCAAAATCCCAGCAGACAGATTTGTTCAAATCTGTCGGACGGACAGATTTGAACAAATCTGTCCGCTCGTGTGTATGGGGCCTCAGTAGTGGCAGACACAAACCGACTTGTGTTCTACCTCCAATACAATCTGCTAAAAGTATCGTAGGTTGTGTCTGCTCTGCATATGCAGAGAAGACACGGACATGCCATCCACCCGCTCTGCTCATTGTGGCCCGCGACTGGTTGCCAAGTCGCTTAAGTGGCCCTCGCTCTACAAAAGGTTGGGCACCTGTCATGGACAGCCTGGCCCGCTGGCGGGCACATCGGCGGCACCATAGCGCGCACGGGAGCGCGCACTAGCGGCGGCGGCGCGCGTGCACGTGGGGACGCCGTTTTGGCGCCAAATCTGGCTTTAAAAGGATCCTGATCCCTGTGCTTCTTGCTGTCCTGTCTACAGCGTCTCTGTGAGCTACCCGCATCTGTGAACCTGATTGAACCTGATCCTGACCACCCGGCTTGTACCTGTTAACCTGTTTGCTGCCTGCCCTGACCTCGGCTTGTCTGACTACCCCTTTGGCTTAATCCTCTGTACTTCTGCTGCCCGCCTGCTGATCGACCCGGACTGGACCTGACCCCGCCTGTACCAACTCTACCTTCTACTGAACCCCTAGCCTACCAGAGGGCTTACCTGCAGAGACTTGTTCCAGTCGGTACTACGGGACACCTCCCCCGCTTCTGCTGTACTCCTGCCTCCAGCTGCTCGACAGTGAGCTTGGATCTTCAGCCTGCACCAGTCTGTAACGTGACTCCGGGAACTACTGACTCAGCTCACGGGCCCAGCACTCGCCAGTACCAGGCGCTTGTGTGACTCTGTAGTCCCGATCCTCCTGTCTGCACTATCAGGGGTCCCGGGACCAGAGAAGCAAGGGCTGCCGCTCCCTGCACGCCGGGCTCGTACCACCAGGTACGTGACAGTACAGGACAGCCATGACCGAGCCCACGCAGGGAGTGGATCCTATGCAGGAGCTATGCCGGCACCTTGACGGTCTGACCCAAGCCGTCCGAACCTTACAAGAGGGTTACACCCGACTGGAGAACCGAGTCCAGGCCTTGTCCGCCCCAGCTGCCACCTCCGCCACGACAGGCACATCTGCTTCACCTGCTGTAATCATGCTGCCGCCTGAGCCTAAGGTTCCCATGCCAGAAAGATTCACTGGGGAACGAAACAAGTATCGAGCGTTCCAGAACGACTGCGAACTTTATTTCGCACTCCAGCCACGGACTTTCTCCCTGGAGGCCACCAAGGTGGGATTTGTCATTTCACTTCTGTCCGGAGAGCCACAAGCCTGGGCTCACCGCCTGTTGGAACAGAAAGATGTGTCCCTTGACAACTTGACCACTTTCTTCCAAGCCATGTCCCTACTGTACGAGGACCCTCACCAAACGGCCACCGCAGAAGCCGCCTTACATGCCCTCCAACAGGGACGCAGACCAGCGGAGGATTACGTATCCGAATTCCGTAGATGGAGTTCGGATACGAACTGGAATGACGCGGCCCTTTGCTACCAGTTCCGCCTGGGACTTTCTGAACCGTTGAAGGATGAACTTGCTAGGGTGGGTGTCCCTGGAACCCTGGATGCCTTGATCAACTTAACAATCCAAATCGACAGGCGCTTAAGAGAGCGTAGGACTGAAAGGGCCACCGGTCCGTCTCGCCCTACCTGGATGATGCCGCGAGTACCTACTTACTCAAACCCAGCTCCGCCGGCTCCCACCCTTCAACATGTCTCATGACCTCGCTGAACCTATGCAACTAGGACTTCTTCGCCCTACCCTGACACCTGAAGAACGCCAGCGACGCCGGCTCAACAATCTGTGCCTGTATTGTGGAGGTTCCGGGCACTATGTGAGGTCTTGCCCAGTAAAGATCCGTAAGTGCCTGTCCATGTCTACCGTTTGTGCACCTATTGGATCACCCAACCCTACTCACCTGGCTATTTCCGTTCTCTTTCAGCTCCCAGAAGGGAACATCCAGGCCAGCGCTATCCTTGATTCGGGAGCATGTAGCTGTTTCTTGGACTGGACTTTTGCCATCAGACACCAGATCCCTCTTCGCTCCAGAGCCTCGGGACTTTCAGTATACTTAGCGGACGGATCAATCTTGAGATCTGGACCGGTCACCCAAGAAACCCAGCCACTGGCCACAACTATTGCCGGAACCCACCACGAACTACTATGCCTAGATGTGATTGAGTCCCCGCTGTTCCCCATCATTCTGGGCATGCCGTGGCTTCACGCCCACAACCCTCAAATCAACTGGGTCACAGGGGAGATTTACTTCAACTCTCCTTATTGCCTGGAACATTGTCTGCAAGTGCCACCATCAGCCCCCTCTCTGCTCTGTATGGATTCTGATGCGGAGGTCCGTCAAGCTGTCCCAGAGACTTACCATGGCTTTCTAGATGTTTTCAGCAAAAAGGGAGCTGAGACCCTTCCGCCACACAGGGCCTATGACTGTCCCATCGAACTTCTCCCGGGAGCAGAGATCCCTTTCGGCAGGATCTTTCCTCTAACAGAGCTCGAACTGGAAGCCCTAAAGACTTATTTAGACGACAGTCTCCGGAAGGGGTTTATCCGCCCGTCCACTTCACCTGCAGGAGCAGGTATCTTCTTTGTTCAAAAGAAGGACCTCTCTCTCCGCCCCTGTGTGGACTATCGGGAACTTAATAAAGTAACTATCAAAAATCGGTACCCGCTTCCCTTGGTACCCGAATTGTTCCAACGCCTAGGATCTGCAGTAATTTTCACCAAGCTGGATCTTCGTGGGGCCTATAACCTTGTGCGTATCAAGGACGGAGACGAGTGGAAAACCGCTTTTCGCACACGCTTCGGGCACTTTGAATATCTGGTCATGCCCTTTGGTCTCTGTAACGCCCCGGCCACCTTCCAGCACTTCGTAAACGATATCTTCAGGGATTATCTGGACCTTTTCGTTATCGTTTACTTAGATGACATCCTTATCTTTTCTTCTTCGTTGGAAAAACACCGGGAGCACGTCAAGAAGGTGCTCAGACGGCTTTGAGTTCACGGTCTCTATGCTAAACCGGAGAAATGTGAATTCGAGCAGTCAAGCATACAATTTCTGGGACTCATAATTTCAGTAGAAGGTATTCAGATGGATCCCCAGAAGGTTTCCGCAATTCTTGACTGGCCAGCACCCACTGACAAAAAGGGCATTCAGCGCTTCGTTGGTTTTGCCAACTTTTATAGGAAATTTATCAGGGGCTTCTCTACCATCATTTCCCCGATTACCAACCTTACTAAACAGACTGTCCGGTTTCGTTGGTCACCAGAAGCCCAATCGGCCTTTGAAACCCTTAAAGGACTATTCACCTCCGCATCTGTCCTCAGACATCCTGACGCGAGTTTGCCTTACATTTTAGAAGTTGACGCATCCGAAACAGCGGTAGGGGCAGTTCTTTCACAAAGACAGGGTCCTAAGGCCCTCTTACACCCTGTTGCCTTTTTCTCTCGCAAGCTATCAGACGCAGAAAGAAATTATGATGTAGGGGACCGAGAACTATTAGCCATCAAGGCCGCCCTGGAAGAATGGCGGTACCTCTTGGAAGGCGCAGCGCACCCAATCTTGATCTTTACCGATCATAAAAATCTCGAGTATCTGAAGGCCGCCAAGAGATTGAAGCCACGCCAGGCCAGGTGGGCACTATTCTTCACTAGATTCTCGTTCCATATCACGTACAGGCCGGGGTCGAAGAACACCAAGCCTGATGCCCTTTCACGCATGTACGGGGACTCGGAAACCCATGCCCCCCCGGATACCATTCTGTCACCAGGAAACTTTCTGTTACTGCAAGAAGATCTACTAGCCCAAATCAGACAAGCCTCGTCCGGAAACACCTCCTTACTCGGCTTGGACCTACAGCTCAAAGATGGCCTATTGTGGCACCAAGACAAAATCTACGGGTCAAGGTCTTGAACTTGTGCCACGATCATGAGTTGGCAGGTCATTTTGGTGTGCATAAGACATCCGAACTCCTACAACGCACGTTCTGGTGGCCCCAACTTTCAAATGACTGCAGGAAATATGTGGAGTCCTGCATTACCTGTATTCGGAACAAAGGAAGCAATTCAAGAGCCTGGGGGTTACTTAAACCACTGCCAGTACCAGAGAAGCCATGGAGGATGATCTCCATGGACTTCATCGTGGAGCTTCCTCCGTCAGAGTGTTTTACTACCATCTTTGTGGTAGTGGACAGACTGACAAAGATGGCACACTTTCTGCCCATGAAAGGCACACCTTCGGCCCCGGAAACGGCCAAGGTGTTTATTAAAGAGATCGTAAGGCTCCACGGCATCCCGGCGAATATTGTGTCTGATCGTGGAGTACAGTTTACTTCCAGATTCTGGAGGGCTCTCTGCGGATCCCTCAAGATCGGCCTGTCCTTCTCGTCGGCCTATCACCCGCAGTCCAACGGCCAGACGGAGAGAACAAACCAGACTCTGGAGCAGTACCTGCGTTGTTTCTCCTCCTTCTCTCAAGAAGACTGGGTATCCCTGTTGCCGTTGGCTGAATTTGCTTACAATAACTCTGTTCATTCAGCCACCAAACAGTCTCCGTTCTACGCGAATTATGGCTTCCACCCGCTGTTCATGTCCAACTCCGTCCCAGAGTGTTCGGTACCTGCCGTCCAGGAAACACTGCATTTCTTCAACACAAACAATAAGATCTTACAGGAGACAATGACCAAGACTCAACAGTACAACAAAGAAGTATTTGACAAAAAGAGGAGAGGAGAACTTAATTTGGAACCTGGAGACCTAGTATGGCTGCCTACCACGAACCTGAAACTTGCCTGCCCGTCCAAGAAACTGGGTCCCAGATTTGTAGGCCCCTTCCCAGTTAAGAGAAGAATTAATAACGTGGCCTACGAACTGGAATTGCCCGAAACATTCCGCATTCACCCGGTCTTCCATGTTGCCCTCCTCAAGCCTGACGTCTCGGACCCTTTTCCTGGCCGGAACACTGGTCCCCCCGAACCAGTACTAATTGACGGAGAAGAGGAGTTCGAAGTCGAGTCCATCTTGGACTGCAGAAAGAGGCGCAACCAGGTTCAGTACTTAGTGAAATGGAGAGGCTATGGGCCTGAAGACAACTCGTGGGAGCCAGAGTGTAATATACACGCGGAGAAGCTGATCCAGTCCTTTAAAAATGCCCACCCACTCAAGTTGGCCCAGTTGGGCATCCGGAGGCTGCCCCTTGGGGGGGGCAATGTCATGGACAGCCTGGCCCGCTGGCGGGCACATCGGCGCGCACGGGCGCGCGCATTCGCGGTAGCGGTGCGCGCATTCGCGGCACCATAGCGCGCACGGGAGCGCGCACTAGCGGCGGCGGCGCGCGTGCACGTGGGGACGCCGTTTTGGCGCCAAATCTGGCTTTAAAAGGATCCTGATCCCTGTGCTTCTTGCTGTCCTGTCTACAGCGACTCTGTGAGCTACCCGCATCTGTGAACCTGATTGAACCTGATCCTGACCACCCGGCTTGTACCTGTTAACCTGTTTGCTGCCTGCCCTGACCTCGGCTTGTCTGACTACCCCTTTGGCTTAATCCTCTGTACTTCTGCTGCCCGCCTGCTGATCGACCCGGACTGGACCTGACCCCGCCTGTACCAACTCTACCTTCTACTGAACCCCTAGCCTACCAGAGGGCTTACCTGCAGAGACTTGTTCCAGTCGGTACTACGGGACACCTCCCCCGCTTCTGCTGTACTCCTGCCTCCAGCTGCTCGACAGTGAGCTTGGATCTTCAGCCTGCACCAGTCTGTAACGTGACTCCGGGAACTACTGACTCAGCTCACGGGCCCAGCGCTCGCCAGTACCAGGCGCTTGTGCGACTCTGTAGTCCCGATCCTCCTGTCTGCACTATCAGGGGTCCCGGGACCAGAGAAGCAAGGGCTGCCGCTCCCTGCACGCCGGGCTCGTACCACCAGGTACGTGACAGCACCCCTGCCTTACTGTGTTCTGTTCTCAAACACATTCACTGAGAAATTATACATTTTCCTTTCATCAGTTAAAAACATGCTTTGTAGGTGGGAGAAAGTTCAGTGACCCCTGTCCGGATTGTCAGCTCTTGGACTGCGCTGCCGTAGGCAGCCAGTACTGTATGATCTTTTCAAGGTGCTGAATTATTCAGCACTCCGAGAGAGCGTATAGATCTTTGCAGCTTAGGTGCAGCTCTGCATCTCCAATCATCAGCTTTCAAATGTTCTTATCTCAGTCCTGCCCCATCACCTTATTCTTTGCACCCCTACCGCGTTTAACCCTTTCTCTTGCCAAGAATAATGCCTGTTATAAAACTAGATTGGATTGTGGAGTATTCAGTAAAACCTTTTTTTGTAGAAATGTATGAAAGGGTAATTTTCACTTACACCAGGCTGTACTTCAATAATTCAAAGGTACTTTATGTTAAAGTGGAATTCCAGCCTGTAAATAAAAAAAAAAATAAGTCAGCAGCTACAAATACTGTATAGCTGCTAACTTTTAATATAAGGGCACTTACCTGTTAAGAGTTCCCGCAGTGTCGACCCCCTAAGCCGATTCATCCATCAGGCTTCGGGTGCAGGCGTAGGTGTTCTGTCGATATGTGCCCACCGTCGATAAGTGCGGACGCAGTATTAAAGAGCACTCTAGCTGAGTTGCTTATCAGCTGGAGTGACGTCCCATAGCGCATGCACACATTGTAGTCTTTTGTAGACACGAGATACTATTTCTCAGGCACAATTTATTACTATGCAAACAGCGTATTTGTCATATTGTGTCTCGCTGTTGCACCGCGGGTTTACAGCGAAGCACAATCTGACATCTACGGTGTCCCTCCGCTCTTTGCATAGCTTTTAATTGTGCCTGTGAAATGGTATTGCCCATCAAAAAACCCACTATGGTGACGTCACTCCAGCTGATCGGCAACTCAGCTGGAGTGCCCTTCCGCTCTGCACATGCGTGGGCACTTTTTGATGGAGAGTACAAATCGATAGAACATGGGCATTGCAATTAAGGAAAAAAGGCAGCAAAGCCTTCAGGCTTCACTACCAGTTTCCTACTGTGCATTTCAGATTGGTCCTGTCATCTTCTGGGACACACACAGGTCCTAGAAAGCGGGGGGGGGGGGGGGGGGGTGATCCAAATGGGAAAATCATGTACCTTGTCACAGCGAGGTAGTACGGAAGGGCAGCTTGAAAACAACATAAAAGGTACAAAACTAAAAAAAAAACAAAAAAAACAATATATCCATAAACGATGGGGGGGCTTTATTGTTTAGGACCTAGTTTAATTTTAACCTGGAACTCCGCGGGCACGTCGGCACAATACTAGTGTGTTCAGTCCTTGGGAGATGCTGGCTAGCCTCATTTACACCAAATGCAGTCAGGTGCATTTTTAAATGTTGCAAAAACACAATGCAAATGCACATGCAAGAAAAATGAATATATTCCAATGAGATTAGTTGCAGAGCTTTCACCTGCATTTTAATATAGTACAGCATGATGTATTTTTAGGCACCGGAATGCACTGTGTTACTTTCTGATTCACCCCCCTTGATGGACTTATCTCGGCAATGAGCTGCCTGCTCGATTATCCTTTATACGCATAGTAAACAGAGGACACGATCACCTATCATTATGAGTCTGTGCTTCTTGGACTCTGGTGTTAGACTGGAGTAATTTCAAATTACGCGCGTTTTTTAGCTAGTCGAAAACCTCAAACCATGAATAGACGGCTGCGGGCTTCAATTCGACTGGATTACGTGTTCGTACGCCTTCAGATCTACGCTGCAATAACATTGCGGCCACTGGGTGGACTTCCCGTCGTTTTCGGGGTATGCAAATGATCTTTTGCTGGCGATCCCCGAAATTACGATCTTCAATCGCAATCTCTTACGGCACCTTTAGTCATCTTTTATTTGCGTAACACTATACCAGCTTTTTGCTGCTCTAATATTAGACAGCCCATGTTAAGTATGGCCGTCGTTCCCGTGTCGAATTTCTACGTTTTCCGACGTCTTTTATTATTTTTTACGTAAGTCGTCCGGGAATAGGAATGTTCGTAAACGACACTACTCAAACAACGAATGACGTAACAACGTGATTTTGCGCAATGCACGGCGGGAAATTTCTGAACGGAGCATGCGCAGTTCGATCGCCGCGGGGACACGCTTAATTTAAATGCTTCACGCCCCCTAATCGTGTATTTCGATTACGCGGCGAGAAATAGACTACGCCGCCGTAGCGTACGGGCAAAAATCTACCAGGATTTGGTGTAGAGCCTGGTAAAATACGGCAGCGTAGAGTATTTCGATTACGCAGCGCAACATTAAGTGTATGTGAATCTGGCCCTATATGTCTTGAATTTTTATTAATTTACCAACGTTGTTATATGTGGTGCATGGTGGCGGTTTTTGAATTGACATTTTTTGTCCTCTTTTTTTCAATGATATTATGTCCAATAAATTATACTTATTTTTTTATTTTTTTCTAACAGTAAAGTTTATTGAACACATACAAAGCATAGACAGTATATCAAATAAAATATATATATTTTTTAAATTGTTGCTTGACAATGCAAATCACAAATAAAGCAGAGGAGGAGAGTTAACACAATAGGAGTCTTAGTGAAGTAAGCATCGCAGTCTTAAAGTGCATAATACATACAGCAGAAGGGAAGTGATCAGATTCTAGTAAGTCAGCAGGTCTTGGACTGTCCTAACCCCCACTACCTGTGGGAGAATAGTAGGTAAGTGTGGCAGAGGGAGGGTGGGGAGAGATCAGGGAAGGAGGAGGGGGGATTAAGGGAGAGATAGGGAAGCAGGGGAAGGGGAACGAGGGGGGAGGAAGTGCACAGGGCCACCCACCACAGATACCAACCCGCGCAAATAATCCCACATTGGACTGGTCCCAGCCATGAGCTTTAACCCGACCAGATCTTATGAAATTTAACCAGCCAATTTTTACTCTTGTATGTAGTTTTATATAGCGGTAGCACTCTGTTGATTGCGGCCTGCCAGGAGGCCTTTGTAGGAAGCTCCTTACCCCTCCATCTCAGCAAGATTCCTCTTCTAGCATAGAATAGGGCGAAGGTGATGCTCAGTTTGGTATATTTATCCCCCTCTATATCCTCCAAATGGTTTAGAAGAAAAACCAAAGGATCCGTAGGGATCGTCACTCCACAGATGTCTGTATCTGCCACCTCCTGCCAATAGGTGTGAAGCCTGGAGCAAGACCAAACCAAGCGAAAGAATGTACCCTGTTCAAGGGCACATCTCATGCAGAGTGGGCTAATGGAGGGGTACATTTTTGATAGCCTCTGTGGGGTGTAATATCATGACTTTTCCCTGCAAGATCACATGTTTCAAGGTAAGAATTCCTCATTTGGCCCAAATCGCCAGGTCAGGTATAGTATATAGGTGAGGGAGGAGAGGATTTCAACATAAAGGGGTATGGGGAGAGATACAAGATGGTCTAATACTTTTAGCCCTAGAGCACTGCCACACTCGTATAGTAGTCTTCATGGGTCCCGTTACGGAGGGATGGGCCATACACCCTCTGAATACCAGGTTAGAAAGTGCCGCATATGATCCCAGTAGGGCCACCTCCAACTTCACCATCGGATTTGCATGGGTTGGGAGAACAAGCCTTTTCACTGTAACCAGCACCGCCACCCAGCAGGAAGTTTAGAAGTGCCAAGCCTCCACCAGACAGTGGAAGGTAAAGAGTTTGTTGGCCTGCCCAACTAAAAGAGGTCACTATACTGTCGAGTTTCTTAAAAAAATGATTGGGAATAGAGATAGGGGTCTGCCTGAAGAAATACAGGAGTTTGGGTAGGTAGATAATTTTAATTAAATTCCCCCTACCTACCTGTCATGAATCAGATGCGATCAGAACTGTGTGGACTGTAAATAGGTGAAGAAAGTAAATAATTTATTAATGAAAATGTGAATAATAAGAAACACAACCACCTCCAATAATACACAGTGCACAACAACCAATAAAGACAAGACCCAAAAATAACAATAATCAGACAAATAAATATAGTCAAAGGGAATACCGGAATCGTAGTCCAGCAAGCCAGGGTCATAACAGGAGGTCAGCAAATAGGAGACAAGGAGCAATGGACAGGGAGAGGCTGGAAGGGATCGGATAGCAGGGCAGGGGTCCAGGGATACAGGACTGACAGGAACAGGTGCAAATAGGTTAGGAGTCAGGATCAGAGACAGGTTCAGGTTCTGGTAACAGGTTCAAATCAGGGCACAAGACGAAGCCAAGGCAAAGTGTGATGAGCTTGCAGGGTCTTTATACTATTACCTGCTATCAGGTTCAGGTGATTCCTAATTGCAGCAGGAGATATCTGCTCCATCTTACCAGGATCCACCTGCTGGTGGACACCAGTACTGCGACCCAAAGATCACATAACAGAGGGGAAAGGCTCTCCTGACAGTTCCAAACTGCCAGGAGACACCTGCTGGTGGACATCAGTACTGCACTCCAAATATCAGATGGTATCACCAGCGAGTGGAACCTTTCCTGACACTACCTGTGTAAGTGGAAGGTTGCGCCATGAAGCACACAGTTTTGGTAAGTTCAGTACCAGGAGTAAATTCCTGGTCAGGTAGCCTTCTGTCGTGGGGCCTATCTTCACCCCCAAATAAGTGAATTTGATTACCTAGTGTAGTGGGAACAGCACCAACTTGTCCCAATTAATTTTGATCCCGGAGTACCGACTTATGCCGCGTACAGACGATCAGACATTCTGACAACAAAACTGTGGATACATTTCTGATGTATTTTGGCTCAAACTTGTCTTGCATACACACGGTCACACAAATGTTGTCAGAAATTCTGAACGTCAAGAACGCAGTTCAATACCAGTCGTGTTAGTAGAAGTTTGGTGAGAGATAATTTGCTCTTTTCAGCCTAATGCTATTCAGTCCATTACAGCGTGACGATCTCCATTACAAACTCTAGTTTTACCAGACCGAGCGCTTCCGTCTCGTACTTGATTCAGAGCATGCATGGAATTTGGTGCGTCGGAATTGTCCACACATGATCGGAATTTACGAGAACGGATTTTGTTGTCGGAAAATTTGAGAACCAGCTCTTAAATTTTTGTTGTCGGAAATTCTGACAGAAAATGTCCAATGGGGCCTACACATTTTTCGAACATTTGTTGTTGGAAATTCCGGGCGTGTGTGCGCGGCATTAAAGTGTCTAATTTAGTCAGTGCTGAGAGTACAGAGGAGCAGGCATTAGCAAGATACAGCAGGGAGTCATCTGCATATAAAGACAGCTTTTTTTCCAACGGGCCCACTCGAATGCTCCGAACCGCCGGGTCCATCTGAAGATGAACAGCGAGGGGCTCCAAGGCTAGGGCTAATAACGCCAGCGAGAGCGGGCATCCCTGACGTGTCACCCTCTCCAGGGAGAAGGAACCCGAAATAGGATGGGCATATAATATCTGTAGCCAGGAGAGGAGTGTGGAAATAAATGTAGCGCTGTGAAACATGAAAATAATAATAACAAACATAAGTTATAAAAGAATGGTGTAGTCCCAACAAACCACGTGAGTGGAAAAAGTCCTGGTAGGAAAATGTTGGAGTGTATCAATGATAACACAAAGAAAACATATGTGAAAGTCCATCCACAAGTGGGGAATCAATAGATGTAAAATCACTATACTTCATTGATCCTCGGATAGGATGACACTTGAAAAACAAATATGGTATGCTCTTACCGGAACAGTAGGACCTGTCTGTCATGAACAGCAGATCGGTACAGCCTGAGAACTCCTATGGCACAGTCAGCTGGGCTCATTCGAACACAGTAGAAGCGATTCGAATCCTCAATGGAAGGCCAGACGTGCACGATGTCTTGGTGGAGTTCTTGGAAGGGATGTGATGGCAATGGTGGAACTCTCGGATGGATAGGGTGAAAGCAAATGGATGGCTCCAAGCACCATATAGAGAGGGGAAAAGAAATAAAACGCAACCCAAATGGTGCAGATAAATGAGGTAACGGTTTTATTTTAATAAAACCAATGGTATAAAAGTGATCACAAATTAAATGAAAGCAATGCGGGAAAGGGTAATAAACCAAGCCCTACGCGTTTCATCCTAGAGGGACTTCAACTGGGGCATCAACCTGTTCCCCCACATTGCTCATACAGTATATAAATACTAAACATTCATGAAAAAAGCACAGCCAGGCCAATCAAGTCAATCATCCAATCAAGTACGTGATTGGAAGAAGAACAGCACATGACATGTTGGACCAATGGCAAAGCATCATCATAAAACACACCCATAATTATGCAACAAGTCTTGGTAGGACCTAATGTGGCTATAGAAAGGTGTAACAGAACAACAGCTATGAGGGATGGGCCAACGGGAGGAGAATTCACACTAAACCACTCCCAGTCATAGATAAAAACTCCACAAAAATAGGGCGGAAGCACATTCTATTAAAATGGACCTCCACATAATATTGCGGTAGGGGGGTGCTGGGAAAATACAGAGGGGTCACTTTTCAAAAAGGACAACCAAAAGACATGGGGAGAAAGAAGGCAGGGGCTCGACCATTCATCAGTAAAGATGTATTCAATGTATGGTCTCCTGTAAAGTAATCATCCGACCACACTAGGTTACACAGTGGTCAGGATGTGGGGTGAGTTAAAGGGTGACCATCTAGTGAAGACACAAGGCGGAAGCCTAATTGCGATTGAGGATGGGGACACAACCAATCGGGATGGAGCACCAAACTGCGTCGCCGCGGTGACGCGTGACGTCGAGGACGTAGACCAAACGGACCCGCCACGCTGCGTGTCGGCGCGGGGTCAGCTGGCCACGTGAAACACGCCCAGTAACAAAACACTGCGTCACGTGTCATCGCGAGACCACACGATGCAGTAGCGCAAGGTGAGCGGATACCCGGAAATGCATCCAGCTTCAACGCGCTACGTCACGTGTCATCGCGAGACCACATGACACACAAGAAAAAACAACGAAAAAACAACACCGCCGACCAATTGTAATGGGGCAGGGGAACATCACATGGGCTAGAAATAAAAAAGGGGCATGAACGCCATCTAGTGGCAAAGCCACAAAATGCAGGGCAGCTAAAACTAAAATGTGAAATTTGATGACCCATCATATGGGAACATCAAGGGTAACACAAAATCTAAAGTCTAAGATACATATCATAAACAACATGTACAGATAATACAAACATGAATCGATAGGTTAGTAAAAACAAAACCACGGAACATGTTGGCGTCAAAGACATTAGACTGAAATAAATGAAATATAATCAAAAACTATATGAAAGAATGGTAAACATGAGTAAGCTATAAATGGAAAGTAACCATACATATAACACTGGAATGCATAAACAACCCAAATGATGAACATCAATGACATGTATGAATGAAGAGATGGAAAAGGAAACTAACAATAAAGTTAAGCTGTATTGATAAACGAGTTTATGTCCCACTCAACGTTCATACCAAAGGGCTGATATGTACGTAGCTCATGGATCCAATAGGTTTCTAGACGGGACACCCCACGTATCCGTGATTCGCCTCTCCAGTGGGAAACAAATTGGTCTATAATCAGAAACTGGGTGCCTGTGGGATCACGGTCACGATGTTGCAAATAGTGACGGGGCACACTATGATTAGTCTTGCCTAGTTTGATATTTGCGATATGTTCGTTGACCCGAACAGTAAATGTCCTAATGGTACGACCTATGTACTGTTTTTTACAGGGGCAAGTCAGAAGATATACCACATATTGACTTGCACAGGTAGTAAATCTCCCCATTTGGTACACCCGCAGGGTAGCCGTAGATTGAAAGGTCTCACTCTTACGTCTGCCGCAAGTGTCGTGTATACACACATTACACTTTCTGCAGGGGAAGTATCCCTTACAGTCCTGGAAAAAGGATACCTTTTTGGGGGGGGCCAATAATGTTAGGTGCAATCTGACCTTGAAGCGATCTGGCACCTCGAAAGATGACTCCAGTATGGCAAAGCCGCGCTCATAAAAACAAAAAACTAAAAAATTATTAGTTGAGGACTGTTTAGGCAGTAATCTCCTGTAATTGAACAGATGATATAACCTGGAACATCAACCATTAGCATAGGGTGATGTCCAAATGCTCTCCTGAAAATAAAATTACATAAAGGTATACATAAAATAATGTGTATCCCAATGATGAAATAGCACAAACGTTCATATAGTCCTTGTAACCATTAGCATAGGGTGATGTCCAAATGCTCTCCTGAAAATAAAATGACATAAAGGTATACATAAAATATTGTGTATCCCAATGATGAAATAGCACAAACGTTCATATAGTCCTTGTAATTGCTGTATTGATTTGTAATTGCAACACACAATGTCAGGAAGCAAGACAGCGGTAAATCCTAACGGGTCACACCACCACAGTGACGAGATGATAACATCAAAGTGATCCCTTCACCAGAATAAGGGGGGGCCGCTTACCAGAGGGCAAGCTCAATGAAGCGATTGGCTATAACCCAGCCGCGGCCTTTAAATCTTAGATGGTTCCTGGATATGGCTTCCAGCAGATACCAAGGTTAGCGATACTCACGGATGGCGAATATAAGTGGAGAGAAGGATGGACCAATAGTGTGATTCCGTTTAACAAGAAGGATTTATCTAAAACAAAAATGATACTCACATTTTGACAAAGCAACAACAGCATATAAAAACAGATCGCCGGCCGGCAAACAAAGCGGAGCCCTTCCTCCGTGCTTGGTGACGTCACTGCGCGTCCTCCCAGACGCGTTTCGTCATTAAAAGGACGTTATCAATGGGTTGGGCTATCGCAGTAAGGTCACCAATTAAATACCTAATCCTCATTGTGAAGTGCCTAACAACAGCGGCCGCGGCCGCCATCTTAAGTGTGGTATAACTGCCCATACCTCGCGTTTGAAAGGACATCTCCATGAATTAAATAAGGCGGATATTCAACTGTCGCTAAAAGCTAAAATTATAAAAGAGTACAGATTTTCATCCAAATATCGGAGCAATTAAGCCCTAGTCAGGATAAAATGGAAAATCAATAATGTTGTAAGGAATATCTTTATTCTTGAAAGGAATGGATATCCAGCTATCAGTCCGTAGAGAACTGCTGTAACTAGATAACATTCAGTGATACCCGCAACTGCTGTTAAGTCTGGCACCCTCTATAGGAACTATGAAGGAATGCCACCCTGGCTTTTAAAAGCAGATCAAGCTCATAATAGGGCTTGTTTGCGCGGAGTTGGACAAAAATATATGAATTAGTCTTACCCCTAACTTCCTACCAAAGAAGTGACACAATCCCATTCTACCTCAACCTGTATGTGTACACGAAATAAATTGTGTGAAAATGAATGAATGAGTGAAAATTATATATATAAATCTATAAATTTCTATCATGAAACTATATGCATAAAAAACAATTAATGTTATAAAAAGTGTGTATAAACAGTTTTTTTTAGTGAAAAATATATATATATTGCCTACAGACTCAAAATTAGCCCAAGTCGTCAGGTCTACAAACATATTTACTCCTGTTAGGCCTACTAGATAATGCAGGCCTAGGTTACTTACTGAGCTAGTTACGCCCTATATACTAATATACTAAGTGCTGAATAAATGAAAAGTGAACCGTTCTTCAATTAAAGAGAGAACGTATTCCTAATTGGAGTATAGTGCTGAAAAACTAAAAATAAGTGAAAATTTGGAAAAAATTATTTTGAAAAGATAGATCCCTATATAGGATCCCTTCTAATCTTATCAAATTGCACTAAGTCACTCTTTTGAAAAATGCAACTCTTGTATCTTTATAGGTGCCTTAATACAATATCATAATATTTCTAAAGGGGAGGAGATCTTTAAAAGCTGAACACTGAGAATTACAAAACATATATAAGGGAAACAGTTGGAAAGGGCCTCTGTTGGTGCACTTCACAGTGAGTTTATAGAGATACAGTAGGATATTATGCGTTATTAACCACTTAAGGACCCCCGCACGCACATATACGGCCACAGAATGGCACGTACAGGCACAAGGGCGTAAATTTACGTCCCCGCCTAAGTGCGGTTCGGGGGTCCCATCGGGACCCCCTCCGCGGCGTGCGGGGGTCCCCCTGGCTCCGGGAGCGATCCGGGATCTGGGGGCGGATGTCGGCGAATACCCGCCCCCCCGCGATCGCTCCCAGCCAATGGGAGCGCGCTCCCAACCTGTCACTTCCTCCTCCTGTGTTTACACAGGAAGGAGGAAATTATGTATTCTCTCATCGCAGCGCTGTTTCCCAGCGCTGCTGATGAGAGAAGACATCACAAGTAAGTGTGCACCAACACAACACTGACACACACTCACATAGGCATATTAACCCCTTGTGATCGCCCCCCCCCCACCCCCCTGTCACAGTGTCACTGAATGCAGTGATCTAATCACTGCATTTAGTGTCAGTGTGACAGGCAGTGTAAAAAACAGTTAGTGTTAGGTTCAGGATAGCCCCCCCACCCCCCCTAATAAAGTTTTAACCCCCTGATCACCGCCCTAGTTAACCCTTTCACTCCCTATTGCCAGCGTCACTAAGCGATCATTTTTCTGATCGCTGTATTAGTGTCGCTGTTCCCGCTAGGTAGCTATTTTTTTTTCTTGCGATTTTTTTTTTTTACTAAAGACATGTGGCTAAATACATTTTGGCCTAAATGTTTGACTAAAATTTAGTTTGTTTGATTTTTTTTTAACAAAAAGTAAAAAATAGTGTTTTTTTTGTCAAAAATTTTGCTCTATTTTTGTATATAGCGCAAAAAATAAAAATCGCAGAGGTGATCAAATACCACCAAAAGAAAGCTCTATTTGTGGGAAGAAAAGGACGCAAATTTTGTTTGGGAGCCACGTCGCACGACCGCGCAATTGTGTGTTAAAGCGACGCAGTGCCGAATCGCAAAAACACCTTGGGTCATTTACCAGCGTATTGGTCCGGGTCTTAAGTGGTTAATAAATGCATTAATGTCAGTCTCTATATTCAACCCATAGGGGGTATAGGTCTTAAGTCGATATATCCACCCCATTTCCATCTTTGAAATTTCCCTTACTAGGTGACTCTCCCTCCAATGGGGCTTGAATTTGTCTATTCCCAAGAAGAGGGTGTTGGACGGGTCTCGATGATGTTTGAGTTTATAGTGATTGGAGACAGAGTGATCTTTGAAGCCCGACAAAATGTTTGTAATATGCTCATTCACACGAACTTGGAAGGCCTCTTAGTACGGCCCACATATTGTAGACCGCATGGGCATTGCAACAGGTATACCACACCTGTGGATGCACAAGTGATACATGGCCTAATCTTATGTTCTCTACCTGTGACTGTGGAGGAAAAGACGGTCACACACCTATGTGGGTTTGAACTCAAACTGCAGACTCTGCACCGTCTACATTTATAATAACCCTGCAATTGGTTGAAGAATCCAATGCCCCTATTAGGAGGATCAATCACATTTTGTGCAACCATATTTCTTATGGACTGAGTCCCTCTAAACACAACCCGTGGTTTGGGGGGTAGGATGCCCTTCAGCAAAGGGGTCATTCTTGGCTATATGCCAATGTTTGTTTATCAAATGAGAAACAGCCCTATGCTGAACAGAATATGTAGTGATAAACGGTACCCCTTCAGGGAATTTTGCCCCCTCTTCGGTCACCTTATCACGCAAGAGGTCTTCCCTCAGAGTGCCATGGACGTCAGATAACGACCTCTGTATTGCATCCTGAGAGTAGCCCTTTTCTATGAAGCGGTTGGTTAAAACGGAGGCTTGGTTCTCGAACTGTCTAAGATCGGAACAGTTTCTCCTCAGTCTGAGGTACTGGCTTTTAGGGACAGCTCTAAGCCATGGTTCGTGATGGCAACTATCTTTCGGAATGAAGGAGTTCCTATCCGTCTCCTTAAAGAAGGTACATGTAATACATTTTCCTTCTTTAACCTCAATTTTAAGATCCAAGTAGTGTACTTCAGTCTGACTCGCTTCATATTTTAATTGGATTCCCCTTTGGTTATTATTGAGGGACTCGATGAACATGGCCAGGTCAAGCTGTGCCCCTGTCCATAGGAGGAGGATGTCATCTATATATCTGGCCCACAGGACCACCTGGGGCAAGTCCCCTGAGTAGATGACATCCTCCTCCCATTTGGCCATAAACAAATTGGCCAAACTGGGGGCATATTTAGCCCCCATAGCAACCCCCGTGTCTTGTTTATAGAAATTATGGTCAAACCAGAAATAGTTTGAGGCGGCCGCAAATTTAAGTAGGGACATTACAAACTCGATCTGTTTTGTCTCCAATCCTGAATCTCTCATTAGAAAGCACTGAACAGCTTCAAAACCCAATTGATGGGGGATTATTGTATATAAAGAAGCTACGTCTATGGTTACCATCCACATATCAGGAGTCGGACTGCATCCAGACAGAATATTAATGATATGTCTGGAATCCTTGACATATGAAGGAACCTTTTTTACCAGTGGCTGGAGATAGAAATCCACATACCTGCCCACCCGGGACGTAATGGAGTCGATACCACTGACTATAGGACGACCCGGGGGGCAGATTGGGTCCTTATGCAGCTTCGGTAAATAGTATATAGTTGGTGTACGGGGGGCCTTAGGTAAGAGGTATAGTTTCTCATTAAAGGACAAAATGCCTTCATGTTAACCCTTCCATAAGAGAACCTCCAAATCCTTTTTAAACCTCCCCTTAGGGTCACTTGGTAAGACAGTGTAGGTGTCTGTATCATCAACAATTTTGTGCATTTCTCTGAGGTAATCCACTCTGTCCAGAATGACAATCCCCCCCCCCCTTTGTCGGCTGGTCTAATTACCAATTCCTTATTTGTACACAAGGAGTCTAGGCCTTCCTGGAGGGTTTTATTAAGTTTTGCCTTCTTGATCTCGATAGCCTCCAGGTCCCTAACCAGCACATCACGAAAAACTTTCAAAGATGGAGCCAAACCCCCCGGAGGGTTGAATAAGGATGCATTCCTCAAACCTGAGTGCATGTATCCATTGGTTGGTGTAGTATTAACATATGAATTCCCAATCATATAGCGTTTGATGCTAAGTTTCCTAATAAATCTATGTATGTCCATGTAGGTTTCAAATTTATTCAAACCCCTCGGTGGTGCAAATTTCAAACCCTTGTCAAGAAGAGCTTTTTCAGAGTTTGACAAGGACTTGGAACTTAAGTTAAAAATGCCCTGACCTTCTACGTTTTTGTACGCTTTGAGTGCCCTACATCGCCTCCCCCCTCTGCACCCTCTCCTCGTTCGTCCTGTCTTTTGGTACCCTGATTGGGTCTGTGAAAACCCCAATGTGAAGAGCTGCCAGGGGCCAGGGAACCTCCTGGCCAACTAGTGGCACCCTGTGGTTGAGATAAGGGGGGTGCAAACAAAGCACTTTCATTAATCATGGGATGCTGGGGTCCATCTGAGGCTTGGTATCCATCTGGGCCTACCTTATCGGTGAGAGGAAAAAAGTTATTTGAGGTGGGGATGTTAAATTCCCACCCCGAATTCCCTCCTGAGTGGGAATAAGCTGGGGATGAGTGGTCACCCTCTCCTTGTTGAAATTGTTTCCAACCATCCCTATTTGCAGTCTGGAAACCCTGCCCTCGGGGTTTATTTTGGTTCCAACCCCCCAACTGGGGGGGTGGTCCATAATAATTAGGTGGAGGACCCTGATTATAGGTCCCCGAAAATTGGGGGGCCCCCTGACCATATGGGGGCCCACCACCTAGATTAGGCCTAAAATTGGTTACCTGGGCCCCTACTGGGCGTCCCTGATTTTTACCAGGGGGTCCTCTAGAACCTCCTTGACCTCTCCGTGGGGATTGTCTGGCTTGCGAACCCCCTGTTTTAACATTAGAAAAATTCCTTTTAGAACCCCCAGGGACCTGTTGTTGACTCACAGAAAGGGGAATAAAGCCTAAGTTATTGGAAGCTTCCATGGCATTAGAATTCAACCTAGTTTGTTCGTCCAGGAGTTTCTTTTGCCAGTTGAAGACTAAATTGGTTTGATAGTCTTCTAAATCCCTATTAAATTTATTTTTCTTTTTTGCTCTTTGATCTTTATCCTCTTTTTCTAGGAGACCAAGCAAAGTAAGGGATTTTTCTTTATATTCCCCCATTTCTTTAGCGGGATCAAGCTTATCCTTAATGGTTTTGACTTCCTCATCGATCCTTGCTAATTTCAGGGTCTTCCTCTCAATCAAAAACTGAAGGAAGGTAACCCCTGCCAGATTGAAATATTTAAACCAATCTTCTAGGTCGGAGTCTCCTTTTTGGGGGGGTACCTCCCACCTAAGGCTGCGAGGGACCATGCCATGTTTAACGTATGTTTCCAAATACGCTATATCCCACTTAGTATGATTCTCAGAGATGAGGAGATTTTTGAGTCGGGTAAATAAACCCCCAAGGTCACCCTCATCATCTTTGTAGGATTCAAAAACGCCATCAGTGTTTAGCTTGGTGGCCCTAAATTCAAAGACATCCATAATGGCTATGTACCCGGAATAAACCGAGGGGTAAGCTGCAGTAATAGTATCAGAACCAGAACACAAGAAAAAACAGAAAACTGCGCTAAACCAAAAATTAAAATAAAATGTACAAACTAGAAAGCAGCGGCGATCGTGTGAAAACACAAAGTGATACAGTATGGCAAAGCCGCGCTCATAAAAACAAAAAACTAAAAAATTATTAGTTGAGGACTGTTTAGGCAGTAATCTCCTGTAATTGAACAGATGATATAACCTGGAACATCAACCATTAGCATAGGGTGATGTCCAAATGCTCTCCTGAAAATAAAATTACATAAAGGTATACATAAAATAATGTGTATCCCAATGATGAAATAGCACAAACATTCATATAGTCCTTGTAACCATTAGCATAGGGTGATGTCCAAATGCTCTCCTGAAAATAAAATTACATAAAGGTATACATAAAATATTGTGTATCCCAATGATGAAATAGCACAAACGTTCATATAGTCCTTGTAATTGCTGTATTGATTTGTAATTGCAACACACAATGTCAGGAAGCAAGACAGCGGTAAATCCTAACGGTTCACACCACCACAGTGACGAGATGATAACATCAAAGTGATCCCTTCACCAGAATAAGGGGGGGGCCGCTTACCAGAGGGCAAGCTCAATGAAGCGATTGGCTATAACCCAGCCGCGGCCTTTAAATCTTAGATGGTTCCTGGATATGGCTTCCAGCAGATACCAAGGTTAGCGATACTCACGGATGGCGAATATAAGTGGAGAGAAGGATGGACCAATAGTGTGATTCCGTTTAACAAGAAGGATTTATTTAAAACAAAAATGATACTCACATTTTGACAAAGCAACAACAGTATATAAAAACAGATCGCCGGCCGGCAAACAAAGCGGAGCCCTTCCTCCGTGCGTGGTGACGTCACTGCGCGTCCTCCCAGATGCGTTTCGTCATCAAAAGGACGTTATCAATGGGTTGGGCTATCGCAGTAAGGTCACCAATTAAATACCTAATCCTCATTGTGAAGTGCCTAACAACAGCGGCCGCGGCCGCCATCTTAAGTGTGGTATAACTGCCCATACCTCGCGTTTGAAAGGACATCTCCATGAATTAAATAAGGCGGATATTCAACTGTCGCTAAAAGCTAAAATGATAAAAGAGTACAGATTTTCATCCAAATATCGGAGCAATCCTACTGTATCTCTATAAACTCACTGTGAAGTGCACCAACAGAGGCCCTTTCCAACTGTTTCCCTTATATATGTTTTGTAATTCTCAGTGTTCAGCTTTTAAAGATCTCCTCCCCATAGAAATATTATGATATTGTATTAAGGCACCTATAAAGATACAAGAGTTGCATTTTTCAAAAGAGTGACTTAGTGCAATTTGATAAGATTAGAAGGGATCCTATATAGGGATCTATCTTTTCAAAATAATTTTTTCCAAATTTTCACTTATTTTTAGTTTTTCAGCACTATACTCCAATTAGGAATACGTTCTCTCTTTAATTGAAGAACGGTTCACTTTTCATTTATTCAGCACTTAGTATATTAGTATATAGGGCGTAACTAGCTCAGTAAGTAACCTAGGCCTGCATTATCTAGTAGGCCTAACAGGAGTAAACATGTTTTTAGACCTGACGACTTGGGCTAATTTTGAGTCTGTAGGCAATATATATATATTTTTCACTAAAAAAAACTGTTTATACACACTTTTTATAACATTAATTGTTTTTTATGCATATAGTTTCATGATAGAAATTTATAGATTTATATATATAATTTTCACTCATTCATTCATTTTCACACAATTTATTTCGTGTACACATACAGGTTGAGGTAGAATGGGATTGTGTCACTTCTTTGGTAGGAAGTTAGGGGTAAGACTAATTCATATATTTTTGTCCAACTCCGCGCAAACAAGCCCTATTATGAGCTTGATCTGCTTTTAAAAGCCAGGGTGGCATTCCTTCATAGTTCCTATAGAGGGTGCCAGACTTAACAGCAGTTGCGGGTATCACTGAATGTTATCTAGTTACAGCAGTTCTCTACGGACTGATAGCTGGATATCCATTCCTTTCAAGAATAAAGATATTCCTTACAACATTATTGATTTTCCGTTTTATCCTGACTAGGGCTTAATTGCTCCGATATTTGGATGAAAATCTGTACTCTTTTATAATTTTAGCTTTTAGCGACAGTTGAATATCCGCCTTATTTAATTCATGGAGATGTCCTTTCAAACGCGAGGTATGGGCAGTTATACCACACTAAAGATGGCGGCCGCGGCCGCTGTTGTTAGGCACTTCACAATGAGGATTAGGTATTTAATTGGTGACCTTACTGCGATAGCCCAACCCATTGATAACGTCCTTTTGATGACGAAACGCGTCTGGGAGGACGCGCAGTGACGTCACCACGCACGGAGGAAGGGCTCCGCTTTGTTTGCCAGCCGGCGATCTGTTTTTATATGCTGTTGTTGCTTTGTCAAAATGTGAGTATCATTTTTGTTTTAAATAAATCCTTCTTGTTAAACGGAATCACACTATTGGTCCATCCTTCTCTCCACTTATATTCGCCATCCGTGAGTATCGCTAACCTTGGTATCTGCTGGAAGCCATATCCAGGAACCATCTAAGATTTAAAGGCCGCGGCTGGGTTATAGCCAATCGCTTCATTGAGCTTGCCCTCTGGTAAGCAGCGGCCCCCCCTTATTCTGGTGAAGGGATCACTTTGATGTTATCATCTCGTCACTGTGGTCGTGTGAACCGTTAGGATTTACCGCTGTCTTGCTTCCTGACATTGTGTGTTGCAATTACAAATCAATACAGCAATTACAAGGACTATATGAACGTTTGTGCTATTTCATCATTGGGATACACAATATTTTATGTATACCTTTATGTAATTTTATTTTCAGGAGAGCATTTGGACATCACCCTATGCTAATGGTTACAAGGACTATATGAACGTTTGTGCTATTTCATCATTGGGATACACATTATTTTATGTATACCTTTATGTAATTTTATTTTCAGGAGAGCATTTGGACATCACCCTATGCTAATGGTTGATGTTCCAGGTTATATCATCTGTTCAATTACAGGAGATTACTGCCTAAACAGTCCTCAACTAATAATTTTTTAGTTTTTTGTTTTTATGAGCGCGGCTTTGCCATACTGTATCACTTTGTGTTTTCACACGATCGCCGCTGCTTTCTAGTTTGTACATTTTATTTTAATTTTTGGTTTAGCGCAATTTTCTGTTTTTTCTTGTGAAAGATGACTCCAGCCTGTTCAGGAAGGGCTGGTCCCAGAACCCGATCGTTTCGAAGGACACCCCAGTGTTTTCTAAAAATGTCTTTAATCCGCATGGATTGAGTAGAATAAGTGGTAAAAAAGGACCACTTAAGAGGAATTGGGGCCTGAAAACCGAACCTAGAAATGACTGCCTAGAGATGGCCCCACTCAAACGAGTCAAAAGCCTTCTCGGCATCGAGTGAGGCTACCACCCCCGGGCTATCCGAGTCTGCAATTGCAATGTGAGTATGTAGGCGACAGATGTTAATGTTAGTGCCTCGGCCCGGCATGAAGCCCGTCTCGTCTGGGTGTATCAAGGCGGTAATGATGGAATTCAATCAAAGAATTTTAGATAATATTTTGGCAACATTAAGGAGGGAGATAAGAGGAACACTGAGTAGGGTTCTTCCCCGGCTTGGGAATCTTACACTATCACTGCATCACTCAAGTCCAGGATTACCCCCGAGTCCGATGCCAGTAGACGGTGGCCCCTGAGGGCGAACTCCTCCACATATGTCTTATAAAATTGGACCGGAAACACATCAGGGCCAGGGGTTTTCCCTGCCTGCATCATCTTGATAGCAGCCGTATGTCCTTTAGTTTAATGGGGGCATCCAGATTTTTAGCAGGAGCAGGGGTGAAGACAGGTATGTCAATACCTTTAAGGTAGTCGGTGAGGTAATTTAGGTCATAGGACCACCAGGGAGCTGTACAGCTGTTGATAATACTCTGCAAAGCTGTGGTTAATGTTTTTGGGAGAAGAGAGGAGGGCGCCATCAGGCCCCTGAATCTGTGCAATAGTCGTCACTTCTGACTGCTCTCTGGACAACCAGGCCCAGTCTTTTCCCCCTGCTGAAAAATACGTTGGAATTGATAAAGCATCTTCTTCTGCGTCAAGTTCGTATACAGAAGAAGGGCCTCCTGAGTCAAAGATTGCAAGCAGGCATAATGCTGCGGATCTAACATACAGGGCCTCTTGTTCAGTCGCCTCCCTCTCCACTCTAGGTTTTGCCTTGGTTTACCCTCGAGTATGCATCTAAGGCACTGCGAAACAAGGGATTTACTTCCGCATCCGAACCCAGAACCTGGAGAGCCTACAGAGCCTTTCAGATGGGTCAGTCGCCAATTCCAGGGTCAGAAACAATGGGGCATGATCCGAAATTCCCCTAGGGAGAATTGTAATTTCTCGGACCCCAGACAAGACAGGTGCCCCACAAATAGGCCAGGTCAATACGCAAAAAGGATTTATGGGACGCAGAGTGACAGGTGCTGGCCCGAGACAAAGGGTGCCTCCACCTCCACACGTCAGTAAGGCCGTAGGTGTCAGCCCAGGCTGCCAGTCCCTGACGAGCAGCCTCAGCAGCTGTGCATCTGTCCAAGTCAGGGTCCAGGACAAGGTTAAAGTCCCCCACCAACACCACGTTATCCAAGGGTAATTGAGCTAGTTTGGCAGTAATCAGGGAATCAGGGTCAGCAGTTTAAGTGAGGCAAGAGGCGACAGATACCCACGGGATATTTTGGATTTATGCATATGCCATAACAAACCACCCCTCTGGGTCCAGTATCAGATCTAGAAGTTTTAAGCACAAGAATACTAACCCCCCTAGCAAAATTGGAGTAGGTGGAATGGTAATGATGGCCTACCCACGGTTTACTAAGACTAAGGGTCTTACCACCAACCAGATGCATCTCCTGTAACACAAAGACATAAGGATTGTGCTTTTTGATGATGCCTAGTACACACAACCGGGATTCCCAACGGGATTACAAGCAGCTATGCGACATTGCATAGCCATGGTCCACCATTGTAAATCTAGGGTAGTGCATGCATGAGGATGGGGCCCACTTTGCCCTAAGCTGAGATCCTTTGCAAACATGTTCACTAATGCCTGGGAACTAGGTGGGGGCTGCAGTCATGCGAGTATCAGCATTATGCTTGCACCCCCGACTTGGAAGCAAGCTGTTAGCCTTGCATAGATACATTTAATATGTGAAGCACTCTTCCATGACACTAAACAGTTACTCTTCCTGAATGCAGCACTTCTGAGGAAACACCGCAAAGCCTGTGTTTCACTTCACCAGCTCAGCCATGCTTTGCCACCTTGTTCCCAGTGACAATGTAAAATGGCATTACCTGTTTGTGGATCCACTTTCACTACCTCAAGCTAGGCCCATGGGCTCCCTGTGCTATGAGTTGGGTGTTGGTTACAAAGGCGCACTGTTTATTAGGGAGGGTGTCAGACTACCAACCCCCTTGCTACTAGGGGACACCATTACCCATACCAAGTACCACCTTCCTGCTTGCTGGCTGTTATAGTATTCCCAACAGTCCTAGCTACTCATAGCAATGAGATCTTAGACATCTTCCTGCCAACTCCATTGTACAAGTAACCCCTTCGTGGTGGCTCTTACTTTTTTTCTTTATCCCCTTGATGTTACAAGCCCTGTTGTTTTGGATAATACACCATGTACCTCAGAAAAAAATAAAATAAACTCAGCAGCTACAAATATTGCAGTTGTTGACTTTTAAAATAAGGACACTTACCTGTCCAGAACACCCACAATGTCCTCACCCGAAGCCGACCCATCCCTCGGCTCCTGGAGGAGGCACCGGCATATTAAGTAAGGGAATCAGAAAGTGAATTGATAATAAATAGTGCAGCGCTAAGTGATGGTAAACTAATAAAGTGACCACAAATTAGATGAATCAATATGTGTAGTAGGGAAAACTACAACTAAATGCAGTGATATAAGAGTCCATATATAATGAACGGTGTAGAAGAATTCTTCCAAATTCTTCCAAATAACAACACTGGATGCTGAATGGCCGATTTGCCTGAAGAAATCAAGGTTACTTCACACAAAGGAAAGATGAGGTATTCTTACCATATGAGGTGGACTTCAATAGTTGCCTATTGTGCATGCACGAGTCGCGCTGCTCGTTCTGAGTGGTCCCTGCTGTGTCTCTCCCAGAAGACAGCAGGGGGGTGGAGGAGGGGCTGGTCATAGTGTAGATCTCAGCGGATACCACTTCACTGGAAGTGGTAGGAAATACCTGTATTACACAAGTATCTGCCCCCCCCTGAAAAAGGTTCCAAATGTAAGTGGGGGGAAAAGGAATCCAGGCAGCGGAAGTAAAAAAAATTGGTGGAACACTTTAATGCAACTCTTTAAGCACCTGATTACATAAATTGCACGCTTTTACAGGGTGGTTATGGCACAGCCTGTTTCACTTGAATAGGTCACGTTCGTTGGCAGTACTGCCCACCAAATGCTCCAGGGAGCATCATTTTTGCATAACAGCTGCAGCATGTGTACACCCCTGTCCGGCTACCTTTGCAAATTAAGGGGAGGCCTTGAGAGGGCAGTAAAAGCACACCTTAGTTGCCTGGTTTTACTGCCCTCTGCCCCCACACACACAACTGACAGTTTAAACAAGCTCTTAAAAGTGTTTGTTACCCCAGCATTTCAAATTCCTGATATGTACCTGCTGTACCATGAAAAGGTGTCCTGTCCTTTTTTTTATTGCTTTATTTGTGTGCAAGGCAGCCAACACAAATATTTGGGGTCTTTTACACAAAGGCAGGGCCCCCCTGGGGCAGACAACAGGGGGGGGGGGGCTGACAAAAAACAAGACAAGTGTTTTCTGATGCAAGATAATAAGCGGGGGGGGGCTGTGGACCATCGGGCCCCTTACAGGTATAGTGCAAAACAAACGGGGGGGGCAGCAGGGCCCCTTACAGGTGTAATGCCTGTACCCCCTGATGGCGGCCCTGTTTGTGTGACATCCCTGGGGTTCATGCCAGTCCCTCTGCTTTCCTTTTAAAAATGTACCATACTAAGCAGGAGAGCTCACCATGGTCAGTTCTCTAGCTGTGCTGGGAGCTCAGCCTGCTCTCCTCCAATGATCAGACTTGTCCTGACACCCCCCCCCCTCCTGCTGCACAGCCATTAACTGGGAAGCTCGGTGTGCTGCTACTTCTTCTCCCCCTAGCTCTTATGCAGCTAAGAACAGAGGGAATATGAATACTTATTAAAAAAAAAGGGGGGGATATTTAAAAAAAAAAAACATTTAGTTTTTTTTATAGCTATACACAAATGTGTGCCATTCATTAAAATTTTAAACTGAATGGGTTGCTTTACAAGGCAGTCACTTACAATCACTTTAAGTCTGCCCCCCCCCCTTTTTTTTAACATATTAGGCTTTTTTAATTACCTTTAGAAAAAAAAGCTTGTAGGTTACAGAGCTCAACAGCTGAAGCTGAGTATAAATAGTGACTCCTGACCCTTTTTCCCCCTCCCACATATTTGGTTCTGTTTGAGGGGTATCCACAAGAGACGACATGTCTGAAATGAGAACATTTTGCTGTGCTTTTGCTATAAAAAAAAAAAAAAAAAAAGTGCTCTCAGTATCCTGTCGCATAAAAAAGTATATTTGTAAAGCAAATGATATACTGTGTATATAGTAAAAACATATTAATGCTTCTATCGGTTGAACTAGATGGACCTTCTTGAACGAGATTGGTTTAACTTGATGGTCTTTTTTCAACTTATGTAACTTTATATCTTAAAGCTGCATTAAAGTAGCAAAACTAAAAAAGAAACACTGGGGGAGAAAAGATAGAAAATATATTTACTTTGCACCCAGCTCCTGCACAGTATAGGGTGATGTCACCATTCCTCCAGAGAGATACTGGGAGCACAAAAACTTCTTCTTGAAATATTTGGGTTTCTCCAGGATTTCACTGGAAGAGTCTCTTTGTCATCCTTGTTTAGACACTGCTGATGGAAGCTGGGTGTAAGGTATTATATTTGTTTTACTTTTCTCCATAGGTTTTTTTTTTTTCTAAAGTGGTAATGTGGTGATTATACAGGAAGGAGGGTAAGAACTGAATAAGATGACCTTAAAAAAAGGTTCACCATGAACAAATGTACATAGATCCATTATAGTTTTCCTTTAACACTCAAAGATGATAGTAGTGAGATCAGACCCGCCCACCTGCTGTGCCCACTACAAAGGGGTCCATTTTTTACTGCTGAATTTCTCGTTTTACACTATATTACAGAAAACATGGCAGAAAGACGTGGGCTATTCCTGAAGAATAAATATATTACATATTAAGGGAAGCGGAAACAAAACTGTTCTAGCCCAACAGAGAACGTATGGCTAAATGCCAGTGACTGCCAACTTATTTCTAGAAGTGAAGTGAGATTGGGACAGAATGTTCTCCATTAAAGGTATTTCAGACTTTTCATTGCTCATTATTTGTCCATCATAACCAGATTGCTAATATCACTTTAGGTTAAAATGACACTAAACTCTAGAGCTTAAAAAAGTGCTGTTCCAGTATGTATTCTTAACTCAAAAAGTACCTTTTATTGCCCTCAGCCTTCCTGAATTCAATAGTACCTCAGCCTCCCTTAACCATACTTGAATGAATGAAAAACTTATATAGCGCGGCACATGCGAACTGAATCGCCTCTGGGCGCTTGTTGTTTCTGTCTCTCTGGTCATCAAAAGAGCAGAGTTTTTATCTGTCTTCTAAAGGTCAGGTGGTTTTCCTCCAATCGAATGCTGGTTGGTAAAGCGTTCCATAGTCTGGGACCTTGGAAAGCAAACCTTCTTTCTCCTTTGGACTTGTATCTGGCTTTGGGTATCTTGACCAGATTTTGGTCGGTGGATCGCAGAATGCGATTGGGATTGTGGGCTTCTATCTTTTCGCATAGATATTGCGGAGCCTTCCCATGGATGCACTTATGTGTCAGACAGAGTGCTTTAAAAGCAATTCTGTCTTTTACTGGCAGCCAGTGAAGGGTTCTCAACGAAGGTGAGATTGATTCCCAGGGTTTTTTCCCAGTCACCAGTCTGGCGGCCGTATTTTGAAAGACTTGCAGACGAGCGATTTGGTACTTAGGGAGTCCGAGGTAAAGGGCATTTGCATAGTCCAGTCTGGAGTTCACAATTGTTACCACCACGACTGCTACGTCTTCTTTGGGGATAAAAGGAATAAGTCTACGTAGTAGGCGCAGCAGATGGTGAGATCCGCTGACTACTGACCCTATTTGTGCGTCCATTGTCATGTAGGTGTCAAAGATGACCCCGAGACTTTTGACTTTGGAGCTAGGGGTGATGATCTGGCCCAGAATGGGGGGAGGTGTCCAGGTTGTTGCCAGTTGACTTTTGCGACTTGCATGAAACAGAAGAAGTTCTGTTTTGGAGCTGTTGAGTTTAAGATAACTCTTCGTCATCCAGTTTTCTATCAAAGAGAGACAATTCTCTAAACTGAGATGATGATCCTTTTTATTGCAGATGCGAAAATACAGTTGCGTGTCGTCTGCATAGGAGTGGTAAAGTAGTTGTTGGCTACTGATGATTTCGAAGAGAGGGCGAAGATAGATGTTGAAGAGCACCGGTGACAGGGGGGATCCTTGAGGGACTCTACATGACACCGTGCGTTTTCTGAAGTGAAAGGTCCTTATTTTACTGTTTGTGAACGGTTTTCCAAAAAAGAGGAGAACCATGATAGATCACTTTCTGCGACTCTGGCTTCTTCAGCCAATCGAGTAAGTAGTAGTTTGTGGTCTACTGTATCGAAGGCTGCGCTTAGGTCCAACAGAACCAGGAGACAAGATTCTCCTTCGTCTGCGGCCCTTAAATGTGCGTCGTCCCAAATTTTCAGCAATGCTGTTTCCGTCCCGTGTCCGGGACGGAAACCGGATTGAAATGGACCCAGTAGATTGTGGGTATCTAGATGCTGTTGCAGCTGTTGTACCACTGCTTTCTCCATTATCTTTGAGAGAACATTTAGGCCTGTTATGGGACGGCGGTGAGTTGGGTCTTTGGGGGCTAGTGTGGGTTTCTTCAAGATGGGCTGGATAGTGCCCTCTTTCAGCAGGGAGGGCACTATGCCCTCCCTGAATGACTGGTTTATAAGCTGCGTGATAGGTGGTGCCAAGATGTTGGCGCATTCCTTCAGCAGTTTAGTGGGGATAATATCATTAGGCGCTGTGCTGTTTCGCAAAGTGTCGATGATATTTTTTGTGGCATCAACGGAGATGGGTTCCAGAATGAACTTGGTTGATTGTAGATGGTTTCTATAGGTGGTGCGAGGTTGATTAAGGGGGGGGTTGCAGGGGGTATTGTTTTGACGAATGCTTTCCCGGATTCCCTCAATTTTATTGATGAAGAAATCCGATAATTCATCGCAAAATTTTCGGGTATCTGAAGACAGCATGGATTCATGGTCTGAGTGACCAACTTGAAGAGTTCACGGGGGCGATTTAAGGCGCTATTGATGGCCTTAGAAAAATTATGTTTCTTGGCTTGGAAGATTTCTTTGTGGTATTTTCTTGTTATTGCCTTGTAGCCGATGAGGTTCTCTACTGAAGCGCTTTGTTTCCAGACGGCTTCCGCCCTTCTGCGCTCTTGCTTCAGTAGTGACAGCTGGTTGTTGAACCAGCCGCACTTGTTTTTCCAGATACGGGCTTGGCGTTTCGGTGCTACTAAGTCGGCTGACTGTAGTAGGGCTGCATTTATGGCATCCAGTGTATCTGAGACTGTTCGGAGTGGTTGGAGTGTCGAATGGAGCTTCTTCTGAGATCTAGTCCAGTGTGTTGTCACCGGCTTAGGTGTTTTTATCAATGGGGGAATTTTGGAAATTATGAATTTGATTGCATGGTGATCTGTCCATGGCAATGATTCATTTTCCAAAATACTTATTTTCAGATTTTGTCTGAAAATTAGGTCAAGCGTGTGACCTGAAGCATGTGTGGGCCCACATACTAGTTGTTGTAGCCCTAAACTTTCCAGGTGGTCAATACAGGCACGATAGAGAGAAAGGAGTCACCGCTCCAGGTGGGATCACTAAATGGTTACAGGTGGTGCAGGATACCGAGGGTGCTGGCGGTGCACTAAGCAAAATGAAGACAAAGAAAAATGGATAGCCGCACTCCAAAACCTGATGGGTGGTCTTTTATTCAATAGACAGCATGTACAAAAATAGGGTCACAGCAGTAGAAACAAGGAACAGCCGACGCGTTTCGCACTGGATCAGTGCTTATTCATGGCCATGATACACATTTTGTAAGATAAAAAGTGCATTTTATATACAACTATATATGTAGCGGAGTACAATATTAAACTCCACAATCTCCGCTGGTAACCAGGGTAAATCCACAGTCAGCATTGAAAAGTAAGGCAATGTCCCAAATCCCCCCCAGTAACCGGACGAAACACAGCTCTGAGAGTCAACTGACTTTTTATTCACAGGCTTCCATATTTATATAATTCCCCATGAAAGGGGTTTCCAAACAGCCAAACAGATTTAGCAGGGGTAATACAGTGAGGACCACATGGGGAACTTAACATTTTGGATAATTCTCCCATCAGGCATTGCTGCACGTGGGAAAAGTCGGTTGATAGCTGGGGTCTGGGGTTATGTGTTGTGGGAGTTTGGTTTAAAACTGCCGAACACCGATTGGGCAACATAAAACAAAGTACTTGAATGCTAGTGGCTTACGGCTGCCAGCATACGAATTACTATGCCCACATAAGACCCAGCAGAATACATAGCATATAATACAGACAACCTTTTGACATGTAACGTCCAGCATTCCAGAAATGGCTAGGTTTGCCACAATGCTCCCCCAGAACCAAGCCGGCATACACAGTCTGATCCCAACGGATCGGCTTGGGGATGTCCGGGGAAGTACTCACAGATCACTTTTCAAGTTCAGTTTGTCTAGATAACCCGTCGGCGTTACCGTTTTGCTTTCCTGGTCGGTAGTGGATTGTAAAGTCAAACGGCTGAAGCGCCAAACTCTAGCGCAGCAGCCGGGCATTGTCTCCCGCTACACGGTTTAGCCACACCAACGGGTTGTGATCTGTGAGTAGCGAAAAAGGTTGTCCATACAAATATGGCTGCAACTTTTTGAGGGCCCATAGCACGGCCAGGCATTCCTTCTCAATGGCGGCGTAGCTTACTTCTCGTGGCAATAACATTCGGCTCAGGTAAGCTACGGGGTGTTCTCCCACTTGGTTCAGCACTGCTCCCAATCCAAACATTGAAGCGTCTGTGTGGACAAGAAATATTTTAGTTGGATCAGGAGCAGCAAGTACAGGGGCATTAGTTAGAGCAGTCTTTAGTTGTTGGAATACAAAATGGCAAAGCCGCGCTCATCAAAACAAAAGATTAGTAGATTTATGAATGAGGACTGCTGAGCAGTAATCTCCTGTGTTAAAGCCAATGATATAACCTAGAACATCACCCAATGGCATAAAGTAATATATAGAAGCTCTCCTAGGAATGAAACCACAAAAAAAGAGTACATAAATGACTTGTATTCTAATGGTGGAATAGCATAAACGTTCATATAGTCCTTGTAATTGAATTTAGACTTGAAGAACCCAGTATCAGGAGGCAAAACAGCAATAAATCATAATGGTTCACTCCACCACAGTGACGAGATGTTAACAACAAAGTGATCCCTTCACCAGAATAAGGGGGGGCTGCTTACCAGAGGGCAAGCTCAATGAAGCAATTGGCTATAACCCAGCCGCGGCCTTTAAAATCTTGTATGGTTCCTGGATACAGCTTCCAGCGGATAGCAAGGTTTAGCGGTGCTCACGGATGGCGAAATATGGGTGGAGAGAGAAGGATGGACCAATAGTGTGATTCCGTTTACCAAAAAAGTTTATTAAAAACATAAAATGATACTCACAATTTATCAAAGCATCACAGGCATATAAAACAAATCGCCGGCCGGCAAACAAAGCGGAGCCCTTCCTCCGTGTGTGCGTGGTGACGTCACTGCGTGTCTTCCCAGACGCGTTTCGTCATCAAAGGGAAGTTCTCAATGGGTTTGGGCTATCGCAGTACAGTCACCAGTTAAATACTTGATCCTCATTGTGAAGTGACTAACAACCGCGGCCGCGGCCGCCATCTTAAGTATGGTATAGCTGCCCATACCTCGCGTTTGGAAGGATATCACCACAAAATAAGGACGATATTCAACTTACACTAAACAAAAACAAAAATTTACAAAAGAAACAGACTTTCATCCAAATACCAGAGCAATTAAGCCCTAGTCAGGATAGAATGAAAGATCTATAATGTTATAAAGTTATGAAAAATATATTTTAATTCATGGAAAAAAATATCTAGCTATCAGTCCATAGTGAACTGCTATACCTGGATAGATATAATGATACCTGCAACTGCTGTTAAGTCTGGCGCCCTCCATAGAAACAATGAAGGAATGCCACCCTGGCTTTTAGAAGCAGATCAGGTTTATACTGAAGCTTGTTTGCATGGAGTTTGCCAAGGATATATGAATTTAATCTTAACCCCTAGCCTCCCACCTAAGGAATAGCACACTCCCCTATATGTGTACACGAAATTAATTGTGTGAAAATAAGTGAATGGGTGAAAATTGTGAATATGGATCTCTAACATAAGGTTATATGCATAAAGATCATGTGCATAAACAGTTAATTAATTAGATAAAACTATAGACATGAAAAATAAAAAGTGTGTATTTATAGTTTATTTTAAATAAGGGGAAATATATATGTACCCTACCGACTCAGAGTGATCCCAGGTCAACAGGTCTACAGACACATTTACTCCTGTTGGCCATACTAAATTAATGCAGGCCTAGGTAATTTACTAAGCTAATTGTGCCCTATATATCAAACATAGTGGACGCTAGATACATAAAAAGTGGGCCTTTCTTCAATTAAAGTGAGGCCGTGTTCCTATTTAAAGGGTAGTGCTTACAAACTAAAAAATAAAAAAATATAAAAATAATAATAAAAATATAATAATTAATAATGAGGGGATCCCAAACCAGGGTGCCTTCTAATCTTAACAGATTATATTAAGTCTATTTTTAATTTATAACTTATATACCTTTAAAAGTGCCCCAGTGCTATATCATAATAGTTCTAGAAGGGAGGAGAAAAAAGCTGAACACTAAAAATTCCAAACCATATAGAGAGAAGACGGTTCAAAAAAACGCCTCTGTTGGTGCACTTCACAGTGAGTTTACAGAGATATAGTAGAATACTATGCGTTATTAATAAATGCATTGATGTCAGTCTCTATATTCAACCCATAGGGGGTATAGGTCTTAAGTCGATATATCCACCCCATTTCCATCTTTGAAATTTCCCTAACTAAGTGACTCCCCCTCCAATGGGGCTTAAATTTGTCTATTCCCAAGAAGAGGGTGTTGGACGGGTCTCGATGGTGTTTGAGTTTATAATGGTTGGAGACAGAGTGATCTTTGAAACCCGACAAAATATTTGTAATATGCTCGTTCACACGAACTTGAAAGGCCCTTTTGGTACGGCCCACATATTGTAGACCGCATGGGCATTGCAAAAGGTATACCACACCTGTGGATGCACAAGTGATACATGGCCTAATCTTATGTTCTCTACCTGTGACTGTGGAAGAAAAAACAGTCACACACCTATGTGGGTTTGAGCTCAGACTGCAGACTCTACACCGTCTGCACTTATAGTACCCCTGTAATTGGTTGAAAAATCCAATCCCCCTATTGGGAGGATCGATCACGTTTAAAGGCCGCGGCTGGGTTATAGCCAATTGCTTCATTGAGCTTGCCCTCTGGTAAGCAGCCCCCCCTTATTCTGGTGAAGGGATCACTTTGTTGTTAACATCTCGTCACTGTGGTGGAGTGAACCATTATGATTTATTGCTGTTTTGCCTCCTGATACTGGGTTCTTCAAGTCTAAATTCAATTACAAGGACTATATGAACGTTTATGCTATTCCACCATTAGGATACAAGTCATTTATGTACTCTTTTTTTGTGGTTTCATTCCTAGGAGAGCTTCTATATATTACTTTATGCCATTGGGTGATGTTCTAGGTTATATCATTGGCTTTAATACAGGAGATTACTGCTCAGCAGTCCCCATTCATAAATCTACTAATCTTTTGTTTTGATGAGCGCGGCTTTGCCATTTTGTATTACTTTGTGTTTTCACACGATTGCCGCAGCTTTTTAGTTTGTATATTTTAATTTAATTTTTGGTTTAGCGCAGTTTTCTGTTTTTCTTGTGTTCTGGTTTTGATATTATTACTGCAGCTTACCCCTCGGGTTATTCTGGGAACAAAGCCACTATGGATGTCTTTGAGTTTAGGGCCACCAAACTAAATATTGATGGAGTTTTTGAATCCTACAAAGGCGATGAGGGTGACCTTGGGGGTTTATTTACTCGACTTAAAAATCTCCTCATCTCTGAGAATCATACTAAGTGGGATATAGCGTATTTGGAAACATACGTTAAACATGGCATGGTCCCCCGCAGCCTTAGGTGGGAGGTACCCCCCCAAAAAGGAGACTCCGACCTAGAGGACTGGTTTAAATATTTTAATCTGGCAGGGGTCACCTTCCTTCAGTTTTTGATTGAGAGGAAGACACTGAAATTGGCAAGGATTGATGAGGAAGTTAAAACCATTAAGGATAAGCTCGATCCTGCTAAAGAAATGGGGGAATACAAAGAAAAATCACATACTTTGCTTGGTCTTCTAGAAAAAGAGGACAAAGATCAAAGAGTAAAAAAGAAAAAGAAATTCAATAGGGATTTAGAAGACTATCAGACCAATCTAGTCTTCAATTGGCAAAAAAAACTCCTGGACGAACAAACTAGGTTGAATTCAAATGCCATGGAAGTTTCCAACAACCTAGGCTTTGTTCCCCTTTCTGTGAGTCAACAACAGGTCCCTGTGAGCTCTAAAAGGAATTTCCCTAATGTTAAAACAGGAGGTTCGCAAGCCAGACAATCCCCACGGAGAGGTCAAGGTGGCTCTAGAGGACCCCCTGGCAAAAATCAGGGACGCCCAGCAGGGGCTCAGGTAACTAACTTTAGGCCTAACTCAGGTGGTGGGCCTTCATATGGTCAAGGGGCCCCCCAATTTTCAGGGAACTATAACTATGGTCCCCCACCCAATTATTATGGACCACCCCCCCAGGTGGGGGGTTGGAACCAAAATAAACCCCGAGGGCAGGGTTTTCAGACTGCCAATAGGGAGGGTTGGAAACCATTTCAACAAGGAGAGGGCAACCACCCATCCCCGACATATTCCCACTCAGGAGGGAATTCGGGGTGGGAATTTAATATCCCCACCTCAAATAACTTTTTTCCTCTCACCGATAAAGTAGGCCCAGAGGGATACCAAGCCTCAGATGGACCCCAGCATCCCATGATTAATGAAAGTGCGTGGTTTGCACCCCCTTTATCTCAACCTCAGGGTGCCAGTAGCTGGCCAGGTGGCTCCCTGGCCCCCGGCGGCTCCTCACATTGGGGTTTTCACAGACCCAATCAGGGCACCAAAAGACAGGGCGAACGAGGAGAGGGTGCAGAGGGGGGAGGCGATGTAGGACACTCAAAACGTACAAAAACGTAGAAGGTCAGGGCATTTTTAATTTAAGTTCCAAGTCCTTGTCAAACTCTGAAAAAGCTCTTCTTGACAAGGGTTCGAAATTTGCACCACCGAGGGGTTTGAACAGATTCGAAACCTATATGGACATACATAGATTTATTAGGAAACTTAGCATCAAACGTTATATGATTGGGAATTCATATGTTAATACTACACCCACCAATGGATACATGCATTCAGGTTTGAGGAATGCATCCTTATTCAACCCTCCAGGGGGTCTGGCTCCATCGTTGAAAGTTTTTCGGGATGTGCTGGTCAGGGACCTGGAGGCTATCGAAATCAAGAAGGCCAAACTTAATAAAACCCTCCAGGAAGGTCTAGACTCCCTATGTACAAATAAGGAATTGGTGATTAGACCAGCTGACAAAGGGGGGGGATTGTCATTTTGGACAGAGTGGATTACCTCAGAGAAATGCACAAAATAGTTGACGACACAGACACTTACACTGTCTTACCAAGTGACCCTAAAGGAAGGTTTAAAAAGGATTTGGAGGTTCTTTTGTGGAAGGGTTACCATGAAGGCATTTTGTCCTTCAATGAGAAACTATACCTCTTGCCTAAGGCCCCCCGTACACCAACTATTTATTATTTACCGAAGCTGCATAAGGACCCAATCTGCCCCCCGGGTCGTCCTATAGTAAGTGGTATCGATTCCATCACGTCCCGGGTGGGCAGATATGTGGATTTTTATCTTCAGCCACTGGTGAAAAAGGTTCCTTCATATGTCAAGGATTCCAGACATATTATTAATATTCTGTCTGGATGCAGCCCGACTCCTGACATGTGGATGGTAACCATAGATGTAGCCTCTTTATATACAATAATCCCCCACCAATTGGGATTAGAAGCTGTTCAGTGCTTCCTAATGAGAGACTCAGGATTGGAGACAAAACATATCGAGTTTGTAATGTCCCTACTTAAATTTGCGGCCGCCTCAAACTACTTCTGGTTTGACCATAATTTTTTATAAACAAGATACGGGGGTCGCTATGGGGGCTAAATATGCCCCCAGTTTGGCCAATTTGTTTATGGCCAAATGGGAGGAGGATGTCATCTACTCAGGAGACCTGCCCCAGGTGGTCCTGTGGGCTAGGTATATAGATGACATCCTCCTCCTATGGGTAGGGGCACAGCATGACCTGGCCATGTTCATTGAGTCCCTCAATAATAATCAAAGGGGAATTCAATTAAAATATGAAGCGAGTCAGACTGAAGTGCACTACTTGGATCTTAAGATTGAGGCCAAAGAGGGAAAATTTATCACATCTACCTTCTTTAAAGAGACAGATAGGAATTCTTTCATTCTGAAAGATAGTTGCCATCACGAACCATGGCTTAGAGCTGTCCCTAAAAGCCAGTACCTCAGATTGAGGAGAAACTGTTCCGATCTTGGACAGTTTGATAACCAAGCCTCCGTCTTAATCCGAAGTCCGTGGCACTCTGAGGGAAGACCTCTTGCGTGATAGGGTGACTGAAGAAGGGGTAAAATTCCCTGAAGGGGTACCGTTTATCACTACATACTCTGTACAGCATAGGGCTGTTTCTCATTTGATAAACAAACATTGGCATATAGCCATGAATGACCCCTTGTTGAAGGGCATCCTATCCCCCAAACCCCGTGTTGTGTTCAGAGGGACTCAGTCCATAAGAAACATGGTTGCACAAAACGTGATCGATCCTCCCAATAGGGGGATTGGATTTTTCAACCAATTACAGGGGTACTATAAGTGCAGACGGTGTAGAGTCTGCAGTCTGAGCTCAAACCCACATAGGTGTGTGACTGTTTTTTCTTCCACAGTCACAGGTAGAGAACATAAGATTAGGCCATGTATCACTTGTGCATCCACAGGTGTGGTATACCTTTTGCAATGCCCATGCGGTCTACAATATGTGGGCCGTACCAAAAGGGCCTTTCAAGTTCGTGTGAACGAGCATATTACAAATATTTTGTCGGGTTTCAAAGATCACTCTGTCTCCAACCATTATAAACTCAAACACCATCGAGACCCGTCCAACACCCTCTTCTTGGGAATAGACAAATTTAAGCCCCATTGGAGGGGGAGTCACTTAGTTAGGGAAATTTCAAAGATGGAAATGGGGTGGATATATCGACTTAAGACCTATACCCCCTATGGGTTGAATATAGAGACTGACATCAATGCATTTATTAATAACGCATAGTATTCTACTATATCTCTGTAAACTCACTGTGAAGTGCACCAACAGAGGCGTTTTTTTGAACCGTCTTCTCTCTATATGGTTTGGAATTTTTAGTGTTCAGCTTTTTTCTCCTCCCTTCTAGAACTATTATGATATAGCACTGGGGCACTTTTAAAGGTATATAAGTTATAAATTAAAAATAGACTTAATATAATCTGTTAAGATTAGAAGGGACCCTGGTTTGGGATCCCCTCATTATTAATTATTATATTTTTATTATTATTTTTTATATTTTTTTATTTTTTAGTTTGTAAGCACTACCCTTTAAATAGGAACACGGCCTCACTTTAATTGAAGAAAGGCCCACTTTTTATGTATCTAGCGTCCACTATGTTTGATATATAGGGCACGATTAGCTTAGTAAATTACCTAGGCCTGCATTAATTTAGTATGGCCAACAGGAGTAAATGTGTCTGTAGACCTGTTGACCTGGGATCACTCTGAGTCGGTAGGGTACATATATATTTCCCCTTATTTAAAATAAACTATAAATACACACTTTTTATTTTTCATGTCTATAGTTTTATCTAATTAATTAACTGTTTATGCACATGATCTTTATGCATATAACCTTATGTTAGAGATCCATATTCACAATTTTCACCCATTCACTTATTTTCACACAATTAATTTCGTGTACACATATAGGTCGAGGTGGAATGGGAGTGTGCTATTCCTTAGGTGGGAGGCTAGGGGTTAAGATTAAATTCATATATCCTTGGCAAACTCCGTGCAAACAAGCTTCAGTATAAACCTGATCTGCTTCTAAAAGCCAGGGTGGCATTTCTTCATTGTTTCTATGGAGGGCGCCAGACTTAACAGCAGTTGCAGGTATCATTATATCTATCCAGGTATAGCAGTTCACTATGGACTGATAGCTAGATATTTTTTTCCATGAATTAAAATATATTTTTTATAACTTTATAACATTATAGATCTTTCATTCTATCCTGACTAGGGCTTAATTGCTCTGGTATTTGGATGAAAGTCTGTTTCTTTTGTAAATTTTTGTTTTTGTTTAGTGTAAGTTGAATATCCGCCTTATTTTGTGGTGATATCCTTCCAAACGCGAGGTATGGGCAGCTATACCATACTTAAGATGGCGGCCGTGGCCGCGGTTGTTAGGCACTTCACAATGAGGATCAAGTATTTAACTGGTGACTGTACTGCGATAGCCCAACCCATTGAGAACGTCCCTTTGATGACGAAACGCGTCTGGGAAGACACGCAGTGACGTCACCACGCACACACGGAGGAAGGGCTTTGTTTGCCGGCCGGCGATTTGTTTTATATGCCTGTGATGCTTTGATAAATTGTGAGTATCATTTTATGTTTTTAATAAACTTTTTTGGTAAACGGAATCACACTATTGGTCCATCCTTCTCTCTCCACCCATATTTCGCCATCCGTGAGCACCGCTAAACCTTGCTATCCGCTGAAAGCTGTATCCAGGAACCATACAAGATTTTAAAGGCTGCGGCTGGGTTATAGCCAATTGCTTCATTGAGCTTGCCCTCTGGTAAGCAGCCCCCCCTTATTCTGGTGAAGGGATCACTTTGTTGTTAACATCTCGTCACTGTGGTGGAGTGAACCATTATGATTTATTGCTGTTTTGCCTCCTGATACTGGGTTCTTCAAGTCTAAATTCAATTACAAGGACTATATGAACGTTTATGCTATTCCACCATTTATGTACTCTTTTTTTGTGGTTTCATTCCTAGGAGAGCTTCTATATATTACTTTATGCCATTGGGTGATGTTCTAGCTTATATCATTGGCTTTAACACAGGAGATTACTGCTCAGCAGTCCTCATCCATAAATCTACTAATCTTTTGTTTTGATGAGCGCGGCTTTGCCATTTTGTATAACTTTGTGTTTTCACACGATTGCCGCAGCTTTTTAGTTTGTATATTTTAATTTAATTTTTGGTTTAGCGCAGTTTTCTGTTTTTCTTTAGTTGTTGGAATGCCTGATCACACTCTGGGGCCCAGACAACCTGTCGGGGCAGGTTCTTGCGTGTCAAGTCAGTCAAGGGTTTGGCCAGGGCACTATAATTGGGTACGAATTTTCTATATTACCCCGCGGTACCTAGAAACGCTGACACTTGGGTTTTCGTCCTGGGGGTGGGCCATTTAGCTACGGCTTCAACTTTAGCTGGTTCGGGTTTCTGTCGCCTGCTCCCCACCCGGTGGCCCAAGTACTGCACTTCGGCCATCCCTATATGACACTTGCTGGGTTTCAGTGTTAACCCTGCCTCTCCAATACAATCTAGAATTGCCCCTATGTGTTGTAGGTGCTCTGCCTAGGTCTGCCTAAATATGGCGATGTTGTCTAAATAGGCACATGCGTATTCCTGGAATCCGTCCAATAACCGATCGACCATCCGCTGAAAAGCTGCTGGAGCGTTCTTCATCCCGAATGGCATGACCCGAAATTGATACAGGCCAAACGGGGTGACAAACGCCGACTTGGGCATGGCCTCCTCGGCCATTGGAATCTGCCAGTATCCCTTACATAAGTCTATGGTAGTGAGATACTGGCCCTGTGCCATCTTATCCAGCAGCTCGTCTATCTGGGGCATCGGATAGTCATCAGACACTGTTTTGTCATTTAGCCTCTGGTAGTCGACACAGAAACGTGTTGTGACGTCCTTCTTTGGTACCAGCACTACTGGAGATGCAACCAGGGTAAATCCACAGTCAGCGCTGAAAAGTAAGGCAATGTCCCAAATCCCCCCCCAGTAACCGGACGAAACACAGCTCTGAGAGTCAACTGACTTTTTATTCACAGGCTTCCATATTTATATAATTCCCCATGAAAGGGGTTTCCAAACAGCCAAACAGATTTAGCAGGGGTAATACAGTGAGGACCACATGGGGAACTTAACATTTTGGATAATTCTCCCATCAGGCATTGCTGCACGAGGGAAAAGTCGGTTGATAGCTGGGGTCTGGGGTTATGTGTTGTGGGAGTTTGGTTTAAAACTGCCGAACACCGATTGGGCAACATAAAACGAAGTACTTGAATGCTAGTGGCTTACGGCTGCCAGCATACAAATTACTATGCCCACATAAGACCCAGCAGAATACATATAATAGCATATAATACAGACAACCTTTTGACATGTAACGTCCAGCGTTCCAGAAGTGGCTAGGTTTGCCACAATATAGATAAGACCAAAATGAGGGACAAATGAGGGGGAAAGGGGCAAACAAATCAGGGACAGTCCCTCAATATCGGGGACTTTCTGGAGCTTTGCTTCATTTCTTTGTGAGCTACATAATTAGTCAGGTTTAAAAAAGACACAAGTCTATCTAGTTCAACCAATGAGAGGGGAAAAAAATATATCCTTAAAAAATAAAATCATACAATTCTATATACAGAATCCTATACCCACAGTTGATCCAGATGAGGGCAGAAAACCCCAGCAGAGCATGATCCAATTTGCTCTTCCAGGGGGAAAAATTCCTTTCTGATCCCCCGAAAGGCAATTGAATATTCCCTGGGTCAACTTTACCTATAAATGTTAGTTTCCAGTTATATTATGTACATTTAGGAAACAATCCAGGCCTTTTTTAAAAGCAGTCTACTGAGCTGGCCAGAACCAGCTCTAGAAGGAGTCTATTCCACATGTTCACAGCTCTTGCTGTGAAGAAACCTTTCCATATTTGGAGATGTAGTCTCTTTTCCTCCAGATGTAAAGTGTACCCCCTTGTACTCTGTGATGATCCTAAACAGAATAGTTCAACACCAAGTTCACTATATGCACCCCTTATGTATTTATACATATTAATCATATCCTCCTTAATCTTCTATTTTCAAGAGATAATAAATTCAGCTCCTCTAATCTTTCCTCATAGCTGAGCTCCTCCAAGGGCATTAAATGCTAGCAATATTCTTAGTCCTTCTCTTCCATCGATTCTTCCTAGTATGTATGATGTATGCATATTCTTGGCCCTCCAAGTGCAAACCTTTACATTAATATTAGCCCTTATCTGCCACATAGTTGCCCAATTAAACAGTGAATTTAGGTTGGCTTGTAAGTTGGAGACATCCTAGAAGGACGTTATTCCACTGCATAGAGTGCCCCCCCCCACCAATCCATAACAGGCCCTTAACCCCCCGATACATGTGGCGGTCCGGTTTGCTGAAGGAGCGATCCGTGCTGAGGGGGCGGCGGTTCGTTTTTGTCCGCCCCCTCCGGATCGCTCCCAGACAATCTGCGCGCTCCCCTGCAGTGCACTTCCTCCTCCTGTGTAAACACAGGAAGAGGGAAGTGATGTGATCTCTGCTCTCGGCGGGTTTTTCAACTGCCGCTGAGGAGAGATCACATCACACAGTAAGTCTGTACAACACTACACTGACACCAGTACACGCAGGCACACTTAACCCCTTGCGATCACCCCCCAACTGTCAATTGTAACTGAATGCAGTAATCATATATGTATAATTACTGTATTTAGTGTCAGTGTAACAGGCAGTTAGTGTTAGGTTCAGGGTAGCCCCTGTACCCCCATTAATATATTTTTAACCCCTTGATCACCGCCCTAGTTAACCCTTTTACTCCCTATTGCCAGCATCACAAAGCGATCATTTTTCTGATCGCTGTATTACTGTTCCCGCTAGGTAGCTTTTTTTTTTTTTTATTGAGATTTTTTTTTTACTAAAGACATGTGGCTAAATAAATTTTGGCCTAAATGTTTGACTAAAATTTAGTTTGATTTTTCTTATAACAAAAAGTAAAAAATATTGGCCCAGATTCACGTACATCTGCGCATTATTGGACCGGCGTAGCGCACCGCCTTTACGTTAGACTTGCGCAATTTTGCCGCGTAATCACCCTATTCTCGTAGCTTTTGCGCAGGAAATTGCGCATACGTAACGTTTTTCCAGAGGCGTAAGGAGGAGTAATACAAATGGGGAAGGACGTGGGCGTGTTACATTGAAATGAGCCGTGACCCCATGCAAATGAAGGGCCGGCCGGCTCGCGCATGCGCGCTTGAACGAGACCATGTCAGCTCCGATGTGCGCATGCTCACAACTCGGGAGTGGCGCAATCAGTGAAATTGGAAATGGACTAGGGCAACGTTGTGAACTACGCAAACAGCATAAATAGACACACACAAACGCACTTCCTTTGCAAAAGTACATCCCTTTGTCCCTTCCCATTTAACAAAGTGCTTTTGTTCTTGTTGTTCGTTGCGGTGTGTTTTGTAGTTGTCAGATTAGTGTTCTGTGTGATCAAGTGGTTGTTAGTAGATTTTTGAAAGTGGTTTTTGATAAGTGTTTGAGAGACTGTTTGTTTGATTGATATATTTATTTTTGTTTCTTTTCCTGCTGAATTTTTTTTTATTTTTTTTGTCTTTTTTTTGCTGGAAAATTTTAGATTTTGCAGGTCATTTTTTTTTTTTGGGTTGTGAATGCTGTGTGAATGTGGGGGTGACATTCCTGCCGGAAAAGGGGTGTCACCCTCAATTTAGGTGGAGAAGGGTTCCCCAGGACCAGGGAGAAGTGATCCCCAGGTCCGTGTGAATGGTGTATGAATGTACAGTGACATAATTGGAGCCTTGGCGTGGCGTTGCTGCTCACAAGTCCAGCATGGTGGACTGGTGCCAATCCAATTTGATGTGGATGTGGGGTGTGTGTGCTAGGAACCACAGTGGTGTGCATGCATGCATTCTCATTGTGCCATGATTAATGTGTATGTTTAACGTGCAAAGATGCCCAATGTGAGCTGTCTCCTCGCTGCTCTTCCCTCAGAAGACGGGTTAACCTCGGTTAGGGGGGGATTGTCTGGTTCAGGGGTCAGGTCATCACGTAGGTCAATCTGCAGGCCCTTTCTTTCTGCAAAGTTGTGCAGCATGCAACATGCACCGATGATCTGGCACACAAAGTTTGGGGAGTACAAGAGGGTACCCCCAGACTTATCCAGGCATCGGAAACGTGACTTTAGGATGCCAAAGGTGCGCTCCACCACTGCTCGTGTTTGAGCATGTGCTTGATTGTATCTTTCCTCTCCTGGAGTTTGGGGGTTCCGGATAGAAGTCATGAGATGGGGTCCCAGTGGATATGCAGAGTCACCTGGAAGGGAAAAGACAGGAGGATGTTAGTCATGCATGTGCCCCTTGTGATGTGCATCATGGGAGGGGATAGTCATGCCTGCCACCCATGTCACTCACCAACCAGCCAGGTGTCCCCATACACGTTCTGATCGAATTCCCTTCGGATGTGGCATTGATTGTATATGTAGCTGTCATGGCTGGACCCTGGGTGTTTGGCACGGACGTGCCATATGAGGCCTTGGGCATCGACTATCACCTGTACATTGATGGAATGCCAATGCTTCCGATTGCGGTACATGTGCTCTGTCTCCTGGGGGGGCTGGAGTGCCACATGTGTGCAATCAATGGCCCCCACAGTGCGTGGGAATCTGGCAATTCTGTAGAAATCTGTCATTGCCTTCAGCCGCAGGTCCTCAGTGGTGGGTTTGATGATTTGGTTAGCCATGCGTCTGAGTATTGCAGGGACAACCTGGTGCACACATCTGCTCATGGAGGACTGTGACATCCCAGCCACCACTCCACTTGTACGCTGAAAAGAGCCACTGGCAAGGAAATGGAGTGTTGCCAGGACCTTGACCAGTGGCTGCACTGCATGTGAGTGGTGTGTTGGGCTGGTGATGTCCTCCTGCAAGGTTGTGGTTAATTCCAGGATGACATGAGGGGTGAATCTGAAGATGTGATACACCTCAGAATCACTCATGCCAAACAGGTCTATGCGGGTATGGTATATCCTCTCCCGTGCCATCCTCCGTGCCATCCTCCGTGCCCTCCTCCTTCTTTGTTCATCTAAAGTCAGTAGTATAGCTATGCGCGACGATGCCCCTGGCATGTTGGCATACAGATTGTTGCGCAACACGTGTGACTGCTGAGCTGCTCACTAACAGTGTTGCTTTATCTAAGTAGACTTTTTTTCTTTTTTTAGACCAGCTTTTACCAGCTCTAATTTTAGACAGGACATTTTGCTGTTGCGCACACTGCGTCGCCTGCGCTGCCCCAACGTTGTTTTGTGGATCCCCGTAAGTCCCTCATTAGCATATTTGACTAGCAAATCAATGGTGTGTCTATCGCACTTTTGCGCGGACGGATGCGCCAGTCTAACGAAATTACGCGGGACAAAAAAAGATTTTTTTGCGTATCTCGTTCTGGGGATGCCGCGCAACGAAACGCACGCGCACATTTAGACTTACGCACGCGCATCTCCTGTTGCGCAGGCGTAATCGCTCTGTGAATCTGGGCCATTGTTTTTTTTTTCAAAAATGTTTGTATATATTTCAAAATGTATATAGCGCAAAAAATAAAAATCGCAGAGGTGATCAAATACCACCAAAAGAAAGCTCTATTTGTCGGAAGAAAAGGACGCAAATTTTGTTTGGGAGCCACGTGGCACGACCGCGCAATTGTCAGTTAAAGCGATGCAGTGCCGAATCGCAAACAGGGGCCTGGTCCCTTACCTGCATTTTGGTCCGGGTCTTAAGTGGTTAAGGTCATATATGGATTATAATGGGAGCCCCACGTAAAAAAAAGAAAGTTTGGGGTCCCCCAAATTCTGTACCAGACCCTTATCTGGGCATGCAGGTCATTTTTTTTTTTTGGGTTGTGAATGCTGTGTGAATGTGGGGGTGACATTCCTGCCGGAAAAGGGGTGTCACCCTCAATTTAGGTGGAGAAGGGTTCCCCAGGACCAGGGAGAAGTGATCCCCAGGTCCGTGTGAATGGTGTATGAATGTACAGTGACATAATTGGAGCCTTGGCGTGGCGTTGCTGCTCACAAGTCCAGCATGGTGGACTGGTGCCAATCCAATTTGATGTGGATGTGGGGTGTGTGTGCTAGGAACCACAGTGGTGTGCATGCATGCATTCTCATTGTGCCATGATTAATGTGTATGTTTAACGTGCAAAGATGCCCAATGTGAGCTGTCTCCTCGCTGCTCTTCCCTCAGAAGACGGGTTAACCTCGGTTAGGGGGGGATTGTCTGGTTCAGGGGTCAGGTCATCACGTAGGTCAATCTGCAGGCCCTTTCTTTCTGCAAAGTTGTGCAGCATGCAACATGCACCGATGATCTGGCACACAAAGTTTGGGGAGTACAAGAGGGTACCCCCAGACTTATCCAGGCATCGGAAACGTGACTTTAGGATGCCAAAGGTGCGCTCCACCACTGCTCGTGTTTGAGCATGTGCTTGATTGTATCTTTCCTCTCCTGGAGTTTGGGGGTTCCGGATAGAAGTCATGAGATGGGGTCCCAGTGGATATGCAGAGTCACCTGGAAGGGAAAAGACAGGAGAATGTTAGTCATGCATGTGCCCCTTGTGATGTGCATCATGGGAGGGGATAGTCATGCCTGCCACCCATGTCACTCACCAACCAGCCAGGTGTCCCCATACACGTTCTGATCGAATTCCCTTCGGATGTGGCATTGATTGTATATGTAGCTGTCATGGCTGGACCCTGGGTGTTTGGCACGGACGTGCCATATGAGGCCTTGGGCATCGACTATCACCTGTACATTGATGGAATGCCAATGCTTCCGATTGCGGTACATGTGCTCTGTCTCCTGGGGGGGCTGGAGTGCCACATGTGTGCAATCAATGGCCCCCACAGTGCGTGGGAATCTGGCAATTCTGTAGAAATCTGTCATTGCCTTCAGCCGCAGGTCCTCAGTGGTGGGTTTGATGATTTGGTTAGCCATGCGTCTGAGTATTGCAGGGACAACCTGGTGCACACATCTGCTCATGGAGGACTGTGACATCCCAGCCACCACTCCACTTGTACGCTGAAAAGAGCCACTGGCAAGGAAATGGAGTGTTGCCAGGACCTTGACCAGTGGCTGCACTGCATGTGAGTGGTGTGTTGGGCTGGTGATGTCCTCCTGCAAGGTTGTGGTTAATTCCAGGATGACATGAGGGGTGAATCTGAAGATGCGATACACCTCAGAATCACTCATGCCAAACAGGTCTATGCGGGTATGGTATATCCTCTCCCGTGCCATCCTCCGTGCCATCCTCCGTGCCCTCCTCCTTCTTTGTTCATCTAAAGTCAGTAGTATAGCTATGCGCGACGATGCCCCTGGCATGTTGGCATACAGATTGTTGCGCAACACGTGTGACTGCTGAGCTGCTCACTAACAGTGTTGCTTTATCTAAGTAGACTTTTTTTCTTTTTTTAGACCAGCTTTTACCAGCTCTAATTTTAGACAGGACATTTTGCTGTTGCGCACACTGCGTCGCCTGCGCTGCCCCAACGTTGTTTTGTGGATCCCCGTAAGTCCCTCATTAGCATATTTGACTAGCAAATCAATGGTGTGTCTATCGCACTTTTGCGCGGACGGATGCGCCAGTCTAACGAAATTACGCGGGACAAAAAAAGATTTTTTTGCGTATCTCGTTCTGGGGATGCCGCGCAACGAAACGCACGCGCACATTTAGACTTACGCACGCGCATCTCCTGTTGCGCAGGCGTAATCGCTCTGTGAATCTGGGCCATTGTTTTTTTTTTCAAAAATGTTTGTATATATTTCAAAATGTATATAGCGCACAAAATAAAAATCGCAGAGGTGATCAAATACCACCAAAAGAAAGCTCTATTTGTCGGAAGAAAAGGACGCAAATTTTGTTTGGGAGCCACGTGGCACGACCGCGCAATTGTCAGTTAAAGCGATGCAGTGCCGAATCGCAAACAGGGGCCTGGTCCCTTACCTGCATTTTGGTCCGGGTCTTAAGTGGTTAAGGTCATATATGGATTATAATGGGAGCCCCACGTAAAAAAAAGAAAGTTTGGGGTCCCCCAAATTCTGTACCAGACCCTTATCTGGGCATGCAGCCCAGCAGGTCAGGAGGGGGGATGTGCGAGCGCTCCCCTCCATCCTGGACCATACCAGGTCACATTCCCTCAACATGGGGGCTGGGTTTGGGGCAGACCCCCACAACTGTAAACCTGTGGTTTCGGTGGTCTGCGGGCAGGGGGCTAATTGGAAACCCACATCTTGCTCCCCAATGTAATTGAGTATCGGGTACATCGTACTCCTACCCGTTCATCAAAAAAGTGTCACAAGATAATAAATACGCACACAGTTTTTGACAATTCTTTTATTAAAAAATGGTATCCCCCGATGTAAATCCACGCCGCCCGTCGAACCTGAAAAAAAATATGTGACATAGAGCCATGACAGAGCCATGATAAAGCCATGATAAAGCCCTGGTTACTGTGCTGCCTGTGTGATAATTGTAACCTGATGATAATAAGAAACTACTTTAAACTTAATTTGGAGGTGCAGTAATTGTGCAGAGGAGCTGCATTTTTACTGCCCCCCAAACCAATCCCCTTTAACTGCTTCCAATCGTCACTGGATTGGTAGGGTGATGTCTTGGTCATCACTACAGAATTGATCGAGATATCATTTTTAAGCCCCACCAACTCGCACAGTAAAAGTAATCGTAGTGGCTAAGAAGCCCCTGGATTACTTTTACAGGCAGTGGAATGAGGTCCCACCACCACCTTTACTGCTTTTAAGCTGTGACCAATAGCATCCAGTTACTGGGACACAGTAAGAGGGATGGATGTCATTCCTTCCACCGTGTGATTTTAGAAACTTAAACAAGCATTTGATCAAACTGATCTTAGTTTGGTCAGATTAGACCATTGGCCAGAACTTGCCCAATATGCAATTGAGCTGCTGGGCTGCCCTGCATCCAGGATGCTTTCCAAACGGACATTCAGTGCTGCTGGAGGTTTTGTTACCGATGATAGAACATGTCTGTCCACAGACTCCGTGGACAGTCTGGCATTTATTAAAATGAATCAGTCCTGGATTACCAGCAGCTATGAAGCCCCTGATGCCGGAATCACTGCAAGACTTCTAGGCTGTCTAGCGTTTTGGGTGTTGATTTAATCAGGAAGAAGTTTTTGTGGTGTAGATTTCATGGGCACAATTAAAGACCAATGTTTCTGCACCTGTTTCACAGGTGCGTATCATTTAAATTTTTGACAACAAGGCCAGTTCTTGCTTTCATCAAGGATACCTCAATAGGGTTATGGTTTAAAGGAGCCACTTTACTTTTAATGGTCAAAGACCATTTTTTCCACACCTGTTTGGCAGGTGCATATCATTGCAATTTTTAACAGCAAGGCCAATTCTTGCTTTCATCAAGAGTACCTCTATAAGGTTATAGTGTGAAGGCACCACCGACACCCAAAGACAAATTTTTCCGCACCAAAATCTGTGGAAGAGACACCAGAATTTGTCCAAAAAATCTCTAATCTTGTTCCCAGTGCACTACATCATACAGACTGGTTCAGCAAGCGTTGCTTACAAAATAAAGAAAGCTTACAGGGAAAAATTGAATTTTTTTTTACTTTATAAATGCAATTATTGCTGCAGCAGTTTCTATACACAGTACATATGTGCCATTTTACAGGTAGACTAAGGCCGCATACAGACGACTGGTTAAACCGATGCAAATGGTCTGATGGACTGTTTTCATCGGTCCAAACTGATCGTGTGTGGGCGCCATCGGTTATTTATCCATTGGTTAAAAAACAGCAAACTTCTTTTAAATTTAACCGATGGATACCTAACCGATAGCAAAAAAAAGATCGTTTGTAGGCACGACCATCGGTTAAAAATTCATGCATGCTCAGAATCAAGTCGACGCATGCTTGGAAGCATTGAACTTCATTTTTTTCTGCACGTCGTCGTGTTTTACCTCACCGCGTTCTGACACGATCGTTTTTTTAACCGATGGTGTGTAGGCACGACTGACCATCAGTCAGCTTTATCGGTTAACCAATGAAAACGGTCCATCAGACCGTTCTCATTGAATGGACCGACAGTGTGTAGAGGGCTTTAGTGGACCCCCAGGCACTATATTAAAAATGAATTTTTCATTTTTATGCTTTCACTTCAAGCATCAATAAATAACTGCTCATTTAAAAATTAATTGGACCCCCATAACCATTGTATGCCCGATTACTTCCATATAAGTATTCAAAGTAGGCACATTTGATTTTTCAGTTCAGGTCCCATAGACTTCAATGGGGTTCAATATTCGGTTCCGAACTTTCGCAATGTTCGAAAGTTCTGGTGCAAACCGAACAGGGGGTTGTTCGACCCATCCCTAGTCCCCATTAATAAACTAATAATTGTGTGTGATCTTACTTAGAAGCCTGGATATTGTATGGGGTGATTTCAGATTAACGTAATCAGCCGTAAATTTTCCTTGAAAACTGGATGAATTAAACTAGTACCTTTCAAAAAGATATTCAGTATTATATCTGTTTCTTGTGTTTTCTAAATGATGGGCCTAGGGTTCTCATCACTATATCAGCCTAGAATACCTAATTTGATAGGAAATTCTTGTAAAACACTATCTCATGTGCTTGCCTTTGAATAGACTGTGCTAAAGGACTGTAATATCTTGATATGTAGCTCTGTTTTTGAATCAAAGAAGAAATCCGGGCTGGGCGCTGCAGTAAAAACACATTTTCAACTGCACAAAGAAAAATGTATTAAAATAAATAATTTAAAATCATCTCTATTTGAAAATCGTGCAGTTTGGTGAATATTTTCCAACAAATAGCTAACATTTAATTTGGAAGAATCAACACATTTTAAATCTGCTAATTAATTGACTAAACTGATTTATGAATGAATTTGCTCATTATTAAAAATACCATTTCAAGGCAATTTCCACTTTCAGTGAGCTTTAACTGTAGATGGAGAATGCTTACTAAGAGTCGGTTTGTCATTTTGAGGTTTTAACATGGAGGTTGCATGAATATATGTGTAGCGCCTGTGTACTTTTTAGTAGCAGCGACAGAGTGGTTCTTAAACGTCCCGGGAAAGTGGATGAAGTTTTCTCTGTTACTACTACAAATCAGCGAGGGGACATTATCACTCTGCCTGATCCAAGGTTCTACAAGTAGGCCCAATGCCTGCATTGTCAATTTTGTTGCTGCTTTAAAGAAGTCCCAGGGGGATTTGGCCCCTTTCCAGTTTTGTTTTTATCCATGCTGGATCCACATAGGAACATTTGTGCAGAACTTTGGGGGGGATAATAGTTATTAAGGATAGGGCCCCAACGGCTTCTCCACAGCACAAGAAAAGAAGAAGAAGAAACAGTTTTTTATTTCTCTTTTTCTATTGATGGCTCTAAATGAGCAAGGGACTGCCTTCCCTGGTAATACCAGCGCACTGACCACTAGGGGCAGTGTTCTGCAACCTTTGCCAGCGCAGAAAGACTGTACATAACCATGCTTTTTTTTATATATAGCCTTGCAGCAGAAAAAAAAACCTACATAAATATGATTATTGGTTTATATACCTCAGCACTTATTTGGATGTGGGGAGGTTTTGCCTTTTGACTGGGAAAGGTGCAGTCTCCCTTCCAACCTCAGTGACTGAATATGTATAATAGTTAATGTATATTGGTACATGCTTTTCTTCCAGTTTTGGTTTCATAGGTGGTTGACCAGCTATCAAAAACTGTCGGAGAATGGGGCAGAATAGATAGTCAGGAGAATAAAAAAATTCCATTATGTAACACTATATATAAATGCATACATGACAATGTTTAAAATGTTTGTACTTTAATACTTCTTCCCTTCTACTATCCTTTTTATATTCTAATGCAGGTTCAGGTAGGGTATTTAGGAGTGAATACATTTTCTTGGGACACTGGGGACAGTGTCTATTCAGATGGGGGGAGTGTGTAGTGTCTGTGTACTTTTTAGAACCAGTGCTAGTTAAATTTAGAGGGAGATCAAAGTGTAGTTAAACTCTGATCCAAATTGTTATGTGCAAAACAGGGTCTCTGTCTCAGCTTGGCTGTGCTGTAGACTTATTCTGTTGTGCCAGGGTGTTCTTCCAGCCCCGGTGGTGCAGGTGGCAGCAGTGGAGTCAAGGTTTGGGTGCTCTTTCCCAGCAGCCAATCAGCCATTGGTTCTGGGGCTTCTTTTTTGAGTGTGGCACTCACCTTTAGGGTGACCACATCACTGCACCCCGGCGTTATGGCCTACCTGGCCGGGGCGTGCGTGCCACGCATTGTTCCTGGTTCCGGGACCATGTTGACCCGAAGCATCTGAACAGCGACGGTGACCCAGTGAGCGTCTGGGTTCCCACCTTTTGAGGATCCCAAGCTGTATTGCTGTTCAGCGGGGAGTCCATCTAAAGAGCACCATTGAGAGGCTGGCAGTCTAAACGGGCCTCGACAAACCACCGGGGATCAAGGTAGCCAGACACTGAAGGATTGATCACCTGTCAGTCGGTACCTGGGTGACAAGTTGAAGGAGATCCAGGTGTAATTCATCTAAGAAGGATAACCTCAGTAACTACAAATCAGGGAGACCCTGTGGCAGGGTTGTCTCTCTGAGGTTCACCAAGGAGGGTCTTGTGGCAGAGACTTTTCCTCAAGTGTTCAACTGATACTCCGACTGCCAGGTCAGTGAGAGAGGCCTGTCCGGGTATGCTAAGCCCACTCACATAGGAGTGGCACAGAAAGTATTAGGCTTGGGAGCAGGACTGTTTCCCTACCATCACGCCTGAAACTGCTGTTCACCTTTCTTCTTTAACTTTACTTTCCCCACCATAAGTTTATTGTTTTTACCCGACTGGGTAATAAAGAGCACAGCAAAGAGCACCTGTTGCGGACATTCCTTTACTTCTACCAAATGCAATACGCATTATCCACTACTAGGAATTCGGGGGGAGCCACGAGGTAAATGTGCCACCAAAAACAGACCAGCAGCTCCTCCGGGGGTAGTGCTACATATACAAGGATTTTTATGATCATTAGCTGACTAAAGCCATAGATACCAAATAGTAACTAGGGTTTCACCGATACCGGATTTTTATGAGTGAGTACCACCGCTTCTGTGTGAACCAAGGCTAAAATCAGTATGACAAGTGTGTTATTATTTAAATCGTATGCAAATCTTTGCAGAGCAAATTGAGCCCAATCGTTTTGTATGGGCTCAAATGACACCGCATAGGTTTCAGTCTTAGGTGACTAGAGCAATAGATACCAAAAACCTATAGGGTCATAGTAACTAGGGTTGCACCGATACCGGATTTTTATCGGCAAGTACAAATACCGATCCTTTTGGTAACATTACCTTTGCAGTGCGATTTGAGTCCATACAAAATAATTGGGCTTAAATCACCCTGCAAAGAATCAAATGGAACTTGAACAGGAATGTGTTGCCCTTCCTGTCCAAATCACATGCGGTTTCCCCACCACTCCTGTGTGAACCTAGGCTGAAATTACTATGACAAGCACAAATCGCATCACATAGGTATCAGTTTTGGGTAACGGAGCATTTTCACCAGTACCCCATTTCCACGCCTTGCTTGCTTGGGCTCTCCCGCAATGCCTGCTGGTTGGTTGGATAACCGAACAGAGTCAGGATTGGCTTTGTTTGGCTCTCTGCTATGGTAACTCGGAAACAATGACTTGACATAGACTCCAGATCTCTCCATAAAGAGTACCTGTCACATGCCTATTGCTGTCACAAGGATGTTTACAATAAAAGTGATAAAAAAAATTCAAGCAACAGTTTAAAAATGTAAAAATACTCCCGCTCGTAGAATAGCGACAAACATTTACCCTTACAAAAAAACATCCATATGCAAAGTTTTAAAAATTCTACAGGTTGCATGTATTGAGTTACCGAGGAGGTCTAGGGCTAGAATTATTGTGCTCACTCTAGTGATCATGGCGATACCTCACGTGTGGTTTGAATATTGTTTACGTATCCGTTTGCTTCTGTGCATGAGCTCGGCGGGACAGGGCGCGTTAAAAATATATATATATATATATATATTGTAAGGTTTGGGGAATCAAACTCCAGTGGCAGGTGCGTTTTTAAGGGCTTGGTAGCCCACTTATTTAAAAACTCACAAAAGGTTCACATATGCAATAGCATCCCTCGCAGGGGGTTTCCACCATTACTGCATTGTATAAACTAAAGAGCTTAGCCTCCTGGCTTTCAATCCTGGCATCCGACGGCTTCAGGCCTCTAGCCTAAGCCCAAGTTCTGTTCCTCAGAACACACAGCGTTTCCCAGAGATAAGCTCAACCCTTGCTTTTCTCCTAGTCAGCGACTTGCTGCTCAAACCATCTGAGGTCAACACCACATCCTTCTGTTCAATCTCACCAGCAATGTTCCACAAAGGGTTGAATACTCAGCATTTTCATTGGGACCTCTTGTCCCCTTGTTTGTTAGAACAGTGTCTATGGAGGGACCACCTAAGGCAAGCAGCTACTCCCTATGGGACAGTCCCGTGGTTTTACATCGCCCCCTGTTGTCCAACACTCCAATAGCAATTGTCCTACCAACGCACATTTTTCCATACCAATCTCTTTAACCATTTCTGAGACCATTGGTACCTCAACCAGGATCTCTGAGCTGTCTAACAGTGCTCTACAGTGCTTCTCATACACGTTTTTGTTACTGTTACCACTACTGTTATTTCCTATCAAAGTGTCTCCGGGTACCTCAAACTGCACCTCTCTGCAAGTGATGGACTGAATTCCCACTACTGTCACGTCCATTCCGAGCCCTCCCTTTTCATGAGGTCTAGAGGGCGAGACAGTGCGCGCGCCATGTACCAACCACTGCTCAGCCGTACCTCGGACCGCACCAGTAGGAATGCATTCCATCACATCAGCAGATGGAGAGACTTCCACTTTGTCTATTATTTCTGATTTCTCTAACAATTCCCCTGAGCGCCTTCTGCACACAACCGCCGCCGGAAGCACTCTCAAAGAGAACTGTGAGACAACTTTCCACAAAATGAACCAACAGTAGAGCAACCAATTTTCATCAATATTGCTTAACGCCAGCACCACCTGTGTCCACCGATTGGTACTACGCAGTACCATGTCGCTCCTCTGCTGTGGATACACGAAGGTGTACATTGGAAATATTTTCACCAATTCCAACAACATCCCAGTTATTTCTAGACACGCCACATCTAAGCACAGAACTTTAGGAACTTTTCCTTTACCAACGATGTGGAGGGGCTCATTTGCTAAGGCGTGAGAGGCTGAGTCACCTAAAGAGACCTCTACCTCAGAGGTAACTAACAAAACTTGCGACTCCCCTTGAGCACTGCAAATCGCATGTGCGACACTCATCGTCTCACTTTCAGCAACACTGAGCGATTCCAAATCGCTATCTATTACCATATCATTCTGAAGCTCAACATTCCTCATCTCTTTTGCTGAGGACAAAACCTCTGCCATGTATGCGCCCTTTTCAGATCCTTCCAACTGGAGAGGGTTAACTTCTGCAAAAGCCAACGCACCCGTGTCTACCGGCCCTGCAGTCTCTCCATTTTGCAAAGCAGAATTTGTGTCCACCGCAAACACATTTTTAAACATAGCAGGCTGCAATAACATAACTTGACCACTGTGTGGCGCTTCATTAAACTCATGAGGACTTTTTCTGTCAGCAGTGACACATTATCACTACAAGTAATTTCAGACATTTCAGTTTTACCATTTTTCTCATCACGAAGGTCAAGTACCCTCTTATCTATCAGAGCGGCACCACAGTTGTCCCCGGCAACCTCTGGCTCCAACACACAGAGCTCCCTGGAGGTTTCTAAGGACACCTCTGCAACCTTACCTACTGTTGCTAAGGGAAATCGCATAACCTGCTTAGCGATCAGCCCTAGCTCATTAAGCATCACATCACCATAAATACCTGTATCAGCAACATCATCAGTATTCATAAACACAGCAGCTTTATAATCTCTATCAAATTGACTTTTGTCAGAACGCATGGCACCCTGCATGCGACTCAACACATTAACCTTCCTCTCTAAAGGAATTATTTTGCCCACTAGGGCGGCTTCACAGTTGTCCTGGGAAACCATTTGCCTTACCAATACAGGCTCCTTAGCGGTTTCCCTTGGCAACTCTGCAGCACCTGTCTCTATCGCTAGGGAACATGACACACCAACTGTTTTGGTCACCCCTAACACATCTCTCTCAACACTCTGCTGGACTACCTTAGGTGCACACAAAGTCCACATATCACTTTCAGTCTTTGATCTTTGATCTCCACACTGCATCAAGTCCATCTTTACACTTTCTGCAGATCTCCTCACCGGATACATTGCTACTTCACTTGAATCACAAATTGCAACAGTCTTACCATATCTTGAAGCAGGTAACTCTGTCTTCATTTGAGGGCGTTGTCTTTCAGCTGCATTTTTACTGGCCAACTCCCCCTGGTGGCCACAGGAAGAAATCACAGTAGGCAACTCCCAATGTTTAGCACCCCCTGCAGACACAACAGAAATCTCCTTGTTGCCAGGGGTGACTGCAAACATATCTGTAAAGGAACCTTGGTCCACCGATAAAGAGTCCTGCTCGGCAACATTACCTCCAGCTGCACCCCAAAATCTAGGGCAAGAAAATATGCCGTGCCCGAGCTGACCAAATTCCAGGCATGGCGTTTGGCGACTTTCTCCTGTTGCTAAGGGAGATGACACTCTCCCAACACGCAGAACTTCACTTGCATCTCTATGGGGATGGCGATACACCTCTTCCCTGTAGATCCTCCTTCCCATTGGCACATTTTCTCCGGTTGCTAATGGAAACGGTGCTCTCCTAGCTGCACGTTGCTGGCTCTCCGACACATGTAGACGTCTCTCTCCCTGAAGCGACGTTGCTTTAAACTTGCCACAACTCTCTGTTGGCCATATCTTTGTCTTGTGGTCCACTGACCTGACATCATAGACGTTGCTATGGGCAACTGCACCCATCTGCTTACTCTTTACATTCAGAGCAGGCTTCTCATATTTTTGCTGTGCTGTAGCTTGCGACAAAGGGCATTTGGAAACTTCATGCCCCCACTCACTGCATCGCAAACAGCATACTTGTTTTTTTACCACTTTGCACATTAATAGCTGGCCAGCCTGCACCAGCGTTGCTAGGGGCAACAGCATTAACTTCCCCTTTAGTTTGGTTCAGTGCGGCCAAGTGCATCTTGCACCAGTCTGGGGCTTGTTTTGTCGGTAACAACCCCTCCATCCACAAAATTCTTTCTCTCATTTCAGCAAACATTGCTTCCTTTTTGCGTTTTGACCTTCCCATCGCTGCAAAAAGGGCAATGATTTATCACACAGTTCCAGTTCCTTTTTAAACACAGGAAATGTTGATGTACTGTCTCCAAGACTTGCCAACAGCACACTTTCACACGCAGACTTCACTCTCTGCGATTTCACTTGAATGATCCATTCACGCTGAGCTTACTTCCACAGGTATGTCACCTGTATACAACACAGTTCATTAATTGAACTTCTGTGTAATGCAGTTCTCCTGACTGCCACACACAGCTAACAGAAGTTCACAGCAGAAAACTTTTAACTTCCAGTTCATATTGGCTGTTCATCATAGCATTGCTGCCAAAAACGCACGGTTGCTTTCTACTCACTGTTTGTTGGTATGCGTGGATCTGGAACTCTTCCAAACTGCCCGCATTCTCCACCATATGTAAGGTTTGGGGAATCAAACTCCAGTGGCAGGTGCGTTTTTAAGGGCTTGGTAGCCCACTTTTATTTAAAAACTCACAAAAGGTTCACATATGCAATAGCATCCCTCGCAGGGGGTTTCCACCATTACTGCATTGTATAAACTACAGAGCTTAGCCTCCTGGCTTTCAATCCTGGCATCCGACGGCTTCAGGCCTCTAGCCTAAGCCCAAGTTCTGTTCCTCAGAACACACAGCGTTTCCCAGAGATAAGCTCAACCCTTGCTTTTCTCCTAGTCAGCGACTTGCTGCTCAAACATAAAGCGGCATCTGCAACCTGCAGATCTGCACACACTAGCTGCAATCCATGCAGGCTCTCTCTGACTCCTTTCAGAGAGTTGGGAGCTCACCTGGCTCCCAGGGACCAGACTTCCTGTCTGTGGGTGGGGCCCTGAGCCACAGCCAGGCCAGAACTAAAAAGCTGAACACACAGCTGTGTAATCAATGTGTCTGTCTCTCCAAAATATGGCGAAAACCAGCCATCCATCAGGCAAGACACATCCAAACCATCACAATATATATATATATATATACAGTATATATATATATATATATATATATATATATATATATATATATATATATATATATATTATTTTAATTTTTATTTATTTTTTTACACTGTTCTTTAACTTCGCTTCAGACCTGCAATTGTATGGAGCTGCATGGGGGCCATCTTCCCTTCACTCAGTTCCATGCTACAAAGGAGAGCAAACCCGAACACCTCCGACGGCTTTTTAATCTTTACCTATGGATAACAACATTTATCATTTGTCACCATTGCACAGGCGTGTGCAGTTTTAAAGCATGACATGTTTGGTATCCTCATATTTTATAGTTTACAAACAAACTTGGGTTATGTTTAGTGTTTTTTTGCTTAAACAATTGTATTTAAAAAACCCGCTGTTCAAATACTGCGTGACATAAAAATTGCAACGATCACCATTTTATTTCCTAGGGCCTCTGCTTTAAAACAAATGTTTGGGGGCTCTAAGTACTTTTCTTGCAAAAAAAGTACTGATTGTTAGGTGTAAACTAGGGTTGTCCACTTTTTTAGGACCGAGTACAAGTACCGATACTTTTTTTCATCTACTCGCCGATACCGATTACCAATACTTTTTTTTTAAATGTGTCCATGTGTCCCCAAATGCAGCCTTGTGTCCCCAAATGCAGCCGCGTCCAAGCCGCTTAGTTAATTAGCGTGCGGGGAACATAACAGCTTTCATTTGAATAGCTCTGTTCTCTGCCGCGCGTCATCATATATAGCCACTCCCTTTTGTCTGGGCACTTTGATAGACAGATCACCCGTCCACTCCTGGGAAGGGTGATCTATCTATCAAAGTGCTCGGACAAGGGGGAGGGGGCTATAGATATGACGACGCACGGCGGGGAACACACAGCTATTCAAATGAAAGCTGTTATGTTCCCGAGTGTTGATCAACTAGACGGCGGCGGTGGGGCTTGGCTTTCTCTTTGGCAGCAGCAGCTCTCCTCTCCTCCATTAGTGACATACATAAGGACTGCTCTGCTCCGCTCTCCACCCCCTATCCACCCACTCTCTGTCCCCTCTCAGGTGAAAAAAGTATCGGGTGAAGCATCAAATACTCGTGCAAATGCTCAGTATCGGTCCAAATACAGATACTAGTATCGGGACAACCCTAATGTAAACAAAAAGGATACTGTAGGTGCCACATTACAACCAAAATACATTTCTCACCACACTTAGCAGATAGCCTGCAAAAAAAAATTGACCCTGTCTAACAGTTCAAAGCAGAGGATTTATTTGCACACATTTGAAAAAACAATGTGAAACCTGCAGTGCCTCGTCAAGGCTCCTCTTTATACTGCAGTCCTAACTCTCTAGTTTTGAGAATCTTCAAGTTGAAGCACATATAGCAGTGGATAAATAAATGGCAGGTTTGCTTGGAGGGAGCTCTTTTCTCCCTAAAGGCACAGGGACATACTAGACACCCAGCAAGAGCACAGTGCCAGCTAAGAGCATCCAATTTGTCCCCATACCATATCAGTACAGATAAGCACTGCAATTTATAACTAGCTTTTGCAGCAAGGTGCACATGGAAGGGCTTTACACATCACAAAAAAGTAGTCCCAGCACACTTGCAAGCTAGCCTACAAAAGAAAAACCAAACTGCCAGACAGATTAGTTGCACAAATTGCAAATATGTGGAAGCTGCAGTGCCTGGCCAAGGCTGCTCTGTATACTGGGTCCAAACTCTATAGCTTTGAGAGACTCCAAATTGGAGCACATATAGTCATGGATAAATTAAGATCAGGTTTATAGGTGTCACATTCAATATTTATCAACTTGAAGACAGAACATTTTAATACATTTTCTTTTAAGGCACCATAAGCATAGCTCCTAATTGTCCCTGATTTGAAGGGACTTTTCCTGATTTGGAACAAAGTCCCTCTGTTCCTCTTTCCTCCTCATCTGTCAATTATTAATGCACTATTGGTATATTTTATAAATTTGTATCTCAAAATTTTGTCTTGGATATGAATGTTATGGTTATTATTTTAGACTATGTATTATAGGTATTATTCCTGTGCTCTAAAGGTAGCAGCATTGACTGCAAAACGTGTAGGCAGGTGCAATCTATTTTCTCCACTGCATGTGGCACTCAACCATAGTGGCATTGCAGAGGTAGAGGAGGTCAAGAGGAACCTAGTTCCTCTATGGTTTCGTAGGTCACATGGGAAAGATATCCGATTGTATGCTGGCATTCCATGTGACTCTGGCCATCTTGGGCCAGTCGGAGTCTATTTAAGACCCTGGTTCCTGGGCTTGGCTAGCATTTAATGTGTGGCTAGAGTAGGGACAGGTCACTGTCTATCAGGAAGAAGATTCCTGAGGAGTAGGGAGAGTGCAGGAACATGCCATCCTACCTGGGAGCCTTCCTACTTGGGTATGGACTGGGCAGGCTGCATTTCGTTCTCGTGACAGATGCTGTTAGCACACTGTGACCACCTGCTACTAACTCCTTGCTGTTACATCTATGAGTCGGGCTGCCTTCCCTTTAGGCTTGTTGTGAGTGTGGTATGGAATTAATAATAATAATAAATATGGGGAATTTCAATTACATAGAATTTAGTGTTTTGAGCTATTGGTAAATTATAGATAAAAGGATAGTGTCTGACTATAAGTACAGTGGGTCGTTCAGTGCCTCCAGCCTTACGGCAAAAATAAAGATGTGAACTTTGTTCAGACAGTCGGTAACATACCACAATCATTTCCTGAGTTTGTTAATCTATGGGGAATTCTTACCAATGTATAAATATCTCTCAATAAAATGAATAAGTCTTTTTTTTTTATTAATTTACAAGTATAATTATACAACTTAATACAGAATCAGAATTTCTGGTTATTAATATTTTATACACATTACCTAAGACACCAACGCGGCAATAAAACTATTTTAGTTAATATTCGACAAATAACCGAAGGGTAGCCCCAATGACTATGTTAAAAAGTGAGGTGATCGCACCTTAAATTCAAAAACACAATGGGGGTTATATACTAAAGACAAATCCACTTGAAATTGTACTGATAGATCCGAGGGGAACATGCAAGGAAAATAAAAAACAGCATTTTAGCTGTTTACCTCCTGCAGCAAAGAGAACCATTCTTGCCAAACCTTGGAATACTCTGCTTTAGTGCTGAGCGAATCCCTTATAAATCCAGCGGTGAACCCAACACAATGTTCCACAACTGTTGAGGACAGGGTACCCCGAACCTCTCTGCATTCGGTGCCAGAGCTTGGAAATGGTCTCACTGAAAATTATACAAAGCAGCTGCTAATTTGTTGGTTATGGAAGAGCCCTGGGGCCATCATAAAAAAAATATATACAAAATTCAAAGTCAGAGTGCAGCTGGTCCAGTACTTTTTTTTGCAGCTGCACCAGGAAACGGTTATCTAATATTTTTTGTCAAAATGTTCTACTGCAGCCTCTTTAGAAGCCAGCCTATTGGAAATGGAAATCCATCACAGGCTACAGCTGACCACAGTTTAGCTCTCCTTGCTGAAGTTGCACAGATACTTATCTGTGATGTTACTAAGTTCACAGCCGTCTGCTTTTTAGTTTTCCACTCAATTTCCCATTGCGGTTTACCGGGGCTGAATTAATTAAAAGATGTTGAAACACCATCATAATTAAGTCATTAAATTAGCACAAATTACTCGGTGGGAATATAAGGAGGAGGGCGGGAGCAAGCAGTTTTAGAAATGGGTGAAATGGGCCATAAGAGAAAGTTTGTTCGCCCATGGTGTATAACCTGTTATGGAGGAGGTCACTCGACCCTCAATACAACTCATTCATAGAAACCTCAGCAATAAATAGTACATCTGCTGTTCGCAGCTACCAGCCTGCTTCTTTTTGTAACCTGGTGTGATGCACCTAGTGGAGAAGCCTGAAGAGATAAGGACAGGTGGCACAAGAGCACAGAGTGGCAAAAGTGTCTTGTAGTTCTTAACAGATAATGGTATAGGTAGACTGGTGTATCTGAAAAGGTCATAATGCAGTAGCTTCCCCACAAGAAATGATGAACAGATTACTGGGCACAGGAATATCAGGCAGGAACTCCACAAAAGAGAGTAACAACCACAGGATTAATGAACAAGTGGTAGTCTTGCAGGTACTGTAGGCTGTGATCTGGGGCAAGTCCATATGCAGAAGTGTTGTCTGAGACTTTGAGCTGGTGATTACCATTGCAAAGAAACTCAGAACTGGTGCAAAGTCAGCAACTAGCAATCAGGTCAAGTACAACAACATAAGCAAAGATGTGGTCGGGGTTCAGGCTGGAGTTGGTAACAGACAGGCAGGTCAGGAACAGAAATAGCAGGCAGAACCATAGTTCATTTGCAAGCTGGGGTCAGTATAGACAGTTATCAGAAGCGGCTCATGGCAAACCAGGTTGGTAGTCATTTATGAAGTAAAAAAATCATAGATTCACAGGTAACACTGAACAGACAACATTACTGATCATTTTAAATAGCCCTTTTGGCACAAGCACATGTGCACACTCTCACACACTCGTCTGTGTATATTCAAGTCTATGAGCCAGCCAGTCAGGGCCGGTACAAGGCAGGGGCGGAAGGGGCGGATGACCCTGGCGCTACCATTTGCGGACGGGAGGGGGGCGCAGGTGAAGTGCCGTCAGTGTGCTTCACTGTACACACTAGCCGGCGCCCTAGCTGTACTGTAGTCATCTGTAACTGACTACTGTTATGTGCTGAGTGCGCTCCTGCACCCAGCACAAGCCTACACAGTCCACACCAGCCATACCTGTCAGCGCTGCTCCTTCTCTCCCCCTATGAAGGAAATTTGTAGTCTCGTCCCGGCAGCGTGACATCATTCACAGCCGGAGGCGGGATAGGAGGAGAGAAGAAAGCTGCTGCCGAAACTGCGGGAGGAGCCGCTGAGGAGGAATCAGCAGAAGTTCAGTAAGTTCAGTGGGTGTGTGTGTGTGTGTGTGCATCACCAGGACTTTTTCACCTCTGGCAGCCCTCTCCTCTCCTTTCTGTGTTAGCTTTGGGCACTCAGTCACTGCTGCTGCCCTCGAGCACAATTTTGCTCCCAGCACTGTAAGCTAGTGATTGCAGAGGCAGCTTGTCCCTGCTTGCTGATCTTACATTGCAGCACAAAGCTGAGGAGCTCTGAAACTCCCCTCGGCTCTGTGCTACAGCAGACAGGGCTCTCTGCACTCTGCTGAATTAAGAAAAAAAAAAAAGCCTGTCTGTGCATACCATAGAGACTGGTGCCCGTCAGAAGAGGTGAGGGATTGCCAAAGCCTGAGGTGCAGAGAGGAGTGCACTGTAAAGGTGTGGGGGAGGGGGGGAATATGTGCTGAGAGAGAGAACAGTGAAAGGGGGGGTTAGCAGAGAGAAGAGGGGGGGGGGGATTTGTGCAGAGGGGGATCTGGAGGAATTTGTACATGGAGAAGATCTGGAGGGATTTGTACATGGAGATCTGGGGGGATTTGTGCAGAGGGGGGATCTGGAGGGATTTGTACATGGAGATCTGGGGGGATTTGTGCAGAGGGGGGATCTGGAGGGATTTGTACATGGAGATCTGGGGGGATTTGTGCAGAGGGGGGATCTGGAGGGATTTGTACATGGAGATCTGGGGGGATTTGTGCAGAGGGGGTATCTGGAGGGATTTGTACATGGAGTAGATCTGGGGGGGGATTTGTGCAGAGGGGGGATCTGGAGGGATTTGCACATGGGTATCTGGAGGGATTTGTACATGGGTATCTGGAGGGATTTGTACATAGAGGAGATCTGGGGGGATTTGTGCAGAGGGGGATCTGGAGGGAATTGTACATGGAGATCTGGGGGGATTTGTGCAGAGGGGGATCTGGAGGGAATTGTACATGGAGATCTGGGGGGATTTGTGCAGAGGGGGATCTGGAGGGAATTGTACATGGAGATCTGGGGGGATTTGTGCAGAGGGGGGATCTGGAGGGATTTGTACATAGAGATCTGGAGGGATTTGTGCAGAGGGGGGATCTGGAGAGATTTGTACATGGAGGAGATCTGGGGGGGATTTGTGCAGAGGGGGGATCTGGAGGGATTTGTACATGGAGGAGATCTGGGGGTAATTTGTGCAGAGGGAGGATCTGGAGGGATTTGTACATGGAGGAGATCTGGGGGGAATTTGTGCAGAGGGAGGATCTGGAGGTATTTGTACATGGAGGAGATCTGGAGGCATTTGTACATGGAGATCTGGGGGGATTTGTGCAGAGGGGGGATCTGGAGGGATTTGTACATGGAGATCTGGGGGATTTGTGCAGAGGGGGATCTGGAGGGATTTGTACATGGAGATCTGGGTGGATTTGTGCAGAGGGGGGATCTGGAGGGATTTGTACGTGGAGATCTGGGGGGATTTGTGCAGAGCGGGATCTGGAGGGAATTGTACATGGAGATCTGGGGGGATTTGTGCAGAGGGGGGATCTGGAGGGATTTGTACATGGAGATCTGGGGAGGATTTGTGCAGAGGGGGGATCTGGGGGGATTTGTACATGGAGATCTGGGGGGGATTTGTGCAGAGGGGGGATCTGGAGGGATTTGTACATGGAGATCTGGAGGGATTTGTGCAGAGGGGGGATCTGGAGGAATTCGTACATGGAGGAGATCTGGGGTGGGATTTGTGTGTACCACTGCTGCTGCCCTCGAGCCCTTGAGCACAATTCTGCTCCATAGAGACCGGTGGCCGCCAGAAGAGGAGAGGGATTGCCAAAGCCGGAAGTTGTGCAGAGAGGAGTGCACTGTAAAGGTGTGGGGGAATATGTGCTCAGAGAGGCACAGATAGTCACAATAGTGACGATGAATGGTGATGATAATTGGGGGGGGGGCGCAGTTTGCCTCCTTCGCCCTGGGCACCAAATGACCTTGTCCCAGCACTGCAGCCAGTGCACAGGTATTTACCCAATGTGTCATTCTGTATGCTAACATAACTTTCCCAATAGGATGTCATGAAATCTGATTGGCAGATGTAATATGCAATGGGCTCTGGTGCAACACAAAAATGTAGGTCAATTTACAGTTCATCATTGTTAAATCTTGTAAGTACAGGTCCTCTTACCATGGCCCCATCTACAGAGCCAGTAGCAGCAATTTAGCCCTAAACTTAACCAATAAAATCTGATCTAGGCTTTACATGTTAATGTAGTTTAAAAATTGTTTTTAATATTTTCTTGTCTGCTTCATTAAAAGTATACTTGGTAAACTTGCCACAAAGGTCCTTCTTCAGGTAGTTCCTGGTATAAGTGCAAATGTCTCCCAGTTGTGCTCCCACATTATTACTCTGTCACATGCTCCACTGGTGTTGTTACAAGCAGCTTCGCTGGCACACATTGTTTAGCCATGGTCCAAAAATGTAAGTGTAGAGTAATGCACATATGTGGCCTATTGTGGGGTGTTCAAGTCAAACCGGCACTTTTGAGTTTATATAATTAAAGAACAAATTTCAAGGAGTAGAGACTGCATGAATTTTTCAACATACTCCCCTGCTACATTTACACACTTATCCCAGCATTTAATGCATAGAAATGGCATAGAAAGATTTGTCAGTACAGAACTATTCCTAGCACACCGTGCTTCACTTCATTATCAGGGCTTAGAGGAACTCTTTTAGGGGTCCAAACAGGTGGAAATCAATGGGAGTAAGGTCGGGCTGTAAGGGAGAAGTGGCAATACCTCCCGACCTAGTTGCTGTAATGTGCACCTAGTGAGCAGTATGAGCTTGTGCATTTTCCTGGAGAAACAGGACGCTCTTAGTAATCAAACCAGGCCGTTTTTTTGCATATCATTTGGAACATGAGTTTTTAAAAAATAAATGCAAATATTCATAAATGATTGTGTTCACCGTTCCCACGGAAAGATTCAGCTCATCTCATCTCAATTTCACGACAGGCTATGCATTGATTATCTAGGATCAGGCATTTCATGCGCTGAATGTTCATAGAAATGACTGCTTTGAGCTGGGAACCACCATAGTTTGGATCGTCACTGATGGACGTACAGCCGTCTTTGGAATGTTTACCCAAAGAGATCACGCTAGGTGGCAGCAGTGAGGCAGACGGATTAGCATCAGGAGTTCACTGCGGCGCACGTCTCCTAGGAGTAGGAGCGTGTGGGCCATAGCTCCAGGCAGGCGTAGGAGGCAGATAGGCAGTGTCCCTCCCAGCCCTGCAGCCGTGCTCCAGCTCTGGCCAAGCCTTGACTCTGAAGTTTCACCCCTTAAGCGAATCTTTTTCTCTCCTCCTGAGCCCCCCTTCTCCCTTCTCCAGACATCCTCCCCAGGTAGGCACTATTTTTTTCTGTTCTACCTCCCCTGGAACCGACTGACGGCCGTCCTTTTCAGGACAAGCCACCAGATTGCTGGGGCCTTTCTCACCTACCCTTACCACCCACCAGTCAAGCAACCCTCCCCCGGCATCTCCCCGCCTCTATCCCCCGGTATTTCCCCGTTTTTTTCCCCGGAACCGCGCCAGCCACTGCTGATTCGCGGCCGCCGCATCTCAGGAAAGGCCGCGGCTTCATCCGCGGCCTAGCGGCGCCCCGCTCTCTCGCCAGTAATATCACCTATAACCGCCCAAGAGTTCACCCCCAGCCCCTGTAGGACTCATCCACCCCTAGCTTAACAACTTGTCCCCCCACCCCCGGCTCACCAACTCACCCAGCTGGCCACACACCAGCCTGGGTCCCAGGTCCTGCTCCTGGCTGGCGGCCATCTTGGTACACCCCAGCAGCAGTGTCAGCTCTCTCCCCCCCCCCCCCACACCCCCCCCCCCTTGTGTACAACTCAATAGCACTTGATCCAGGGGTTTTGCCCGATCGCCTCTCAGGGATCAGGAAGGAATTTTTTTCCCCTACCCAAGCAAATTGGCATAGCAACGGTTAGGGTTTTTTTTGCCTTCCTCTGGACCAAGCCGGGAGGATTCACCGAATCCTCTCTTCATCGCCACCATAAAAAACGACTTTTTCCCCCGGTGAATGGCTACCATGGCTAATCTGCGGTACTCTGCAGAAACCATTTGGGATCTGAGGCGTTTTACCGCCATACTACCAGCCATCACCAAAAACACCCTAAGTATTGAGCAACTTTTGAGGATCGATCGACGATCGACAGTCAAAAGTTTTAGCCGTTTACCCCAACCTAAGCGCATTTCATGTGCTCTGATTAACACAAGATCGGCAGTCAAACACCGACTTGAAATCCATGATTTCATTCTACAACACGATCTAGACTGTCTCTTCATTACAGAGAGCTGGCTCGCAGCCGACTGTAACACCATTCTAGGAGAACTGGTGCCAGAAAACTACCGTATCATAACGGAAAACAGAATAGGGCAAAGAGGAGGAGGCCTGGCGGTGATTTGCAAAACTCAGCTTGCAATCACCAAACCAATCCTTCAAAATCCTCTTCCATTCATGGAAACCCTTACGCTACAACTGCAAACAAATTCAAAAGAGACCATCCATATTCTGCTCTGCTATAGGCCGCCCGGCCCAAAATCGCAGCTGCTATCATCATGGACGGATTTCTTCTCCACTTACACCCTCAACAGCAAACATTTTTTGCTGCTCGGGGATTTCAACCTCTGGGCCAATTCCGCACAAGACCCCATTGCCGACGCCTGTATCAACCACCTGGTAGATTTAGGGGCGCAGCAACTAGTATGTGGATCCACACATGCTTCAGGTCACACACTTGATCTTATTTTCAGGCAAGCTCTGGAAATAAAAATTTTGGAAAATGAAAAGTTGCCATGGACAGACCACCATGCAATTAAATTCATTATTTCCACAATTCCCCCCGCAACAAAAACATCAAATCCAGTGACAACACACTGGACTAGATGTCAGAAGAAGCTCCACTCGGAACTCTTCAAAACCACTTTAAGGGAAAAAATAGAAACAATTCAGCCGCATCAAACGGCCGGTGAAACACTGGATGCCATAAATTCGGCCATGCTACAGTCAGCCGACTTGGTAGCGCCGAAACGCAAAACCCGCATCCGGAAAAACAACCGCAGCTGGTTTAACAACCAGCTGTCGTTACTGAAGCAAGAACGCAGAAGGGCAGAATCTGCCTGGAAAAGATGTTCTTCAGAACTAAACCTGTCCATCTACAAGGCAGCGACAAGAAAATACCACAAAGGAATTTTCCAAGCCAAGAAGAATTATTTTTCGGAGGCTATCAACAGCGCCATAAACCGCCCCCGCGAACTCTTCAAGATGGTCACTCAGACCATGAAACCAGGATGTATTGAAGCCCCCAATACAGACACACAAGAATTTTGCAATGAACTATCGGATTGCTTCATTAATAAAATCGAGGCAATCCGAGAAAGCATTCAGCAAAAAAAAAACCCCCTCAGCCCCCCCTGCAGCCTCTCACACAACACCCATAGTAATTCTCCTATATCAGGTAAGTTCACCCTGGAACCCATCTCCATTGAGACCACTAAGAATGTCATTGGGGCTTTGCGCAATAGCACGTCACCAAATGACATTATCCCCACTAAACTGCTGAAGGAATGCGACTATATCCTGGCTCCTCCCATCACGCAGCTTATCAACCAGTCTTTCTTGGAGGGCATAGTGCCCTCACAGTTGAAAGAGGGTATAATCCAACCCATCCTCAAGAAACCCTCCCTTGACCCCAAGGACCCACTCCACCGCCGTCCCATAACAAGCCTCAATGTACTTTCAAAAGTAATGGAGAAAGTAGTGGTACAACAGCTGCAACAGCATCTAGATACCCACAAACTACTCGACCCATTGCAATCAGGCTTCCGTCCTGGACACGGGACTGAAACCGCGCTGCTCAAAGTATGGGACGATGCTCTCGAGGCCGCAGACGAAGGAGAATCCTGTCTTCTAGTTCTGTTGGACCTAAGTGCAGCTTTCGACACTGTAGACCACAAACTGTTACTCACGCGGCTTGCTAAAGTAGCTAGAGTCGCAGAGAGCGATTTATCTTGGTTCTCCTCTTTTCTGGAAAACCGATCGCAAACAGTGAAGTTAGGACCTTTCACATCTGAGAAACGCACAGTAACATGCGGAGTCCCTCAAGGATCGCCTCTGTCACCAGTGTTGTTTAACATATATCTTCGTCCTCTTTTTGAGATTATCAGCAGCCAAAAACTGCTCTACCACTCATACGCAGACGACACGCAACTGTATTTCCGCATTTGCAATAAAAAGGATCACCGCCTCAATCTAGAGACATGCCTCTCTTTGATAGAGGACTGGATGACAAAGAGTTATCTTAAACTCAACGGAGCGAAAACAGAACTTCTTCTGTTTCACGCCAAACAAAGGAATCAACCTGCAACAATCTGGACACCCCCGCCCATTCTGGGCAAAATCATCACCCCTAGCGCCAAAGTCAAAAGTCTTGGGGTCATCTTTGACTCCTATATGACAATGGACGCACAAATAGGGTCAGTAGTCAGCGGATCCCACCATCTGCTGCGCCTACTACGTAGACTTACCCCTTTCATCCCCAAAGAAGATTTAGCGGTCGTGGTGGGAGCAATTGTGAACTCCAGATTGGATTATGCAAATGCCCTTTACCTCAGACTCCCCAAATACCAAATCGCTCGTCTGCAAGTCGTTCAAAATACGGCCGCCAGACTTGTGACTGGAAAAAAACCCTGGGAATCCATCTCACCTTCACTGAGATCCCTTCACTGGTTACCAGTCAAAGACAGGATTGCTTTTAAAGCTCTCTGTCTAACGCATAGATGTGTCCATGGGAATGCCCCCCAATATCTATGCGATAAAATAAAAGCTCACAATCCCAATCGCATCCTGCGATCCACCAATCAGAACCTACTACAGATCCCAAAAGCCAACTACAAGTCCAAAGGAGAAAGAAGATTCGCCGTCCAAGGCCCCAGACTATGGAACGCTTTACCAACCAGCATTCGGTTGGAGGCGAATCACTTAGCCTTCAGGAGAAAGATCAAGACTCATCTCTTTTGATATCAAAGGAGACAGGAACAACAAGCGCCCAGAGGCGATTCAGTTCGCATGTGCCGCGCTATATAAGTTTTTCATTCATTCATTCATTCATTCATTCATTCATTTACACCATTCAGATATTTTACTGCGGCTGGGCGTCTCATCACCAAACTGTGCTTGAAGAAGCACAAGAAGGATCATCACCACACACTGTTCCATGCACACACTAAGACGCCTTTCACACCAAGGGCATATTGCAGGCGCTATAGCATTAAAAATAGCGCCTGCAATCTGCCCTCAAACAGCTGCTCCATTTCCTCCAGTGTGAAAGCCCAAGGGCTTTCACACTGGGGCGTTGCGCTAGTAGGACGGTAAAAAGAGTCCTACTAGCCGCATCTTTGGAGTGGTGAAGGAGCGGTGTGTTTTCCCTCCTCCACCGCTCTTGCCCATTGAAATCAATGGGACAGCGCAGCTATACCGCTGGCAATGTCCTGCTGCAGCAGCGCATTGCGGGCGGTTTTAACCCTTTCTCGGCCGCTATCGGGGGGTAAAACCCCCCCACTAGCTGGCAAAATGCGACGCAAATCCGCCCATAGCGTCAACGGTAAAAATAGCACAGTGTGAAAGGGGTCTAACACTGTTATCTGCCTTCTTGATTAACGGTCTCTGGACTGGCTCATGAATTTTCCCCCACCTAGCTGTAATACGACACACTTGACGTTTACTACTGCGTCTAGTACCACCACACTAGAATCCCTTTTTATACCTGTAAAATTGTAATTCCTGCTTTGACTTGAATGCCCCTCATGGATGCCCTGGCTATTCACTAGATGTCCTCATAAGTACAGTGTTAGATATGACTTTAGGAGTCACTGGGGTTAAGTGGCAGTAGCACTCTGATAGAGAGGTACAATGAGAAATAGATGAGCTATATATTAATTGGGAAAACTATTAGGTTGGTAGCCGGGACTGGCAGAAGTGGTCGCTTGCATTTTATGGGTTAGATCGTCAAGGCTTGGCATGTAGTTGCAAGATTTTTGGAATGGCTCTTTACCCTTGAGAGAAGTCAGATGGTGTGACAGGGCCAGGGGCGGACTGAACATTCAGTCACTCGAGCAATGCCCGAAGGCTCCATGCCACTAGGGGCCCCATCAGGGTTGCCAGGCTCAGTAAAACCAAGGACAGTATGTAAAAATCTGTGTTTTTTTTACATCTGTCCCTGATATGTCCAAAACTGACATGCTTTTGATGTGAAAATCCAGAGATTTTAGCTGCCCCGCCTCTGCACTGCCTCCTGGCGTGGTGGCCATCTGTAAACCCGGGGGCCCCATAATCTTCTATTGCCCGGGGGCCCCATGAGTTGTCAGTCCGCCCCTGGACAGGGCTTTGCAGTTTGAAACTACTGGTGATACTGTAAGTATGGGCCTTTTCTCTTTACTCTTCTCAAACTTTGCTATGAACTTTTAGTCACCTTGTACTATATTTTAGAGGAACAAAAGAAGTGCTGTGGTAGATGAGCCCTGCATGTGTGAGCTACTTTGTTGCTGGTATCCTGCTTTCCCTAATAACATTAGGAGGGCTTTGGAGTTTCTGCCCTATGCTCACCATGAATGAATGAATGAAAACTTATATAGCGCGGCACATGCGAACTAAATCGCCTCTGGGCGCTTGTTGTTCCTGTCTCTTTTGGTATCAAAAGAGATGAGTCTTGATCTTTCTCCTGAATGCTAAGTGGTTCTCCTCCAGCCGAATGCTGGTTGGTAAAGCATTCCATAGTCTGGGATCTTGGACCGCGAATCTCCTATCTTCTTTGGACTTTTAGTTGGTTTTCGGTATCTGGAGTAGATTTTGATTGGTGGATTATGAGCTTTTATTTTTTCGCATAAATAATGGGGAGCATTCCCATGGATACATCTATGCGTTAGACAGAGTGCTTTAAAAGTGATTCTGTCTTTTACTGGTAACCAGTGAAGGGTTCTCAGTGAAGGTGAGATTGATTCCCAAGGTTTTTTCCCAGTCACAAGTCTAGCGGCCGTACTCTGAACGACTTGTAGACGAGCGATTTGGTACTTGGGGAGTCCGAGGTAAAGGGCATTTGCATAGTTCAATCTTGAGTTTACAATTGCTCCCACCACGACCACTATGTCTTCTTTGGGAATGAAAGGAGTAAGTCTGCGTAGTAGGCGCAGCAGATGGTGAGATCCGCTGACTACTGACCAGGTAGTCACCAGGTTTGAGGATCCCCACAGGGACTCAATGACCCAATAGTGTACAGCAGGGCCCAGTCTTCAAGGTCGTCCTCATGGAGCTGGGTCATAATAGAAAATAATTGTTATCATTATTCAGCTTTCTTTTCATGTTAAGCATGGTGTCTTTGGTTGTTCCAATGGCTCTTGCTGCATTTTTCTAAATCTAAATCAAATTAAACATCTGTCAGGGAGAGCAGAATGGAGAAGTGTGTACTGTGTATAGACTCCAAATATAGATATTTTACCACCGAGATATAAACAAAGTGTAGGTAGTTTAACACTCCAGCTTCTAACACTGAAATGTCAGTCTTTGCTGGACTGGATCGGTAATGGAATTAGTTGGGGGGAAAAAGATGGAGGTATGTCTACTAAAAGATGCCATTTCTGCCAGGATGTGCCTATCTAAAGTATTTAATGGTTTGAGATGATGCTATGATTTGGTAAAGTAGTACATGAACAAAAAGTTTTTGAAACACTCATCCCAGGAATCCGATTCAAAATTCCATGGAGGATTTCCAGGCAAGATTTTTAAAATAGGTTTCAGGAAGTTGCAAATCACATGTTTAACCTTCCTTGTATTTCTGCATAGCCCTACAACAATGCATAGCCAGGAAATCACTCAATTATAGATCTATTCATTGTAATTGTGACCAATACGCATTTCGATACATTTATTTTCTGACTCATCCCTTCCAATAGGAATAATCGATCTGTAGTCGACAACTGTTCGATAGGTGAAGTGGATTTTGATTAAAAGTTGAGATTCGATCATAAGTTATCAACTGCATCTCTGTTTCTACCATGTAATCTCATAATCGGCTCCACTGAACTACTGTATATACATGAGCGAAGTATCAATCACAGTGCTGGCTATTGATGAAAAAGGATTGAAAATATTCTACCTTGACAATTGTCTGTTTGATCAAATCTGAATCTCAAAAGTTATGGCTTTTTGATTGGTACCTTTTGATTGGATTGCACATTGATCGGATAACAAATATCAAAGCCTGTATAGCCACCATTAGCGTTTCCAACAGTAAATAAAGGCGGTGATGTTGGATCACTGTCCAATGAGCAGACTGAGGATGGAGTGGTGACACTGGAAGCTGCAAAGCTGTAAATAGAAATGTCACCTGCCTGGTCACATAGTATAGCAGCATTGGGGATATGCTGTCTGTTATAGAATGGGAGATGAGTGCCACATCCCTTGGTCATACAAGTTACAGAAAAAAATTCTCTAGTGGGACTTTATAAGGCCAGATCTCCTCGTGTCTTAGATTAACAACAATATATATATATATATATATATATATATATATATATATATATATATATATATATATATATATATATATATATTATTTGGAAAAGTTAAACACACAGGATGGGTAGTATAAAAACTATAATTGATGTAAATATGAACAGTGAAGCATATTTTAATACCATACTTAAAACCACTTGCTCTTTTTGGTAATCCACATATAACAGAGTACACAACGCGTTTTGAGTTGTAGCGTTTGTCCTCTTCATTAGGAGTGAATGGTTATGGAAAAAGCATTAATATCTTAAGTGCTGGAGTTAGTAATTTCTCTGTGACCAGCCCTCTGATTTGAAAATCCATATTCACATCAATTGTAGTTTTTATACTACCCATCCTGTGTGTACTTTTTAACTTTTTCAAATAAAATGTGTTTTTTTTTTATAAAAGGAGATCTGGCCTTATAAAGTCCCATTACAGAAAAAATTTTCGTAACATAGTATTGCAGCAGACGTAAATAAATTACAAGACTGGTTGAACAGAATTACAAATGACCTGGGATGTAAATTGGCTCACATATATGTATTTTGAACTGCATATTTAGCTGTGTTTCAGGGGCTCCCTTTAAGTGAAAGTTTTGGTGTATTACTCCCAGAGAACACTTGCTCGGTATTTTATCTTTGCCAAATATCAGTCGAACGTTGATTGCGATTTTCGCTTTATAGAAAGAAAGAAAAGGACAAAGTCTTCTTGTTCCCAAGATCCTTTTTTTAGATGGAAACAAATCAGATTTAGAAAAGTGGGATTATATTTGAGCCTGCAAGAAAATGAGCCTTGTGATTCAGTGGTCCAGACTACCTCTAGCTGCTACTGTCAACACGTACGTAAAAAAAAATCAAACTCTAAAATTAAGGGAGATTGAGTAGTTTCAGGACAACAAATAGACTGTGAATCCGAATAAGTGTACAAGACCACCGCTTGTTGAAAATCAGCAAAGTCTTATTCCAAATCCCTGCAAATGATCTTTTTTCAGCTGGTCTCTAGAGTCCTACTGAGAGCTGGAGGCAGAGAAATGGCACAACCGTGCCCCCTGCTGGTGCCAGTTTATACAGCAGGATGCAGAGCTATTACATTCCCTTCATGTGTTATTATCATTGTAAATGATAAGGCTTTCTGTCTGTGCTTGTTTATCTCTATGTATATTGCAGCAATCAAGTTCTCAATGCACTACAGAATAAACAGAGTTATTAACGAGACGAGAGGTGTTGCAGGCAGGCGAAACCTCCTGTATCCACCATTAAGCAACATTTAACCTCATCTGTCACTGTTTGGCCAGAAATGAAACAAATATTGGCATTAATATACAGAGCAGGGAATTGAGCCTGGATGGTACAGGTATAGATGTTGGCTATATAAGGATGCTACACACAGTCTAATAAAGGACTGTGGCTGGGAGCTGGAGATGATGGCTCTGCGAAACTGTTTCATGGCTTCTGCACCCCGAAGGGTGGCTTATTCAAAAGACGCCTCCTCGCAGAGAGCAAACGCTGAAATAAAAACCGGTAATGCTCAAAAGTGGTGGCTATGGAGCCCTGGAGATTCCAGAAAGAGATTAAACCTTTAAATCACATTCATTCTGCTACATTACAGTCAGACGGCTCAGCTGGAGCATTAGAAGATGAGGACAGTAAATGCAGCAGTGATACATACCATCACACTGACAGGTAGAGGCCTTGCCAGGAGATATATTGGGTTGCAGCACAATCTCAAATCCTGGACAATAGTATCTGTTAAAAACATGTACCTTTTTGTTATCGATTTTCTGTAAAAATACACTGCAGAGGACCTTAATGTGTAAAAGCAGTTTCATTATAGTCCAGAGTCTATGACTGGCGGGGGCCCTAGCACAGGACCAAAACCTTACTGCTTTCAGAATACAGTAGTGCAGCAGGAGGGATTCCCCCCATAAAACATATTTTTTTTGTTTTGTTTTAACCCGTGGTTTAAAGAAAATTGCATAATCTATATGTAGCGGGGTCATACTGTCAAAGACTGTTGGTAATTCTGCATACTTAAATCTCTTCCCGTGAGTTCCAGTTGCACTGTATATACGTGTTTTATTTTTTTCTTTCTAAAAAAAAAAAAATGCATTGTGGAAATCAAGGTACCAGGGGAAACGGACTCCATTGACATTAGTAGAAATAGACTACAATTCCTGGAGCACATGACACCTCCGCACTGCTTTATGGGGGAGGTTATTTAAAGGCTGGGAGGAGCCCAACTTGCTCTCTTGGGACCTGCACTTCTCCCTCTGCGGAACGAGGGAGAGCATCACAGCCGAGTACCTAGGCCTGAAGCCTAGGCCTGTGTTCACCGGAAGGCTGGCCATCCGGAGAAAGACAAGATTAAGTGCGTCCAGCGTGTGCTTCCAAGAGACCGGAGTCTTCCACCAGCTGACAATTGTAACAGTGGCGAGCAAGAGACCGGAGACTGTGTGTGTGTCGCAGAAGTTGTCACAGATCGGCGTGTTTGTCGTGAGGAGCGCAGGCGGACTAGACCTGCTCGGTTGAGAGGGCTGTGGCCCTAATGCTTTTTAATACTACTTTAGCCTTGTGACTTCTTAGTGCTTTGTTATTGGAACATCAGACTATGATTGATTTACCCAAGAGACTTAACGTTTGAAAGCCACGCTAGCCAAGGTGACTGGTATTACCTTAAGGATCGTTGCGCAAGTATCTGCACTGATTTTACACTTAGACTTAGTTTTAACTACCTCCTTTTGAATTACAAACAAGTTAAAGTGCACCAACATATTAACCATAGATCTCACCCTTGAGGAACATTCTGGAGTTTTCTAGGCCAGGCCTGGTCAAGGTTATTCGAAACTGAACTTGAAGGAATTGCCCACTAGGGGGAGCTCACGAGCATAGACAATTTATAGTTACTTTCAGGTTCTATAATATTAGTATTTTAGTTGTTTTTTACTGATTTTCGCAAGGGTCTTTGCAGAGTCAGCTGTACATGTATATGTATGTTGTAATCTATTGTTGACTTGTTATTTCTTCTTATTATGTGCCAAGTAAAGTTACTTTTGATTTACTACATCGCTTGTGTTAGGTGTGCTTGCTCCTGAGGACTGCAATCAAAGAAAGGTAATAACAATATTGCATGTCACTATATAAATATACATTTATGTGTGTGTTATTGTGGTCCTAGTCAACGTGGGACTCACAATATATTTACAATTGCTTGGTGTGCCAAGGGAGTGTTCAAGCTACTTAAAGGGGTGAATAGATTAGAGAGTAGACCCAAAACTAATCAGCGGCTCCTGCGGGGGTAGCGCTACATATAGTTTGCTTTAGGCAGGACAAGGGGCAACCTCCATGGGGGCACAGCACGACACTGAGCCACCAACCACAAGGATCCACCATTATAACTAGATAATAGAGATTCATATTCTTACAAATGCTTCTTCCAATAGAGTGCCTTTAAACAATAAAGCAATAAACAGTAGCTGTGTAGCATAGTGCCCCTTAACTCACTCCGCTCAGATGTAGATGTGGGCACTCTTATCTTTACCACAACCTTTTGGGTTCCCTCAAGCCCCTGGACTTCTGAACATGGCCAGGGAGTGCTGTAATTAGAATGTGATCCGTAGTCATCACGCGTCCAATCCAGTACTGAGCATCAAGTGGGGTGGTCCCATGTCTCCAGCTGCCCTCCTGTGGTATCAGCCCTGGGACTCCTCCAGCCACTGACCTGTGGTGGCAGCCCATGGGACTATATACAAGATTTTGGTAATAAATTGGTTATCATTAGCAGTAATCCGCATGAATTTATGAAGAATCTTTTTTGCCAAACCAATCTACTAACCTTCTATGAGGAGGTGAGCTGCCATCTAGATAAAGGAAGGCCCGTAAATGTGGTGTATCTGGATTTTACAAAAGCATTTAACATGGTTCCCCATAAACATGTACAACGTAAGGTCTGTTGGCATGGACTATAGGGTGAGTGCATGGATTGAAAACTTTCTACAAGGGTGAGTTCAGAGCGTGGTGATAAATGTGGTGATAAATAGTGGGGGACCAATCCTATTTAGTTTGTTCATAAACGACGTGGAGGATGGGGTAAACAGTTCAATCTCTGTATTTGCAGACAATACTAAGCTAATCAGGGCAATAACTTCTCCACAGGATGTGGAAACCTTGCAATAACATCTGAACAAATGAATGGGCTGGGCAACTACATAGCAAATGAGGTTTAATGTGGAATAATTAAAAATAATGCATTTGGCAAAAAATATGAATGCAATCTACTCACTGAGGGGAGAACCTCTGGGGGAATCAAGGATGGAAAGTAGATGATAGGCTCAGCAATGACATGCAATGCCAAGGTGCTGCTAAGAAAGCAAACAGAATATTGGCATGCATTAATAAGGGGATTAACTTGAGATGAAGTGATAATTCTCCCACTCTACAAGACTCTGGTCCAGCCGCACCTGGAGTATGCTGTACGGTAATGGGCACCAGTCCTCAAGAAGGATGTACTGGAAATGGAGCGAGTACAAAGAAGGACAACAAAGCTAATAAAGGGTCTGGAGGATATTAGTTATGAGAAAAGGTTACGAGCACTGAACTCCTCTCTGGAGAAGAGATGCTTGAGAGGGGATATGATTTAGATTTACAAGTACCATACTGGTGGCCCCACAATACGGATTAAACTTTTTCCGCAGAAGGGAGTTCAATAAGACATGTGGGTACTCATTAAAAAATGAATGAAAAGAGGTTCAACCTTAAACTGCGTGGAGGGTTCTTTACTGTAGGAGTGACAAGGATGTTGAATTAGTAAAAATATATTCTAAATATATATACTTGTGCTAGAAGTAGGACATGTTGAACAATATGTGTTGCAGCTGCTGTACACAAGGTGCCATTCACTTGACAAATTAAAAAAATATATATATTACAGCGCTCGCAATAGTGCAAAAACAACACGACACAAGTCCAATAGATGTCACTTTCAGTTGTCGGTGGAACGCACACTAGAAGCGGCGTTTCCTATTGCAATCTCTTGCTAATACATGCCTGTTTTTATTATACATTTTGTAATTATCCATTTTTAATTTGCACAGTAAATATATTTCACTATAGTCCCCTCCTTTTCTATTTTTTTTTTTTACAAATTTTTTATTTTAGTCAAAGGACATGGTACAAGGCCCAAAACCTGGGCCATCTTTCATGGTTTTTAACAGGGATGCAATCTTCACCGCAATACAAATCCCTTTCGTCCCCAAAATTGGCTCCTGAACCAGTCCAGATACATTTTTTATTTTTAAACATTAGAAAAAGAAGAGAAGGTAGGAGCTGGCCGACACTGGTCCTCATAACAAGGGTAAGAACAGGAGGAGAGAAAGGAAAGGGATACGACTAGAAATAAGAGGTTGGAGAGGAATATGGAGTGGGGTAGAATAGGGAAGGGAGGGAGGTTTTATATGCAAAGGTGTGCTGTGTGCGAGCTCGCAGAATGCCGTGGGGCTGTAAGGAGGAACTCAAGGTGCCTGTCAAGGATCTCCCATGATGTCCATATAAACTGTGGAACTCAATCGACAGGGTCGCAGTCAAGGAGGGCTCTCCCCTCAGAGAAGATAAAAGTATTCCAGAGCGCCCAGGTCTCGGAGTAGTGTTCCTGCTGGTGGTGGGCTGAAAGAACTAAATCTTCCAGTTTGCTTATGTCCCTCACCTTAAGTATCCACATCCACAATGTCGGGGGTTGTGAGGATTTCCACTTAAGAGGAAGGCACGCTTTAGCAGAGTCAAGGAGGCGTTTTTGTATATTTTCCCAGGGGTATTGGAGGCATGGAGAAGGAAAATGGCCGGTCATCCAGTATTTGCCGTTCTGTGTTCATTGCCCAATTTTTGGGCAATGTGTTAACCTCTTTCCAATAGTGTTCTAGTTTGGGGCAGGACCAAAAAATGTGAAGGATGGTTCCCTTGTCCTCCAGACATCTCCAGCACTGGTCAGAAGTCTTAGGGACAATTTTATGCATTCTCACCGGTGTTCTATACCACCTGCCGAGAATTTTTAAAGTTGTTTTTTTGTATCTTCGTACAATTTTGTACATAAACCGAGGATGTGCTGCCGCAGTTATGTATTGAGTGATGTACCTAGGTCGCTTTCCCAATCACTTATACAACCCAAGAAGTGGGGTTCCGTAGGCGTGTTCAGCAAGTCATAGTTGGCGAAGAATGTATGTGGCATCGCCCCTGAGTCTGCGCAAAATTCCTGAAAGGATGTGAGGGGCCTGTCAGAGTGCCCTGGGGGTGTGAGTGTTTTTAATCCTTTTTTATTAAAGATGTTTTAAATATGCTGCACTTAGAGGGCGACTTTCTCTTTCTTCTTGTTTGTTCTCAGAGCCTCTTCCAGCTTTTTGGACTGGCAGCTATCTACTAACTGAGCAACTTTCCTGTATACCTCCTTACATAGACTATATACCATGTATGGACTCATATTGATTTGAACCCCTTCCCTGCCCATCCACTTTCCGTTTATATATTTTGTTGTTCTTTTTAGACAGCTATATTCAGAGTGCGCCATATCAACCTACTGTTTTATCTATTAAGACGTTACTGGTATCAAACTGTATGTATCCCTTTGCGGGTCAGTGAGTGCCTACACCCCTAAGGGAGCAGGGAGTCACCTGTTAACCCTTATAAGTCCTGTCAAGGAGGCTTGCTGTCAGTCCATTAAAGGTGGTAAGACCGAGCAGCAAACCTGCCACGCAAGAGAAAATGGTGGTCCTAACAACTTTCACGTTAAACCGGTGGGCCAGTGTCCCTAGAAGCATATACACATACCCATATAAATAGGCAATAACCCCCCAATCCTAAGAGATATTACTTTAGGGCAGTCTAAACTTTACAGCTAAACATCAATGATCATGAAAGAGCCCCAGAAAACTTGCTGTAAATGTAATGTGGGGGATTGAACCAGGATATAGGACCGAAACCTAGTGTCGCAGCAAAGGGGGAAGGGAGTTGTTAAGACCTGCAGTGGTTAGGGTACTGCAACCTTCTTTCCGTCTCCAAAGATGATTCTTCCGAATGATTAGAGTGTTCCCCATTCCCAAGCATTTTTATTATTTTTTTCTATTGAAAAGCCTGTGGCGTGCAAAACACAACCCAAAAACTTCACCCGGTGCAGGAAAAAATGTGCACACACATAAAGAGTGAAACACAAAAAACTGCGACGGGTGCCATCTTCAATGGTCCTCCGAAGAGGACCCAGCTCTGATCCCCCAGGGCATTAGGCTCCTGGCAGGGAAAAGAGTATAGGAGTCCAAGCAGCCAAACCACAAGGACCCCACTAAGGCCCATGCAGCCGATACCACATGGCCTAACATCCTCGGAGGGACTGCCGAAACAGAACCCTCCTCGGTGAGGCTCCCCCGAAGGGAGACCCCATGAGAGCAGGTGAACTAAGCCAGAAGGCCATGTCCACCTACTCCCAAGACTTTCAGAGTCAGGCCCGAGGACCAGCACCCTACTCGCCACACATAAAGTGCTCAGCATCAAACAAAAAGAGTGACAAAACAAGACAAACAGGGGGTAAAATAAAAAAGAAAGTGGGGGAAAAGGAAGGTGGGAATGGTGAGTGGAAAGTGGCCACCGTGCAATACGATGGACGGCCCTCCGGCCAGGAACAAAAATTCCTCTGGTCCTAGCCAAAAGGCTAATACTTTTTGCCCTACTTCCAGGTTCCTATCTCGTGCTCTCCGGTCATACCATTGTTTCTGGGCTGCCTGTAGGCTCTCCCAAACTGATTCGGTCAGTGCCCGCAGGCGGTCCCGGAACTCCAGCACGTACGGCAAAACCGGAATTCCTTCCTCTCCTGTGTTGCCCTCCCAGTGCTCCCGTATGAGGTCCAGGGGTCCCCGGACTTTTCTCCCGTATAGGAGTTCGAAGGGGGAGAACCCGGTCGACGCCTGGGGCACTTCCCGGTAGGCAAACAGGAGATGGGGTAGAAATTTCTCCCATTGACCATAGGACTCTCTGTGAACGCTGTGAGCATCTGCTTAAGCGTGCCGTTGAATCGTTCACAAAGGCTGTTGGTCTGGGGGTGGTAGGGGAAGCTAAATAACGGTTTCACCCCGCAGCTCTGCCATAACTGTTGAGTGACAGTTGCCGTGAACTGGGTTCCCTGATCTAAGAGTATTTCCCGGGGGAATCCTACTCGAGAAAAGATCCTGACGAAAGCGTCTGCTACTGTCTCCGCCTCAATGTTGGGGAGCGCCACCGCCTCAGGGTACCTGGTGGCATAGTCCACCACCGTGAGGATGTAGCGCCTTCCGGAGGCACTGGGTTTGTTGAGGGGCCCTATCAGGTCTACTGCCACTCTGGAGAATGGTTCCTCTATTATAGGTAGGGACCATAACTTGGCCTTGGGGTGGTCCCCGCGTTTCCCAATCCTTTGACACGAATCACATGTCCTGCAGTACGTCTGCAAGTCTTTTGATATCCCTGGCCAGAAGAACGTCTTGATACCCCTGTATTTGCGGGGTACAACTAGCTGTCTTTTTATGACTTGGGCTGCCCCACTTCCCACTCCCACTGTGACCCTATATAGCAGTCCCTTGTCCCAGTGGAAGTTCTCTTAAGCATTACCTTCCTTAGGGGTACCTACGGCCTTCCTGTAACCTGTTAAGGTGGGATCTGACTGCTGGGCTTGGCCAAAGTCTTGTGGAGTGCCCCAGAAGGGGATAGGGTCAGGGCATACTACAGGGTTTTCGGTTCCCACCTGGGGTTTCTCAGAGTGCGTCTGTCCAGCTCTGCTTGCTTGCGCCCTGGTAGTCACAGGGCAGGTTCCAGCGGGATATGGGGTAAACAGCTGTGAAGTTAGGCACCCCAAATCATTCCCCAACAATACTTCCGCAGGTAGGCCCGACATAATGCCTACTTCCATCTGCTTGGCTCCGGTGCCCCAATTTCGCTGCACTTGGGCTGTGGGTAGTTTGTGGATGGCGCCTCCTGCCACTCTTACTGCAACAGTCCTGTTGGTGCGCGCCTTCGCAGATACGGTGTAAAGGTTGCACCAGAGTGAGGGTGGCCCCAGGGTCTCGTAGTGCCTCAGCCTCTTTTCCATCTACTGTAACCCATTGTCTGTGGTGCACCCAGTTGTCTCCCTCGACTTGTGCTATGTTCACCTCATGTAGTTTGGTCCATTGCTCAGATTCAGTGCAGTGGTTTTCCAGCAGCTCATGCTGATAGTGATGAGTGGCTGCCATCGATGGTGGGGGTGATGGCCGCTCCCAATTGCCTCTGCTCCGCTGAGGGCAATGTATCTTGTAGTGCCCTGGCCGATTGCATTGGTGACATACCAATGGCGGTCTCCGGTTAAAATTAGGTGGTGTAGTCGGTGGTGGGTCACAGGACCCGGCGTTGGGGTGCTGGACCTTAGCAGGGGGCGGTTTCCACTAGCCTCTCCTTTTCTTCCCTCGTGATGCTCGTCTGCCAGCTTGGCCGCTTCCTCGATTGTGGCCGGCTTCCTGTCCCTGACCCAGTCCTTGGTGTCTGCAGGTGTGTGGTCAAAAAATTGTTCTAGCAAGAAGAGTTGTAGCACCTCCTCTAGCGTCGCGGCTTGGCAGCCTTGTATCCAGTTTTGGGCTGCCTGATACATCCTAAAAGCCCATTCAGTGTAGGAGTCTTGGCCCCCTTTCCGTAATGCCCGAAACTTTTTCCTGTAAGTCTCTGGGGTCACGGCATACCTGGCTAGCAGAATGTCCTTTACCCTGACGTAGTCGTGTATGGCTGTATCAGGAACTGCTCGGTATGCCTCCACTGCTCGGCCCGTGAGTTTGCTGCTTAGAATCGCGGCCCATTGTTCCGATTCCAGACCCTCCAAAGTGCATTGACGCTCAAAGTCTTGTAGGTATGTATAAATTTCCATTTCTCCATCCGAAAAACTTTTAAACGCAGCATAGTTAATCTTTCTCCGCTGCCCTCCATTTATAGATCTGGATGAGGGAGCGGTGTCTCCTTGGTTTACGCTTGCCTGTTGTGCTCTGCGTTCTGCGCTCACCTGCTCCAGGACTTGCGTCACCATCTCTGGTGTGGGATTTGGCCCATATAGGTATAGCCTCCACATCACCTTCTGTTGGAACTTTGCTTCCTCCTGGCTGACATTCGCCATGCTGCTGGTTTGGTCGCCCTCCATTAGTTCTGCTATGAGGGTAGTTTTCTTTTTGTTGCTTGCCACCTGACCTCAGGCTTCCAGCAGATCCTTTAGCATAGTCCTCTTTAGTCTCTCGTAATGCTGGGCCAGTCACTTGTTGTCTTTATGCGTCCCATTCAACCCCGCTGCTTGCCACATAGTTACATAGTTACATAGTTAGTCAGGTTGAAAAAAGACACAAGTCCATCCAGTTCAACCATAAAAAATAAATAAAAATAAAACAAAGTAAAACACAGTACATCCTCCCATACACCCAACTCCATACCCACAGTTGATCCAGAGGAAGGCAAAAAACCCCAGCAGAGCGATGATCCAATTTGCTACCCGAGGGGAAAAAATTCCTTCCTGATCCCCCGAAAGGCAATCGGATTTACCCCGGATCAACTTTACCTACAAAACTTAGTACTCAGTTATATTATGTGCATTTAGGAAAGAATCCAGGCCTCTCTTAAAGCAATCTACTGAGCTGGCCAGAACCACCTCTGGAGGGAGTCTGTTCCACATTTTCACAGCTCTTACTGTGAAGAAACCTTTCCGTATTTGGAGGTGAAATCTCTTTTCCTCCAGACGTAAAGAGTGCCCCCTTGTCCTCAGTGTTGACTTTAAAGTGAATAACTCAACACCAAGTTCACTATATGGACCTCTTATGTATTTGTACATGTTGATCATATCCCCCCTTATTCTCCTCTTCTCAAGAGTGAATAAATTCAGTTTCTCTAATCTTTCCTCATAGCTGAGCTCCTCCATGCCTCTTATCAGTTTGGTTGCCCTTCTCTGCACTTTCTCCAGTTCTCCGATATCCTTTTTGAGAACTGGTGCCCAAAACTGGACTGCATATTCCAGATGAGGTCTTACTAATGATTTGTACAGGGGCAAAATGATATCTCTATCTCTGGAGTCCATACCTCTCTTAATACAAGAAAGGACTTTGCTCGCTTTGGAAACCGCAGCTTGGCATTGCATGCCATTATTGAGCTTATGATCAACTAAAACACCCAGATCTTTCTCCACTACAGATCCCCCCAGTTGTACTCCCCCTAGCATGTATGATGCATGCATATTTTTAGCCCCCAAGTGCATAACTTTACATTTATCAACATTAAACCTCATCTGCCACTTAGTCGCTCAATTAGACAGAGCATTAAGGTCGGCTTGTAAATTGGAGACATCCTGCAAGGACATTATTCCACTGCATAGCTTGGTGTCATCTGCAAAAACAGAAATGTTACTTTTGATCTCAGACCCATTTTCAGACAGATTTATAAATATATTGAAAAGTAAGGGACCCAACACTGAAGCTTGGGGTACACCGCTGCAGTTGCGTAACAACCAGGGGGGCAGGGGGTGCGCCTGCCCCGGGCGCTGAGCTGAGGGGGGCGCCAGCGACCGGCAGCTCTGCGGATAGTATAGGGAGCGGCTCCTCCACTGAGCGCACAGCCCCCCGCTGGTACCTCCCAGCAGCCGGCACGGGCACGCCTGGAAGGATACAGGGGATGCCCTGTTTGGCATAACACCGGCACGCGCTGCGGAGGCTCCAAGATGGCGACGCGCTCTGCAGTCCGGCGGCGCCTGCAGGGACTCCCGCTCAGCCAAGCAAGTAAGTGTCCCTGGGATGTGATGCAAGGAGAGAATGGTTTCAGCAGAGGCAGGGTGTGTGCTGGGGAAGACCTGGGACAGGCTGCCTGTCCCAAGTCTTCCCCAGCGCACACCCTGCCTCTGCCACAGGCTGAGGTTGGGACTCCGCTGGAGTAGAGTGTTGGCCCGGCCCGGTCCATAGCTTAATAGGGATCTCCACACTTCAGCCCTGATATCATGTTTATATAAGGGGGGGGGCGGAAAAAAAAATCTGCCCCGGGCGCCCATGACTCTGGTTACGCCACTGCACCGCTGATAACCTTGGACCATTCAGAGTAAGAATCATTAACCACAACTCTCTGAATTCTGTCTTTCAGCCAGTTTTCTATCCATTTACAAACTGATATATCTAATCCTGTAGACCTTACCTTACACATGAGCCGTGTGTGGGGAACTGTATCGAACGCTTTTGCAAAATCCAAGTATACCACATCCACTGCTACGCCTCTGTCCAGGGTTTTACTTACCTCTTCATAAAAGGAAATCAGGTTTGTCTGACAACTTCTGTCTTTCATGAATCCATGCTGTCTGCTGCTTAAATAGTTTGTTTCCAGCAAGAACTCATCCACGTGGTCTTTTATTAAACGTTCCAGTATCTTCCCAACTATAGAAGTTAAACTAACAGGTCTATAGTTACTAGGTAAAGACTTTGGGGCTGATTTACTAATGAAGCTGCGCTGCGCCGGTACATGCCTTAATTAGTGCGCTGGATGAATCCCTAATTAGGCGCATGAACCGGCCGCAGCAGCAGCGCGATGTGATTGATAAGTAAAGCCGCCGCCAAACTCCCTGTATAAGTCTATGGGGGAAATCTTAATTGTGAATTTTAAAGGCTAATCTGCAAGTTTTGTCCTAAAAAGTGTTTGGGGACCTCAGTCCTGCCCCAGGGGACATGTACCAATGCTTTTTTTATTTTTTAAAACGGCTGTTTTTTCGGGAGCAGTGATTTTAATAATGCTAAAAGTGCAATAATAAAAGTGTAATTTTTCTTTAAATTTCGTACCATGGGGGGATCTAATGTCAGCATGTGAAAAAGCGCATGTTTCCCGTGGTTAGAACTGTCTCTGCACAAAATGAAATTTTTCAAAGCAAAAAAGCCATTTAAAACTGACTCGCGGCTATAATGAATTGTCGGCTCCCGGCAATTGCAGGAGAATTCATTCATTAAAAAAACGAAAAAAAAAGCGTGGGGGTCCCCCCAAATTCAATAACCAGACCCTTTAGGTCTGGTATGGATATTAAGGGGAACCCCGCCGTCAATTTAAAAAAAAATGACGTGGGGTTCCCCCCAAATATCCATAACCAGACCCTTCAGGTCTGGTGTGGAATTTAAGGGGAACTCCACCCCAAATTAAAAAAAAAATGGCGTGGAGTCCCCCCTAAAATCCACACCAGACCCCTTATCCGAGCACGTTGACCTGGCCGGCCGCAGAAAAGAGGGGGGGACAGAGCGCGGCCCCCCCCCTCTCCTGAACCGCACCAGGCCACATGTCCTCAACATTGGGAGGTTGTTTTGGGGTGCCCCCCAAAACACCTTGTCCCCATGTTGATGAGGACAAGGGTCTCTTCCCCACAACCCTTGCCCGGTGGTTGTGGGGGTCTGCGGGCAGGAGGCTTATCGAAATCTGGAAGACCCCTTTAACAAAGGGGCCCCCCAGATCCCGCCCCCCCCCCCGTGTGAAATGGTAATGGGGTACCTTGTACCTCTACCATTTCACGAGAAAAAAAAATGTAAAGGGTTAAAAACGACAAGAGCCGGTTTTTGACAAGTCCTTTATTATCTTCTTTCTTCTTCTTTTCTTCTTTCCTTCGGGTTTCTTCTTCCTCCTCCTTCTTCTTCCTCTGCTTCTGTCTTGGGTCTTCTATTCCCGCATCTTGCCCGGCGTGTTCTTCCATCTTCTGCTCCTCCCGCTGGCCTTCTCGTCCGCATCTTCTTCTCCTTCTTCTTCTTCGCCGGAGGCGCCGCTTCCAATTGAAATCCCCGCTGTCTGCCGGACCACGCCCCCCTCTGACGCCACGGGCAAGCTCTTAGGCGTGTGCTGCAAGTGTGTCAGAGGGGGGCGTGGTCACATGTCAGAGGGCGGGCAATTCAATTTGAAGCTTGTGCGCGGCTTTTTCTTTGCCGAAGTCGCCGCTTCCAATTGAATTGCCCGCTTTCTGGAACATGTGACCACGCCCCCCTCTGACGCACTGGCACCACACGGGGACTTTCCTAAGAGCTTGTCTGTGGTGTCAGAGGGGGGCATGGTCCGGCAGACAGCGGGGATTTCAATTGGAAGCGGCGCCTCCGGCGAAGAAAAACAAGAAGAAGAAGATGCGGACGAGAAGGACAGCGGAAGGAGAAGAATATGGAAGAACACGCCGGGCAAGATGCGGGAATAGAAGACCCAAGACAGAAGCAGAGGAAGAAGAAGGAGGAAGAACCCGAAGGAAAGAAGAAAGAAGATAATAAAGGACTTGTCAAAAACCGTCTCTTGTCGTTTTTTACACTTCACACTTTTTTTTTCTCGTGAAATGGTAGAGGTACAGTGTACCCCATTACCATTTCACACAGGGGGGGGGCGGGATCTGGGGGGGCCCCTTTGTTAAAGGGGTCTTCCAGATTTCGATAAGCCTCCTGCCCGCAGACCCCCACAACCACCGGGCAAGGGTTGTGGGGAAGAGACCCTTGTCCTCATCAACATGGGGACAAGGTGTTTTGCGGGGGCACCCCAAAACACCCTCCCAATGTTGAGGGCATGTGGCCTGGTTCGGTTCAGGAGAGGGGGGGGGCCGCGCTCTGTCCCCCCCTCTTTTCTGCGGCCGGCCAGGTCAACGTGCTCGGATAAGGGGTCTGGTTATGGATATTTGGGGGGACTCCACGCCATTTTTTTTTTAAATTTGGAGTGGAGTTCCCCTTAAATTCCACACCAGACCTGAAGGGTCTGGTTATGGATATTTGGGGGAAACCCACGTCATTTTTTTAAAACAAATGACAACGGGGTTCCCCTTAATATTCATATCAGACCTGAAGGGCCTGTAATGGAATTTGGATAGAACCCCACGTCATTTGAATAATTATTTTAAAATTCGTACCATGGGGGGGGGGGGAATGTCAGCAGGTGAAAAAGCGCACTTTTCCTGTGGTTAGAAATATGTCTTTGCACAAAATGACATTCTGAAAAAAAAAAAAAAAAAAAAGCCGTTTAAAACTGACTCGCGGCAATAATGAATTGTCGGCTCCCGGCAATTGCAGGAGAATTCATTCTTAAAAAACCCGAACAAAAAAAGCGTGGGGGTCCCCCCAAATTCAATAACCAGACCCTTTAGGTCTGGTATGGATATTAAGGGGAACCCCGCCGTCAATTTAAAAAAAAAATGACGTGGGGTTCCCCCCAAATATCCATAACCAGACCCTTCAGGTCTGGTGTGGAATTTAAGGGGAACTCCACCCCAAATAAAAAAAAAAATGGCGTGGAGTCCCCCCCTAAAATCCACACCAGACCCCTTATCCGAGCACGTTGACCTGGCCGGCCGTAGAAAAGAGGGGGGGACAGAGCGCGGCCCCCCCCCTCTCCTGAACCGCACCAGGCCACATGCCCTCAACATTGGGAGGGTGTTTTGGGGTGCCCCCCAAAACACCTTGTCCCCATGTTGATGAGGACAAGGGTCTCTTCCCCACAACCCTTGCCCGGTGGTTGTGGGGGTCTGCGGGCAGGAGGCTTATCGAAATCTGGAAGACCCCTTTAACAAAGGGGCCCCCCAGATCCCGCCCCCCCCTGTGTGAAATGGTAATGGGGTACCTTGTACCTCTACCATTTCACGAGAAAAAAAAAAGTGTGAAGTGAAAAAAACGACAAGAGCCGGTTTTTGACAAGTCCTTTATTATCTTCTTTCTTCTTTCCTTTGGGTTCTTCCTCCTTCTTCTTCCTCTGCTTCTGTCTTGGGTCTTCTATTCCCGCATCTTGCCCGGCATGTTCTTCCATCTTCTTCTCCTTCCGCTGTCCTTCTCTCCGCATCTTCTTCTTCTTGTTTTTCTTCGCCGGAGGCGCCGCTTCCAATTGAAATCCCCGCTGTCTGCCGGACCACGCCCCCCTCTGACGCCACGGACAAGCTCTTAGGAAAGTCCCCGTGTGGTGCCAGTGCGTCAGAGGGGGGCGTGGTCACATGTTCCAGAAAGCGGGCAATTCAATTGGAAGCGGCGACTCCGGCAAAGAAAAAGCCGCGCACAAGCTTCAAATTGAATTGCCCGCCCTCTGACTTGTGACCACGCCCCCCTCTGACGCACTTGCAGCACACTCCTAAGAGCTTGCCCGTGGCGTCAGAGGGGGGCGTGGTTCGGCAGACAGCGGGGATTTCAATTGGAAGCGGCGGCTCCGGCGAAGAAGAACAAGAAGAAGATGCGGACAAGAAGGACAGCGGGAGGAGAAGAAGATGGAAGAACACGCCGGGCAAGATGCGGGAATAGAAGACCCAAGACAGAAGCAGAGGAAGAAGGAGGAGGAAGAAGAAACCCGAAGGAAAGAAGAAAAGATCAATCTAAATAGTTTCCCATTTTGGAAATTGCATTTTGCTGTGTACACCCCAAATTAGTAGGAATCTTGCACTTTGGGGTCCATTTACTAAAGGCAAATCCACTTTGCACTACAAGTGGACAAGCAAGGAAGAAAAATAAAAACTTGGCAGGATTGGAAGTAAAAACCATCAGTGCTTCCCTTCTGATTTTCATTGCCTACGCTTCTACTGCAGAGCGGCTTTGCCTTTACTAAACCCCAAAATAACTAATCATTTGGGGTGTACACTGCAGTGCAATTTGCTTAATGGTGACACTAGTTAGATTGACCTGTGTCCCGAAGAAAAGACCATTGGTAGGGTTTTAACCTCACTTCCTGTTCAGCTGTGTGACAGGAAGTGAAGCCAATTTTAGGAAAAGGGACACAAAGCCCAACCTAAAAACACTAGCAGGGGTTCTAACACTCAATTGGCTTCCCTCAAACAACCCACAATTAGAATAGGATTGTCTTGTGCTAGTTTCAAGCACAGCGGTGTAAATCAGCACTTCAAGCCTGTCCACCAATGTCTTGAAGGAAGAGGTTGTGTCTTTGAAGCAGCTCCTGTGAAGAACCAGACCCTGGAGGAGAGGGGAGGCTATGGCCTCATCAAGCCCAGGTCAGGGGCTTGCTCCTGGGCAGGGGGAGTCCACCTCCCGCCCGGTACCTCCAAGGACTGTGGATCTCCCTAGTTTTGGGGATCTAAACAAAGAAGAAAAGCAGTTTTTGATGGCCCAGTCTAAGCTGGTGGATTGGACTCTTCCCCAGCATGGGGAAGATGACCAGGGAGTGCTGAGAAGGCGCAGCAAGATCAAGGTATTGATTCAGAAGGCTGCACAGGCTCTCCACTCCAGGATGTCAGTGCTGGCCAGTTTGAGGAACAGAAGAGATCGGGTCAGCAGCTCAAAGAGATTTGAGTTTAAGGAAGCGATAGATCTGATGAAAGAACAGAATGGCCAGCTATGGAGTCTTACCATGGGTCTTTGTTCCAGGGGAACTGCGGAGAAGACCTTTCTCCTTCCAATCAAGAAGGAGCTCCAGCGTGCCTTTGAAGAGAGTAAACAGGTTGCAAGGAGAAGCAAGTCTACATCAGTAGCTGAGAGGTTTGAGGATTCTCTGTCAGTGGAGCCTCGGACCTCAGGGACCACTTTGGTGAGTACCGCTGAGGACGCCCAAGCACTTGCTGGGCCCCAGTCTGCAAAGAAAGGGGGTGCAACATCAAGTGGGGGGTTGTCCTATGAAGCGGGAAGTACCTGTATGAGTGAGAGAGGTTTTAATCCTGTGGTGAGACTCTCCCGTCTTCCTCGTGGTTCCTTTGCCGCTGAGATGAGTGTATCTGGTTCCCAGCAAGATCCGGGTGATAAACCTGCTCCTGGAAGCGGGGGTGCTTCTGCCTCTGTGAACCCAGCAAGTAGCCTACAGCAGGGTCAGCCGGCCGTTGTGGTGGCGACCGCTGCGGGTTTACAGGGTGAGGGGCAGGCACTTACCATGGACCCAGTTGAGATGGACTATGTGTCACCTAATATGGAAGAAGCCATAGCTAGGACAGTAATGGCTGCCGAGGGAGAAGGCACGCCACTCCATGTGGAGCTTCCTGCCTCTAGACAACCAATCAGCAGTGACTTAGAGGGCGTTCTCACTGTGCTGGAATCTCCCGTGATTGGGCCGGAGCCGCGATCGGAAGTGACGTCAGTGCGTGACCCGGAACCGGAAGTGATGTCAGCGGGTGAACCGGAACCGGAAGTGACGTCAGCGGGTGAACCGGAAGTGGCCGCGGTGACACCCGGAGCTCCGTTTCCCGGCCAGATCCGGCCCTCGGTTTTGGTACAGACTACCCAAGGACTTGTGAGTACCCCCCTGTCTGTGGGTTTTCCTCCTGAGCAGGCTCAGGCTTGGGGTGATCACCCTGCGGGACATTTAGAAGAGGAGTGCCCAGCAATGGATTTTATTAGGGGTCTAGAGGGTTCCCAGTCTGCAGCTGTGACAGAAGTTCATGTGAGCTCCTATGGAGCCTGTGAAGAAATGGAGGACTCTAGTTTTTATATGGATGATGACACTTTACTGGCTCAGGTACAAGAAGCTTTTAAGAAGACAGGTCCCCCTCTTGTCTCTTTGGTACCAGGGGGGAGGGTAGTAAGTCAAGAGGTATCTGCCCAGGTTGCGCCAATGGATGTCCCAAGTGGGGCTGATCCATTTGGTGCACCTCAGCCTGGGAGAGTCATCACAGCCTCCCAGGAGGAAAATTTACTTAAAGCTTTGAGAGAGGGAAGGTCTTATGCCCAAGTAGCTGGGGCAAGTGCTCCCTTGGATCATATCTACAGTAAGTTCGGTGCCCGTAACTTTAGGGTCCCCCCTGCGCAGCAACAGCAGGGTGAGGGGGCATGGTCCAGGGGAGTCGGTGGTTTAGAGCGTAGAAGGAGAAATGTTATTCAATTGAGATATGTTGGTGAGGGTCGGTGCCCATCTCGAGTGGAGGCCATTGATATGGTCCTCTCCTTGGGAGTAAGGGCGTCTGACCTTTTTGCGGTCATTCATCCTGGGAGTTCCGTAGAGTTTGATTTTAGTTTTGTTGCAGTTGTTGTTATGGAAATGTTTTTACTTAATTATGATTTGGTTAAAGGACAGGACCCATGGTCCAAGTTTCGTTTGACCCCCCTGACTAGGCAGGAGGAGGTCAAAAATGTGACCATTTTGGTACGCAATGAATCTCTTCCTTCGGAAGACATTGCGACCTGGTTGAACCGCCATGGCCAGCTGCAGGGCCCCCTTTGGAAGAAGGTGGATGAAAGGGGGATCTGGACAGGGGCCTGGGGGGCTAAAATTAGATTGAGGAGACAGGGAAATAGCATGGCTCACATCCCCGGGAGTGCCTTCATTGGGAGAGATAGAATCTTGGTTTTTTATCCTGGTCAACCTAAAAGATGTTTTAAGTGTGGGTCCCCCACTCACTTGAGCGCTGGTTGTACTGTGGTGAAGTGCACGCGCTGTGGTGAGAGGGGTCACCTGGCGGATGGGTGTGCCCGTATCAGATGTAACTTATGTAACAAGCTTGGTCACCCTTTTAGCCGTTGTCCGCAGGCTTTTAGGGGCAATGTGTCAGAGGAATCTGGGGTGTCGGAGGTTTCTACCTCGGACACTGATTCTGAGATGGAGGGGAGTGGGGAGGGCTTGGCTACGGATGTTTTTAAATCTGGTGGCCGAGCTGCCCCTATGCCCCAGAGGCAAGGTCCTGCTGGGAGGAGGGCGGGGGCAAGTACAGCTGCCCCTGACCCTCCAGGTCAAAGTGGTGTGTCGGGTGGAGGTGGGGTTTTTCTTGAGTATCCAGTTTTTTGGATTCCTCTACCTTGGATACTGATTCCGAGGTGGAGGGGGGTGAGGAGGGCTTGGCGACGAAGGTCTCTGCTTTTAAGGAGGGTAGAATGTCAAGTGGTAGGGGGCCCCCCCTTTGTTTGGGTTCATTTGATGATATCCCTCCTTCCCTTCCCCTTCCTGTTGCCCCTTCCTCTTGTCCTTGTCCTGTCTCCCCCACACTTTCCTCCTGTGCTGTTCCGTTTCCCCCTCCCCAGTGGTTTCTCATGTTTTAAGTGATGCAGTAGCTCAGGAGGATATGGAAGTGTCCCTCAGGTCACAAAAAAGACCTAAGGTTGTGTCTAGTGAGGAGCCCTCAGAGGGTATGAGTGGTGCTGGCCCAGCGGCCGATGGTGCTGGTCGGGTAGTGCTTAGGAAGAGTAAGAAGAAAAAAAAAAAAGCAAAAAAAGGGGGAGTGAGCGATGTAGGAGGGGGTGTTGAGCCCCGTTTTGAGCAGGATGAGGGTGTGGACGCTGGTCAACATAGTGGGATTTTGTCTTCAGAGTCTGATGATGTGTAGTTTTGTCGGTATAATTGACTAACTATGACCTGGTGCAGTGGCCAGATATGGCAGAGACTGTAGGTTTCTACGGTGGTGCCTATAGGCTTGCGCAGGTAGTTGGTTAAAACCGTGTAAGGGATGTTATGTATAATATTTTTCTTTTGTCTTTTATGTTTTGTAAATTTCATGGAAAAGTATTGTAGTTGATGTGTTTTTTTTGTACATGCAAAAGTTTGTAAGTGATGTGAGATTTTGCTGTTTTCTTTTTTCCCCTGTTTATTTTGTAAACCTGGTATCTAAGGTCGTGTCTAATAAATCAAAAATTTCCACCAATGCCTTGAAGGAAGAGGTTGTGTCTTTGAAGCAGCTCCTGTGAAGAACCAGACCCTGGAGGAGAGGGGAGGCTATGGCCTCATCAAGCCCAGGCCAGGGGCTTGTTCCTGGGCAAGGGGAGTTCACCTCCCGCCCGGTACCTCCGAGGACCGTGGATCTCCCGAGTTTTGGGGATTTAAATAAAGAAGAGAAGCAATTTTTGTCGGTCCAGTCCAAGCTGGCAGATTGGACTTTTCCCCAGCAAGGGGAGGATGATCATCGAATGCTGAGAAGACGCAGCAAAACCAAAGGATTGATTCAGAAGGCGGCACAAGCTCTCCATTCCAGGATTACAGTGCTGGCCAGTTTAAGGAACAGAAGAGATCGGGCTAGTAGCTCAAAAAGATTTGAATTCAAGGAAGCAATAGACCTGTTGAAAGAGCAGAATGGCCAGTTATGGGGTCTTGTTATGTGTCTCTGTTCCAGAGGGACTGCAGAGAAGGCTTTCCTCCTTCCAATCAGGAGGGAGCTCCAACGTGCCTCTGAGGAGAGCAAGCAGGCAGCAAGGAGAGGCAAGTCAGCATTAGTAGCTGAGGGGGCTGGGGGTTCTCTGTTAGTGGAACCTCAGACCTCAGGGACTATCTCGGAGAGTACCGCTGAGGGCGCCCAGGCACCTGCCGGACCCCAACCTGTGAAGATAGGGGGTACAACATCAAGTGGGAGGTTGTCCCACGAAGCAGGAGGTACTTGCGTGAGTGAGAGAGGTCTCAACCCCGTGGTGAGTCTTCCTCGTCTTCCGCCTGGTCTTTTGGTCACCGTGAAGAGTGTGTCTGGTTCCCAGCAAGATCAGGGTGATAAGCCTGCTCCTGGAAGCGGGGGTGCTTTGGCCTCTGTGAACCCAGCAAGTAGCCTACAGCAGGGTCAGCCGGCCGTTGTGGTGGCGACCGCTGCGGGTTTACAGGGTGAGGGGCAGGCATCTACCGCGGATCCAGTTGAGATGGACTGTATGACATCTAGTATGGAAGAAGCTATGGCTAGGATAGCAATGGCTGCCGAGGGAGAGGGCACGCCACGCCATGTGGAGCCTCCTGCTTCTGGACGACCAATCAGCAGTGACTTGGAGGGCATTTCCGCTGTGCGGGAATCTCCCGTGATTGGGACGGAGCCGCGACCGGAAGTGACGTCAGCATGTGACCCGGAACCGGAAGTGACGTCAGCATGTGCCCCGGAACCGGAAGTGATGTCAGCACGTGGCCCAGAACCGGAAGTGACGTCAGCGGGTGAACCGGAAGTAGCTGTGGTGACACCCGGAGCTCCATTTCCCGGCCAGGTCCGGTCCTCAGCTTTGGAACAGAATACCCAGGGACTTGTGAGTACTTCCCCATCTGCGGGTCTCCCTTCTGAACAGGCTCCAGTTTGGGGGGATCACCCTGCGGGACATTTAGATGATGAATGTTTGGCAATGGATTTTATTAGAAAGTTAGAAGGTTCCCAGTCTGCAGCTGTGACAGAAGTCCATGTAGGTTCCTATGGAGCCTGTGAAGAGATGGGGGACTCTGGTTTTAATATGGATGATACTCAATTGGCTCAGGTACAGGAAGTTGTGTTGGGGTCGGGCCCCCTTTCGGGTCCTTCAGTAGTGAGGGGGAGGGCAGCGAGTCATGAGGAGACTGCCCAGGTTGCGTCAATGGAGGTCCTGAGGGGGGTTGGTCCATTTGATGCACCCCAACCTGCGGGAGTTATCACAACCTCTCAGGAAGAGAGCTTGCTCAATGCTTTGAGGGAGGGCAGGTCTTATGCTCAAGTGGCTGGGTTAAGTGCTCCCTTGGATCATATTTACAGCAAGTTCGGTGCCCGCAATTTCAGGGTTCCCCCTGCGCAAGAGCAGCGGGGTGAGAGGGCATGGTCCAGGGGAGGTGGTGGTACAGAACGCAGGAGAAGGAATGTGGTGCAACTAAAGTTTATTGGTGAAGGTCAGTGCCCGTCCCGAGGAGAGGTCATCGATATGGTCCTCTCTCTGGGAGTAAGGGCGTCTGACCTCTTTGCGGTTATCCATCCGGGAGGTTCAGTAGAGTTTGATTTTAGTTTTATGTCAGTCATCGTTATGGAAATGTTTTTGTTGAATTATGAACTAGTCAAAAGACAGGACCCATGGTCCAAGTTCTGTTTGACCCCCCTGTCTAGGCAGGAGGAGGTCAAAAATGTAACCATCCTGGTACGCAATGAATCCCTTCCTCCGGAAGACATTGCGACCTGGTTGAACCCGTCATGGCCAGCTCCAGTGCCCCCTTTGGAAGAAGGTGGATGAAAGGGGGATCTGGACAGGGGCCTGGGGGGTTAAGATTAAGTTGAAGAGGCAGGGAAATAGCATGGCTCATATCCCTGGGAGTGCTTTCATTGGGAGAGACAGAATTTTGGTTTTTTATCCTGGACAGCCTAAAAGGTGTTTTAAGTGCGGGTCCCCCACTCACTTGAGCGCTGAATGCACTGTTGTGAAGTGCACGCGCTGTGGTGGGAGGGGTCACCTGGCGGATGGGTGTGCCCATATTAGATGTAATCTTTGTAACGAGTTAGGTCACCCTTTCAGTCGATGTCCGCAGGCTTATAGGGGTAATGTGCAAGAGGAATCTGGGGTGTCGGAAGGTTTCACCTCGGACACTGATCCTGAGATGGAGGGGGGTGGGGGGGGGCAGGCCGCGGGTGCTTCTAGATCTGGTGGTCGGGCTGCTCCTATGCCCCAGAGGCAAGGTTCTGTCAGGAGGAGGGCGGGGGTTGGTGCAGCTGCCCCTGATCCTCCAGGTCAGAGTGGAGTGGACATTGATTCTGAGGTAGAGGGGGGTGAGGAGCCTCAAAGGCAGGGTCTCATCAGGAGGAGGGCGGGGGTTGGTGCAGTAGCCCCTGATCCTCCGGGTCAGAGTGGAGTGTCAGGAGGTGGTGGGGTTTTCCTTGGGGGGCCTCCTGAGTTTTTGCTGGACTCCTCTGCCTTAGACACCGATTCTGAAGTAGAGGGGAGTGAGGAGGGTTTGGTGGTTCCCCCTGGGGGGGGGTGTTGGGGCCAGTCTGTGCTATCCTTTCCCCCCCTTCCTTTTCTCTTCCTGTTGCCCCCTCCTCTCATTCTTGTTCAGTTCCCCTCCCGCTTTCTTCCCGTTTTGCCCCGCTCTCCCCCCCCGGGTGGATTCTCATGCATTGGGTGGTGCAGTAACCCAGGAGGATATGGAGGTGGCCCTTGGGTCACAGAAAAGACCTCAGGCCGGGTCAAGTGAAGAGCCCTCAGAGGGTATGAGTGGGGTGGGCCCAGCAGCTGGCGATACTGGTTGGGTAGTGCTTAGGAAGAATAAGAAGAAAAAGAAAAAAAGTAAAAAAGGTGTTAAATGAGTGATGCGGAAGTGGGTTATGTGCCCTGTTCTAAGCAGGATGAGGGTGCGGGTGCCGCAGAGTAATTTGTTATTTTAATAGTCGGTTAATATAGCGGGATTTTGTTCGATGTTTATGATGTATAGATATGTGGTCTGTTGATGGATTTGGCTAGCTATGACCTGGTGCAGTGGCCAGATGGGGCAGAGGCTGTAGGTTTCTGCAGTTGATGCCAATAGGCTTGCGCAGGTAGTTGGCTAATCCGCGTAAAATATGCCATATATAGTATTTTGTTATTCTTTCTTTTGTTTCTTATGGACCTTAATTATGGGTATGCACCAATAGTGACCCAAAGTGCAATGAGCCGGATAATGGAGGGTGATAAAAGTTTGCCCAACCTGATAGAGGTTAGCACTGGTGAATTGGTTGCGTGTTAGTAGTCTGTGTTTTCAAGGTTTGTAAATTCAATGTTGGTTTTATAGGAGTGTTATAGTTGTTTAAATGATTATCTTGTATATGTAAATGTTTGTAAGCAGTGTGAGATTTTCTTGATGTTTCCCCGTTATTTGTAAATTTGGTACCTAATGTCGTGTCTGAATAAACAAAAAATTTCCACCAATACACCACCCCCCCCCCCCCCCCTCCAACAGGCCATGTTTGCAGCTTTTCCTACATCTTGCACATGTGCTTTAAAAAGTCAGTCTGGACATCAGTTCTAGGAAACAATACTTACCGCTTTGTCCTTCCTTTTCTGGTGACTAAACATTTCATGCATACACACCAGGAAAGAGCTTAGAGACAAATCACACTTGATGGTTTAGGCCCAAACTATTTCAGCTGCAGCGGTTGAAATCCATAGCATGAAAAAAATATCACAAAACAAACTTCAAAATTTGTAAATAATTTTATTGGTCCACAAAACAAGGAAAGCAAAACAAAAAATTACAAATAAAACACACCAAAAAAATATAAAAAAACCTAAAAACAAAAAAGACCAACGTTTATTTCACAGTCATTGGAAAATAAATCATGCTTTTGAAATAACAGGATAGACCCACAGGATTAAAACATTAGTCATTAACATCTTGAGAAACATTTAGCAAAATTATGTAGCAGACAAAACATCAAAAAATACAAAACTTGCTCCAAAACATCTCTGTTTCACTCCGCCATTACTTCCAGCCAGCAAATCTGCCCCCTCTGAGGGCAGCTGACACGTGCACTATCCACGCTTTTTATAACATGTGTGCTAATGAACCAATTGGAAACACATGAAGAAATGTCAGCCTCTAGTTTGTGTGCACTTGTAACTGCTTACACCTGTTAAGGATGTCCTTAAATTACTAAGCCAAAAAAATGCTTTCTGAGCATGCTCAGAAAGATGCATGTCATTTTCAGGCTGAAACTTCCAGCTTCTTTTTCTAAGTGTTCGAGCATGCCCAGTTCACTCGAAATGCAGTACCAGAATCAAATCTGCAATGGCGGATGAAAGCATTAGAGGTGTTTAATTTTTTTTTGGTCCCCCTGAACTGATGCTTTACAAGCTGAAGGGGAGGTCTTATAGAATTTTTACGTAACAAACATAAATAATAATAATTTAAACGCCCCTGTCCCTAGTAGCTCGCAGTCAGAAGCGAACAAGCAGCATTTTTTTTTTCCGGTTACCAGTTTAGATTTACAGATGAGGTCTAGTGCTAAAAATATTCCTCTCGCTCTTACGCACGCTATGATACCTCACATGTGTGGTTTGAAGAATGTTTCCATATGTGGCGGGCCTTAAATGTGTAAGTCCCCGCCCACATATTGAACCCCCGTTCAAACCCCACATGTGAGGTATCATAGCGTACGTTAGAGCGAGAGCAATACTTTTAGCACTAGACTCCTCTGTAAATCTAAACTGGTAACCTGAAACACAATAAAAAAGCGTTGCTATGGGTATTTTCAAGTACTGAAGTTTGGCCCCATTCCATGAGTGTGTGCAATATTAAAGTGTAACATGTTGGGTATCTATTTACTCGGTGTGTACATCATCTTTCACATTATGGCCATAAATTGGGCTAACTTTAGTGTATTCTTAATTTGTAACCACTTGAGCCCCAGAGCATATTACTGGTCACTGACGGGGCCAGTTTTTGCATTCAACACTGCGTCATTTTGACTGACAATTGCGTGGTTGTGCGACGTGGCCCCAAACAAAATTTGGCGTCCTCATTCCCCCCCCCCCCCAAAAAAATTTAATTTTTTTTTTTTTTGGTGGTATTTGATCACCTCTGCGTTTTTCTTATTTTTGCTTGACCCAAAATATAGCGACAATTTGGTAAATAAAAAAACATCTTTTTTACTGTTTGCTATAATAAATCTCCCCCAAAATATATTCAAAAAAATGTTTGCCCTCAGTTTAGGCGATAAGTATTCTTCGACATATTTTTGGTTGCAAAAAAATCACAATAAGCGTTTGATTGGTTGGGCAAAAGTTCTAAGTAGGGGTTGGTCTTATGGGGTTTTTTAGGAATAATTTTTTGTTTTACTAGTAATGGTGGCTATATTTGTTTTTCTGGCTACTGCGACATTGTGGCGGACACATTTTTTGTGAGATTTTTTGTAGCGAGCAATGGTATAGAAATGCATTGCTTACTATAAAAATGACACTGGCAGGGAAGGGGTTAACACTAGGGGCGCGGAAGGGGTTGAATATGTTACTGGGTGTGTTCTAACTGTAAAGGGGGTGGGACTGTGTAGGGGAAATGACAGATCGCTGTTCATACATTGTAGGGACAGACGAGCAGGCATTCCCCCCCCCCTGACAGGACCGGGATAAAGGGGAACTCCACCCCAAATTAAAAAAAAAACGGCGTGGGGGTCCCCTTCAGGTGCACAACAGGCTCTTAGATTTGATCTGGAACATAAGGGGTTAAACCCACGCCAAAAACGGCGTGGGGTTCCCCTCAGATCCAGACCAAACCCTTCTCCCAGGCACGCAGTCTGGCCGGACAGGAATGGGGGTGGGGACGTAGCGAGCGCCCCCCCGCACTCCTGAGCCGTACCAGACCACAATGCCCTCGACATGGGGGGGTAGTGTGGGCTGTGGGGGAGGGGGGCACTGCCCCCCCGCCCCAAAGCACTCTTTTCCCCATGTCGATAGGGACAAGAGCCTCTTCCTGACAACCCTGGCCGTTGGTTGTCGGGGTATGCGTGCGGGGGGCTTATCAGAATCTGAGAGCCCCCTATAATAAGGGGGCCCCCAGATTCTGGCCCCCCACCCTATGTGAATGAGTATGGGGTACATCGTACCCCTACCCATTCACCGGGTGGAAAAGTATAAACACAAATAAACCACACAGAAAAAAATAATTTATTAGTCAGCTCTGGGGGTCTTCTGCCGGGACCCCCCACCACCAGCCCATTGGGCCCCGGGCTTCGCCGTTTTCTGCCGGGGGGACACCCACCGATGCTCTCCGCCATGTCCAGCCAGGCCCCCACCCCAAAATAAGGGCCGGCCGAAAACCAGCAGAGAACAACGGGGGCGGAGCCCCTCGGTCTTCCAGACGTTTTCTGCCGGGGGGCTCCAGCCCCGCACCGGTCTTCGCCGCCGCCTTCCGCCGGGGGGGACACCCACCGATGCTCTCTGGCCATATTCGGCCAGGCCCCTACCCCAAATTAAGCTCTTTTACATCCGGGGGGGGGGGCAGCGGGAAATGGCGGAGAACAACGGGGGCGAAACCCCTCCTCGGTCTCAGTGCAGCTCCTCCCACTGGCAGTAGTTCCGGCTCCTCCCACAGAGCTCATTCTGCTTCCTGCTGGAGAGGAGAGAAGACCTGTCTTCCAGAGCTCCTGTGTTCCAGCCTACCAGACCAGCCTCCAGCCCCCAGCCCCCCTGCCCCGGAAGAGGGGTGGGATGGCCTCCCTCACCCCGGAGGTGGACCGGCTTCCGGCCTCCGGAGGAGTCAACAGCACCTGCCCTCCAGCCAGACCACCGCCACCACCATCAGCAGGGAGGCCGTCTCTTCCTGGAGACCCAGGTGGGTCTCTCAGACTGGACAGCCCCTCAGCCAGGTGAGAATGAAGCAAGAACCAGGAGGAGGCGGGATAAAATCAAATCCCTGCTGGTGAGGATATCTCAGGCCTGCGTGGAAAAGATGACTACTCTCGCAGGCCTGAGGGAAAAGAGGGACAGGTGCTCCAGTAATAAAAGATCTGAATTCAAGGGGGCCATCACCACCCTAGGACTAGAAGTAAAAGAAATATGGGAATACCTGGGGGGCTTTTGCCAACGTGGGGCTGGAGAGGCGAACTTCCTAGAGGAGCTCCGAAGACCCTCCAGCAGGCCAACCGGGAAGGGAGCCAGGCAGCAAGGAGGAGTGGGCGGTCTAAGAAGGGGTCCCAACCCCCCAAACAGCCAGGAGAGTCAGGGAGCCTGGGTGCAGTGGGGGGGGGGCGAGTGCCGGTGGTGCAGGGCCCAGTATGGCCATAAAACCTGGGGAGGGTTCCCGGGAGCCGATCCCTCGGTCCGTGGAAGGGACTGAGGGGTTGGCGAAGTCCGGGGAGTCCAGTGATCCAGGAGGTCGCCGGGCCCAGGTGCCGCCGGCGGTATACCCCCCCCCCATCTTCAGGTCAGCATACCCAGGCTCCCCCAGGATGGTCGCACTGCCACAGCTGAAGCCCGCCATGTGTCGGCTTCCATGACCCCTCAGCTTGCAGAGGAGCGGGAGGATCTGGCCATGGAAAGCCAGGGACTGCTCCTGCGGCTGCTATGTCATCGGGAGAGAGGCAGACACATGGTGGAGGCATTGTGCTGCGGTCATCTGGAGGGAAACAGCTTGTGTGCAGTGTGGCCAAGATGGCGCCGGCTGTTGGGGGTGGAGTAGACCGGGACCCGGAAGTGACCCGCCCAAGAACCGGAAGTGCCCCAGCCGGAACCGGAAGTGCCCCAGCCGGAACCGGAAGTGCCCCAGCCGGAACCGGAAGTGACCAGACCGAAACCGGAAGTGACCATACCGAAACCGAAGTGCCCGTCCCGCGACCGGAAGTGCCCCCCCGCGAGTTTGCGGTGGTCGGTGGGGGCTCAGGGGACCTGGGGGATGAGAGGCCAGGGGTACAGGGGTGCCCAGCCCCGGACGCTGCAGCAGGCACCTCCAGGCACCCCCGGCAGGAGATGACAGAGACGTTGAGGACGGTAAATTGGACGGTAAGCTGCCACCCCCCCAGGTCCCCATGGACACTGCCACAGGCCCCGAGGGGCTCCCTGCAGCACAGGCGGGGTGGGGGGAAAGTCAGGTGGGACCCCTCCCAGTGGACTGTATAGCATACGATTATATCCGGCAGTTGGAGGGGTCCCAGGGGGGCTCCCCCCAGTACAGGTGGAGTCCCAAGGGGCTGGTGTGGTCGCGGAGGGGGTCTGGGTGGGGAGTTTTGGTGGGGTGGTACCCCCCTCTGCTGTGGTCCCGGGGGGGGGGAGCCTGTAGTCAGGCCAAAGGTGGTGGGTCAGGGTGGTCAGGGTATATCAGCGGGGGTGGGTGCAACACCACCGGCAGGGATGGGGGCCCCCCGTCCCCCCCCACTTCTGGGGGTGCTGAGGGGGGTGCCCCACTTCCGAGAACATCTTTCGGGGGTCTCCGGAGGCCAACTTATTGTCTGCCCTAAAGGGGGGTCGCTCTTTCGCCCAGGTGTTGGGCTCTCGTCCCCTCTGGACCACCTGTACAGCCGGTTTTGGCGCCCAGAATTTCCGCGCCCCCCCTGTGACCAGGAGAGGACGCAGGGTCGGCGTGGACGAGGGGTACAAATGTTGTCCAGAGAGGAGGCGTAGGAATGTTGTCCAGCTTCGGTACGAGGGTCCGGACCCCTGCCCCGCTCGAGGTGAGGTGGTGGGCCTGGTACTCTCCTTGGGTTTTGGGGTGGATGACCTTTTTGCTGTCATCCATCCCACCAACACACGGGAGTTTGATATAAGTTTTGTCACTCCCGTGTGTATGGAACGCTTTAATCACCGGCTTTGGGTTGGTGAGGGGCGTTGACCCTTGGAAGAGGTACAGGGCTCATTCCCATCTCCAGGCAGGAGGAGGTTAAGAACATCACCATCCTGGTGAGGAATGAGTCGCTCCCTCCGGGACATTGCCACCTGGCTCGGGAGGTACGGGCAGTTGCAGACCACCCCCTGAGGAAGAACCTTGATGAGCGCGGGGTCTGGACCGGGGCTTGGCTGACCAGGATCCGGCTCAAGAGGGAGGGCAACAGTGTTGCCCACCTCCCTGGCAGCGCCTTTCTAGGCAGAGACCGGATCCTGGCGTTCTACCCGGGACAGCCCCGTCGTTGCTTCAAGTGCGGCAGCCCGACCCACATGAGCTCGGACTGCACGGTGGTCAGATGTGGCCGGTGCCACGAGTTTGG